>WHPX01000162.1:125000-725000 GCA_011057435.1 Actinia equina | reverse complement strand
GAAGAATTTGTTGCATGTGGCATAAACAAATTGGTGCAAAGAAATTGCTTGATTTCTGTTTTATAAAGATTAGATATTGTTAATTGAGTAAACATGGTTACCAGCTATCATGAACACTGAAACGTATTTCGCTATTTTTGTTCAGTGAATCTTGCATACCACAGCACCGTCTCACTGTCTTCACACGTACCAGGCTTTAATGCAACGTTCGCTATTGATGGAGATTTCAAGACATGTGCCAAAACTTATAAGGTAACAAATAATAAGGCTTATTGAGTGTAATATTTTGTTATCCTACAATGTTTATATCAAGGAGGTGCAGGGTGCCAAGGAGGAAGAAATAGATGAACAAAGAAAAAAAGTGGTTGTTGAATAAACATATGAGTGTGTGGAGGATAAAAAGAAGGGAGGAAAGAAGGAGAGATGGAAGCAAGCAAGCAATTAAGAATAATGATAGCAAAAAAACCTTGGATGATTTCATAATCATTTTCAGCAAGACAATCCCTGGCTGGAGATCAAGCTCAGTGGTTCACAATTCATCTATAAAGTTTACGTCACCACACCACAGAACTGTTCATATGGCGACCATCTGCCTAACATAACAGTCAGAATTTATGACCAGAATATTCAAGTCTCATGCAAGACTACTGACCAACGTGCAAAGAAAACCTCACGTGTTTTCTTGTGTCAGCCTCCTTTACGTGCTCATAAAGTTCGCATAGAAAATCATGAAAAACAGATCCAGCTATCGCTATGTGAGGTTATTGTAAACGCTGTAGGTAAGATTTAAAAAATGAAAATATAAAACAGAGTCTCTTAATAGCAAGTTATCATTTATCATTAATTTAAAAAAAAGCTTACACAGTGCTTATTTCTTTATCTTAAATCTTGATAATAAAACAAATAGAACAGCTTTTTCCATGCTTTACAAAAGTATAAGAGCACTTGTGTTGGGAACGTTCTTTTTCATTGGATGTCTCTGTGGCAACGCTTTGACTCGATTGGAAAGTGAAAGAAACTGAATGAAAGGGGTAGGGCTACAATCGTTGAATCATTAATTAGTCCCCCATATAAAAAAACTTACCTTTCCCTTTGCCCTGCTTTGTTCCTGCCTTGTTTCTTATTTCTTATTTCTTATTCATTTTAAATTTTTACTTAGATTCTCTTCAACATCTTCAAGGTGTTAAATCGGAAACCTGGAGTGGCAATAGTTACAGCGACCAGTTGTCGACCTTCATTAAAAGCCCCAAAAGATACGACTCTCCAGATATCAGCGAAACGCTCTATGAATTCTGGAGCTTACGTTTTCGTTTTGATGATTGTGGTCAGCGGCTTACTTCTTTTATACAGGTCAAATGCTCTAGCAATAAAATATTTAGGATTCAGCTTGTGAGTGAAAACGTCTGCAAATTAATCTAAAACTAAATCTCTTCGTACAAATGCGAACTGAAAAAGGCAAATTTGTTTGTGTGTTAATTTGCCTGACCAATGAAATTAATATTTACAAAATGCCAAAACGCAGAGTCAGATATCAAAAACGAGGGCTACTTCTTTCATATTGTTTTCATTAATATATAGTATATCTTGTCTCGCAAAAGTATACTTGTTGTACATTCGAAGAAAAAAGAAAGCTTAATGGTTTTTAATAGTGTTTAATAATAATTTAAAAGAATTTTAGATTTATTATTGCTGCCTTTGGCCCAAATGGACCGAATCAATAACAGTATGATATTATTTTAATCTGAATCATTTTCCAACAGACCCCAGATGACGGAAGATACACATTTAGTGCCGTGTGTATAGGGCACTGTAGTGTGTGGATGAAATACCTACAGAGCTTGGAGTACGAGAAGCAAGAACTTTTGCAACTTTTACTTTTCTCTCGAAATACTGGGTATGGACAGCGGTCCAAGAAAGATTTGTTTGACACACTTTTTTATGTCTCTACAGGATGCCATGTCAAGCATAATTTATTCAAGATATATAATTACAATACATTATGCACATACATTACATTTTTCTTTCTCTCAAACAATAGACAAATCTACTTGTATGGGGATATAATAATGTTTAAAATACAACAAATGTCATTGGTACTTAAACAATGTTCTGTGGTGTAACAAAGTCCTTTAAGTGGGTTGGTTTCTTTACAACTTTACTGACCCGATCTTGTAACTATGGGTGGAGTACTACCAGGTTCTTTCTACTTAGTTGTTGTTGGGATCCTTGAGAATGGGCATGTTTGCTACTTTAGCTTGTGGGGTGTTGAAGGCCTAGCTGACTTGACAACTTTCTTGGATGTTGGTTCCTGTGCTTTTGGTTTGCCTTCTAGTACCTTCAGTAACTGTGTCTCATTACAACTCGGAGGCATTCTATGGCAGTCACGTTCCACTTCGTGCTTGTTCTTGACTAGAAATTGACATTTCGTATAATTTAGTTGCCTTCAGTTTCTCCTGTACTTTCTACTATCTTTAGTTTGTACAACATAAGAGCGTGGACTTAAGTTTGTAGGCTATCGTTGCTGGAATCAATTTACTGCTGTGCCTGATCCTCTTCACATCTCCTTTGGAAATGTTGATAGTTCTCTTTTTCTGTGATTATCAAAGTTTCTTTTCTGCATTTCTTTGATCTTGTTTAGCTTTACTTTGATCTTTGTTTGACTGACTTTTAGATCTTCTAGAAAAGTTTCTTTGGTTTCAGGAATGTATGAATGGCTTAGTCTGTCAGCAAGTTGCAGTTATTTTCCTGGCTTGTATCTAACTGTTGGATCATACTTTTTCAGATTCGTCATCATTTTCTGTCGGCGCACAGGGGCTTGATGCAAAGTGTTGCGTAGGATGTTTTCAAGAGGGTTATAATCTGCTTCTACCTCAACTGTCTTGCCATATATTATATTGATGGGACTTGACTGGCACCCATACACTATAGCAAGAAGGTCTTTCTCTATTTGGGCATAGGTCCTTTGCGCTGTGGTCAATACTCGGGGAGCATATGCAATTGACTTCTCATCTTGTAACAATGCTGCCCCTCACCCTCTTTCACTACATCTACAGATAGTGTTACCTGCTTGTTGGCGTTGTAATATCCCAATGCTGTTGTTGTCGTTATCATCTGTTTGAGCATGCTGAAGCTTGCTTGCTGGCTTTGGCTTGTTCCAATGGCAATGTACCTGTTTCTCTGGTAACTGCCTTAACAGTAGGAGCACTTTCTTTTGCTATGTTTGGTAGAAACTTTCCTAGGTATTGAATTAGGCCCAGGAATGTTCTAAGTTCTTTGATGTTAGGTGCAGGCATCTCTTGTATGGTTCTATTTTTCTCAGGGTATGGTTGTACTTAGTTGTATGGTTGTATGGGTTGGAGGTTGTACTCTATGACTTTGTCTAGAACCTTGCGTCATGTTTTTTCATCGTGCTGCCCCATACTAGAATTTCATCAATTATTGATTCAGCTCCGTTTATTTGTGCAGTGCCTGGTAGACCTTCGATCATCCGTGACATGTATCGTTGGAACACCTTGGACGCTGACTTGATTCCAAAGGGTAATCGCTTAATTTTTTATCAACCAAAGAGAGTATTGAATGTGCATAGCTTTCAGCTTTCTTCATCAAGTTCTATTTGCCAGAATCCTGAGGTGGCATCCAGTACCGAGAATAATTTAGCATCTTGCATGCTTGCAACTATTTCTTCAATGGCTTTTATTGGAAAAAGTTCTCGTTGTATGGCCTTATTCAAATCTTGTGGGCATAAGGCGTATGCGTATCTTATTTGGTTTGACTACGGTTGCCATGCTGTTGACCCAAACTGTAGGTTCAGTTTGTTTCTGTATCACTCTTCCTTTTTACATAATTATTCAAAATATATAATTAATATACATTATGCACACTTGACTCCAAACACAACAGATTCAGAAGCCTCTTTACCCTGGTTATAATATTTTCCCAGTTCAGACAATGTGTCATTCTCTAGAGTATCATATCATTGTTTAAAGTGGTCCGAAGTGGGAAAACATTACACGAAGCTGTCATGTTTATCAAATTGAATTCGGCAAAATAAAACGAGTGAGCTATAGTTGAGCTACTTGGGATAAAGGTAATGTTATAAGTACTAAAACAAATTGATCCCATATTGCCGGCTCTGATTACGTGACGTCGCTTCCCTTTTTCCGCTTCATCTTATATTACTTTAAGTTTAAGATTAAGAAAATAATAAGTCCATAATATGCATTTTATTTTTATTCTGTACAAGAGTTTCTTCTCAAACGCATGACAAGGAGTTCGACTCATGCAACATGTACATGCTGGAAGCGGCCGTCGATGGGCAAGGAATAGTTATCGTTGGGGTTGCCTGGAAAAAGTCCCCCAATGGAGTAAACATGCTCTTGAGTCTTCCCAATATGTTTTGGATTCTTCCAGGTATCTATTTTATCATATGAGGTTTGTTTGGTGAAGAAATAGAAAACGCGGCTGCTTGCTGTGTGCAATTAAGAAGTAGAGTGGAGTGGAGTTCCTAATGTTTCTCGTTTCATTTTATTCAGGTCTCCAGATGCTAAATACTACACTTCTTGAACCCCCCATGAAACAACGTTCAGTAGTCGTTGGTCAGACAATGAATATCACAAGTATGCCACTAAAAATAAATTATCAAGACAATGTTAGACAGGAAGACTAAATAGAAAAAAGCACTGTCCACGAACAGAATAATCGTTTTACTTGGGTAGTGAAACAAAGTTTCTTTTAATAGCACATTTACGGAGGTTGATACAATTGTGCATCATTAAAATAAAATGAAACAATGGAAATAGTGTTCACTGCTATTGTATGACTTTGACTATTTCTTTACGGGTGAAGGAAAAATCAATCTAGTAGTTAAATTTGTACTTGATAGCCTAGCAAAGTTTTGCAGGCCTTATTTTTAAACTCAACTTTTCTTCATTTCAGTGTCATATCGCCTCTGTTGCCATGGCATCTACTGCCACGCATCATGTTCAAAATCAGTCAGGCTTCAATTACTGGGGTATACCTTCATGGTTAACTCTTCTCTATCAACCACATGCCAGTGGTACAACTATACAACAAGCTTTGTCATTGAAAATCATCCCGGAAAATATGACATTAAGGTACTTGACGATTATGCACTCATTATGACTCAAAAAATCAAGTAACGCAGTGCCATATGGTGCCTGCTTGTGGCAGTATTTGGTTTGGTTAAGCCATAATATTGCTTGTAATTGATCGATATTGTGTGCCAGAAATTACACCTGCCACACTGGTTACAAGCGATTTTACAGAGTTTTTTTTTTCTTTTTTCGTATTAAGGTTTGTGACATTTCAGGGGGTCCTTACGACGTCTTTTTCAGGCTGGTTTTCTCGTTGTTTGTGCAAAATATTCTTATTGTTAAAATATTCTTCTTTCTATTGTTAATAGTCATTTTGTAATGTCCAATGGGTGATTATTGATTTAAACGTCCATACGTTTGCAAAAGATTTCACACAATATCACCAAAGAGCAACTCATATATTATGTATTTGATCCTGGTCTAGGTTTTAGAGTCTAAATCCAACACCAGCATCAACAGGACTCGCACTATTAGAGATTTTGAAATCAAAGGTAGGAACGCATCATTAAGTAAAACAATATTTTGAGTCAAGCCTATGAGATATATAAGGTGCACCAAGATATGTGTCGCGTGACACATATTAGTTAGAGGTTGAAGATACGCACTTGGTGAGGTGATGCAGATTCGTACATTCATGTTGCAAAAAGACAAGGAATTCACTTTTTGTCACATAACTCGTACTAATCGAAATTTATGATCTGGATGGTTATGATAATTAAACCAAACACATGGTATAAAATATATGTTAAAATTGTTTTGCCCAAAGCTCGTGTTGTGCATAGCTGTTTCTACCAGGATGGGTCATGCTCGTGGAAAATAAAAGACGATAATGGACACAAGGGATGGGGTGTTGAAAAAACTGCAAATAACAAAGGTAAAAGTAGTGGCTGGCAATTTTATGAAAAGGTCTCATCAGTCTGCGGCAGCAAGTTTTATTACTTAGCATATGCGTCCGTTTGTCCTTTGTCTCAACCACCCAGCATTGCTATTACTTATTATACGACACACTCAATTTCCCGTGTATTACGACCATTTTTTGAGTGCAATTACAGAGCGATAATACACGGTCTTTGAGGCGGTTATGAAGGTTTTTTTTGCAGATGTCAATTTTCTCCTATTCCTTTGTGCGGCTGACGTCAGTGGTTTAAGCTCGTGACTTTTAAGTTTGCTTGTTTGCAACAAAAAAAATGGTTTTTCAGGCACCCTTTCTTTCCTTTTCTTTTCTTTTCTTTTTTTTGGTGTCATACAAAAGACAAATATAATACAATACTAGTTTTGTATTACACTCGGATAATTTGACTCGAAAAGGTGTATTTTTACTTGCCCCTAAAGGGCTTGAAAAAATACGGCCGCTCAGTTTACTCGCAAATTTATCCGGCTGTAATACAAAGCTAGCAGAGTAATAACCTCAATGCAATAAAATATCTGTATAATAGCCTGCTTCTTTTTTCA
Organism: Actinia equina; assembly: GCA_011057435.1. Taxonomy (NCBI): domain Eukaryota; kingdom Metazoa; phylum Cnidaria; class Anthozoa; order Actiniaria; family Actiniidae; genus Actinia; species Actinia equina. The sequence continues at coordinate 718,434 of WHPX01000162.1, read as the reverse complement.
TTCATCTCATAGGGCTGTTCCTGCAAGCTGAAGCCAATACTACCGCGTTGTTACAAAGCCCCATTGTTCAGCCCCAGCTAATTTATCGGTCTATAGTAGGACTTTGTCTTGAGTTCAGCTATCGAAATAATCACGAATCTTCCCTATTGGAGGTCATCGCTTATACACTATATAATCAGACAGTTTTGTGGCATTTAAAAGGAATGCAGGGTTCCCAGTGGAATGAAGCAACAATTCCGTGGCCTGCCTACTTAATCAGCCAGGTAAAAAATACTACGTCATTAAAAGATTATGTAAGTCTGAACATCAGAGCCAATGCAGTGAAGTCATAGTAATGTTATCTTTTTCACAATGTTGTAAGTGCCGACCTAACTTTGGGCCGATCTCAAGGGATGAAATGGTTCTACAAGGGTAAAGCATATCAAATATATTTAGGCACTGCCTAAAAGCGGGGCTCCCGATACGCAATTCACAGGGAGCCCAATTTGAATGAATGTGGAATTGACAAGATTAAAATCGGAAAAAAACTATATTTGATATTAAGATAATGTCTCCTATACTATACTAAATACAATGCAAATACAAAATGAAATTTTCTTCGTCATTAAATTGGCATTTAGAAATGTTTTTTTGAATATTTTCTTAGCTTTTGAAAGTGAAAGACAAGGTAGCGCTCTTTATAACATAATATATCTCACAACAACACAAATTTAACCTCATTTTTATAATCATATACTAGGTCGAAAAGCTCAGTAAACAGTTGAATATTTGGTGTAATTTTTAAACTCATTCAATATTTAGATAAATTATCTCTAGAAAGATTTAAAATTATTGAAGCAAATTCAAAATGACAGTACTTTTACCATAATTATAATAACAAAACAGTTACACTTTTTTCGCACGTTTGTCATTCTAGTTCGTTGCTCGTTTGCCTGTAATTTTAGGTATATTATTAAACCTTACATTTTGTCAAAAATCTCTTGAAATTGTTTAAATGTGGAATTAAAAAAGTGCTTTTCAAATGATTATTTTATATCATGTATGAACCACGAATACTCTTACCATAAGAACAAAACAAGTACTTTTTTCGCTCGCTCGATATGCTAGTATGTAGCTATGTTATCTACACCAAATAAAACAAATTTCTTCAATAATTCTTTGTTTCGTTTTTACAATATGTACAAAACAATGATAGTAAAAAGCTCGTTAAGAAATTAAAAGTCTTCATTTTCCAAGTGACGTGGCAAGTGAAAGCTCGACCAATCAGAAACGCTAGGTACACTGGGCGGGCGACACTTTTAGCGTTACGCACAGGGTTCCCATGCGATGACCACAAAAACTGAGTTGCATAGTTTACCACATTCTATAGCTATGGTGCTCCGCTCGCGCGGGTGTTCTGCCCGCGCGGGAGCTCCGCTATTAATTACAAAGACTTATGAATAGAAGTAAATAAGATAGGTTGCTCTAATGCTTTGATTTTATTCATCAGATTCAGATTCGAGGGAACACAGACATCAACAGCAGTGTTGCCGTGTCTGACATCCGTCTCTCGACAATAAAATGTTCTTTAACACCGAAGCATGCTACACCAGGTGAGGGCGTAGTAGTTCTTCCTGGTACTCCACCTTTTTCTCAGACGTAATCGAGCTTGTTTTCCTTTCTCCTCAAAAAGCAACATCTAAATGCTAACTCTGGAGTGGAAGATCTCTTTTTTTTTATGATTTAGAAGGACAAAAAAAAAAACACTAGACTGAAGTTAGCAGCCTGTTCAGCAGCCAGTTCGAAAATCGTACCAACCCATTTTTGCTCACTAAAAACTTCATAAACATATCCCTCAGTGCTTACTTGAGTGTTTTAAGCATTTTTTTTGGCGAATGACGCAAAGAACAAGACGAATTAAAGTTTTTTTTGATCAGATACATTTTGGTCTGTCTGTCGGCTAGTCGCAACAACATCAACAGCAAACGAGGCCGGAGTTCAAGAAGTGACTGTTTACCAGAACAATCTCGACTTTAAATTTTATTTTTATTATTTTTATTTTTTATTTATTTTTAACTCTTGGATACGCGAAGCGTAGAAACGAGTTATTGTCTATAAATTATAGACTACTTTGATATTTTATATGAGGAAATGGAATGCTGATGATCCCTGTGGGACAGTTTCTAGCACTTGTCGACGCCAAGGGGTCCAACTGTGCATGCGCAGACTCGCACATAGTTTTATCTTCGGATTGTTCGTATTAATAGAATCAAGGAAAGATGCAAGTTGAAGTAAAATAATGCAATCAACGCCTGAAATAAAATTTCAACAAGTCAAACCTTTTTCCTTATGCATTTAAAAGTAAACAAAAACCTTTATGTACAAAGTATGTAGATGATGGCTAGTGAAACTAGCGTGGACTGCGTCGGTGTTTCTAATGAAACAAGTTATCGTAGATTTATAAGTTTTACACCGTAGTGAAAATAGAAAACTGACGTTTCGGACGTTAGTCCTTCGTCGGAGTCAATGTACAAAGTCGACTTTTCGATTTTTCTGAAGATTTGTAGATCGAGCCGGCTATATATCGAAAAAAACCTATTTTAATAAGAACTCATGGAAAAGTCTGTTTTCAAGCTCTAGGGGACTTTATTCTCCATAGAGACAGCTCAAAGCCACGACGGTATTCTGCAAAGAAATCTTATAAACTCGATCGAGCGAAGTTTTATTACTGATAATTAACAGTTTTATTTACTGAGTGGCGTCTTAAAAAAATAATCAATGTAGATGTAGATCGTAGAAAAAATAGAAAAAGACAAAAAAAAGAACAATTCCTATGGATTTTTGAAAGAAGTTTTTGAAGGAACTTATGTCATATTAGAGAGTTTTAGATTTACGTTCACGGCAAACGTGAAACGTCAGTTGACCAGGAAAAAATTCTCTTAAATTACTGAAAAAGAATCGCAACAAAGTCCAAGTAGTAGAAAAATCAAAGAATATTTGTGCTTGGTGAGAAGGTTTGTAAAAGGTAAAGTAAAATACAGGAAAACTATGAAAACGTACTCACGTTTGCCGTTTGCGGGAAGAAAAAAAAGTCAATCTAAAACTTTCTATTAAGACATAAGTTCAAATAATATACTGCGTAGTTATCTTTTAACCTATCACAGCACACGCTCATGACAACCGTGACCTTAGGCTTATTAAGACCTGTGTTAGAAAAAGCGAGTTACTACTTTTTGCTAGTAGTGTTGTAGCGATTTCCAGCTTGTTGATTTTTACCGAATTTAAAGAATCGTATTGTCACAATGAGGCAATTTGGCGACAAAAAGTACTTCAAGGTAATTATTTGATTTTCAGTTGATTTAAATTCAAATTATACATGATTATAGTAATTACGCCTCTAATTATGAACCCTGAAATGCTTTTATAGCCAACCCGTCATCTTAAAAGTCACAGTATTGACTATTTAAACCTTGGCACAACATTCTTCTTAATTAATTGCACTGTTTTGCAAGCGGACCTTAACAACTTAAACCGTTGGGCTACAGCGTGGCAGCTAAGATTCAACGCCGACAAATGCGAAGCTATGAGAATCACCCACTCTCGAGATAAATCTACTACAAGCTATACTCTTGGCTCAACCCCACTGAAAGATGTAAATTCATTTAAAGATCTTGGAGTCACAGTTACAAGAGATTTATCCTGGGGGAACCACGTCAATAACACAGTCAACAAAGCTAATAAAGTCCTTGGAACTATCAAACGCTCTGTCGGAACTGCCAACACTAACACTTTTTCATTACTATATATTTCTCTAGTTAGGCCTATTTTAGAATATGCGGCACCAGTTTGGTCCCCATATCTTGTCAAAGATACACATGCCTTAGAAAAAGTGCAACGCAGAGCTTCTAGGCTAGCGCTTCGTTAAAGAAAAGGGGAAATGTCCTATGAAAATAGATGTAAGCTGCTGGGGTGGGCCACCTTATCTCTTAGGAGGGAGTACCTGTCCTTGATCGAATGCTACAAAATTGTCTTTGGTTACAGTCACCTCAAATTTGAAGATTATTTTGAACCAACTAAGCTTAAATCGACACGCGCAAATCACTCCTTCAAACTTTATCTTAAGCCAGCAAAAGTTAATTGTTATAAAAAAATAAAACTCTTTTTTTATAAGAATTGTTAAACCTTGGAATAATCTACCTAAGAAGGTTGTTGAGGCTGGAACTTTTTCATCATTCAAAAATGAACTGAAAGCTTATTTAAATGTATGAATTTATTATGAATGAGTTGATTTAGATTTTTTTTTCCTTTAATTTATTAATTATCCCGACTGGCAGCGCTGCGTCCTGGGGCTGTTATTTCAACATGCTGCGAGCTTTGTCTGTTGTGGGTTGGAATATCCGTCCGGGACTGCGTCGCTGTCGGTTGGGGACGGCGGTCGGAATATAAGTCATAGATTACTGCTGCCGCTTGGTTTGTGTGTACGTTCCGCGTTTAGGGAGTTTTCACATAGGGTTAACCTCCAAACTTCCTTTTAGGATGCTTATTTAGTTTATTTATTTCAGCGAGTTAGTTTTTGCTTTGGCTTCTTAAATATTTTACTCCATGTCACTGATGATTTGCGTCCTGAATAAATTACTATTGTATTGTATTAAAGTGGTTGTGTCCCCATCTACAAAACACGTTCTTCTTAATTAAAGTGGCTGTTCTCCTATCTACAAAACACGTTCTTCTTAATTAAAGTGGCTGTTCTCCCATCTACAAAACACGTTCTTCTTAATTAAAGTGGCTGTTCTCCAATCTACGAAACACGTTCTTCTTAATTAAAGTGGCTGTGTCCCCATCTACAAAACACGTTCTTCTTAATTAAAGTGGCTCTTTTCCGATCTACAAAGCTGAATAGTGAACATAAACTCGGACAACGGTTTTCCAATCAACAGAGCTCGATATTGAACATAAAAAAAGACAACGGTTTTCCCATCTACAAAGCTCGATAGTGAACATAAAGAGTACGGTTTTCCCATCTACAAAACTCGATAGTGAACATAAAGACAACGGTTTTCCCATCTACAAAGCTCGATAGTAAACATAAAGACAACGGTTTTCCCATCTACAAAGCTCGATAGTGAACATAAAGAGTACGGTTTTCCCATCTACAAAGCTCGATAGTGAACATAAAGACAACGGTTTTCCCATCTACAAAGCTCGATAGTGAACATAAAGAGTACGGTTTTTCCATCTACAAAACTCGATAGTGAAAATAAAGAGTACGGTTTTTCCATCTACAAAGCTCGATAGTGAACATAAAGACAACGGTTTTCCCATCTACAAAGCTCGATAGTGAACATAAAGAGTACGGTTTTCCCATCTACAAAGCTCGATAGTGAACATAAAGACAACGGTTTTCCCATCTACAAAGCTCGATAGTGAACATAAAGAGTACGGTTTTTCCATCTACAAAACTCGATAGTGAACATAAAGAGTACGGTTTTCCCATCTACAAAGCTCAATAGTGAAAATAAAGAGTACGGTTTTTCCATCTACAAAGCTCGATAGTGAACATAAAGAGTACGGTTTTCCCATCTACAAAGCTCGATAGTGAAAATAAAGAGTACGGTTTTTCCATCTACAAAACTCGATAGTGAACATAAAGACAACGGTTTTCCCATCTACAAAGCTCGATAGTGAACATAAAGAGTACGGTTTTCCCATCTACAAATCTCGATAGTGAACATAAAGAGTACGGTTTTCCCATCTACAAAGCTCGATAGTGAACATAAAGAGTACGGTTTTCCCATCTACAAAGCTCAATAGTGAAAATAAAGAGTACGGTTTTTCCATCTACAAAGCTCGATAGTGAACATAAAGAGTACGGTTTTCCCATCTACAAAGTTCGATAGTGAACATAAAGAGTACGTTTTTCCCATCTACAAAGCTCAATAGTGAAAATAAAGAGTACGGTTTTCCCATCTACAAAGCTCGATAGTGAAAATAAAGAGTACGGTTTTCCCATCTACAAAGCTCGATAGTGAACATAAAGACAACGGTTTTCCCATCTACAAAGCTCAATAGTGAAAATAAAGAGTACGGTTTTTCCATCTACAAAGCTCGATAGTGAACATAAAGACAACGGTTTTTCCATCTACAAAGCTCGATAGTGAACATAAAGACTAAGGTTTTCCCTGATATCACGTGTCAACTATAGAGGGAGGACAGAGAGTGCGAAAAAAAGTCTGGCTGCGGTGGTTTACTGGGAAGCATAGTATTTCAAGTTATTGACCTCACTTTATCATTTAGTCTTTTTTTATCGTTTTCCATTGTTAAAGCTGAGAAGGGAGTCTGGGCTCCATATCTATATCTATGAAAGAGTTCGTTTGCTCGAAACATCCGTTTTTAGATTATGTTTTGTTTATGGCCGGCCCATTATACTTTTGATTTTTCGTGATCGATATATTTTGCATATGTTGTCATGTGACACACGTTATGAGTTTTTAAAACATAAATCAATTTTTGAGATAATATTGAATAATGCGTCATGCTTACAACTGTTGGGCATATTTTTTTAGCAAACAAGAAAACACTGATTTTATGGTAATGTTTCGAGGAACCTGGGTCTTGAAACACTTCAGTTTAATTAGTTCACTTTCATGTAGGATTGTTTGTTTTAAACTTTTCTATTGTATCAATTAATATTTTGAACTTGTGTTTTCACCCTGGATCTGACTTTCTTTTATTTATTTATTCTGCAATATCATGGTCAATAAGTTAATGATTAACTATCGTGACTGGACTGTTAAGCTGTCGGAATAACACTAGCATATATTACATTTAGGGGCTGGACTATTGTCAAGTGTCGGGCTTTCGGATTCGGTCGGCTGTAAGCAGATAAGTCAAATAGTGTGACAGACAGACAAAAATGTATTGAAAATAGTCTATCATAAAGTGCTTGTTAAAAGTTAATGTTTGCATAGAAAATGTCGCGAGCGGACCACCATACCTAAGAAAAAATGGTAAACTATCGAGATGATTTTTCATGGCTTGGCTGACGTCACTTCCGTCCGTACGCCGTCCGTCCGTCCGTCCGGGCGTGTACACAAGAATATTGATTGGCTGGTTAGATTATCTTTTTTTTTTTTGGCGGGAATGTCGACGCGTTGCAACATCCGGGTACACATGAAAGTAAATCCGGCTATTAAACTTTTGCAAAAAAAACGTTTCACACCTTTTATTACGTATAGAAATACCGAAAGATAACAACACAAATTTTTATTCAAGCTTTTGTTTATATTTATATTTACTCTATTTACGATGGAACCCCTTTCCGAAATCGATATGTCGAAAGAAAACTCAGCTTGGCTGAAGCCAAAATAAAAGCCAGAAGTAAAAGTGTTTTTTCGGAAGAGGAAAAACTCTGGAGGCGTTAAAAAGGAAAGCAAAGACGAAGGAATGTCACCAAAGAAAAGCAGCAAGCAGAGAGAGAGAAAACGCAAATCCAGGCGGGGTTTCGATTATGAATAAGGAGAACATGATCGTGAAAGGAAAAGAAATATGAGGCAAAACTTCACAGATAAACAAACAGAAAATGAGCGTGAAACTGAGACAAAGGAATTTGAAGCAAAAGTCGCTTTAAAGAAAGATATAGACCAAAGACAATTAAAAAACTTTCATGTATTAAAAGATGGATTAAAAAGAGTTCTCCAAGAATTCAGGTGTGTTGTTTAGAAAACGATCGTTTATTATTTTTTGACAAGCATTTTTTCTCGACGAATCGACAAATCAAAGACTTTCCCTCAAAGCTTTTAATATTTCTGTAGATAAGCTTAATTTATTTTAATGTTGGATTAAATATAACATGAAGAGCATATTACAACGAATATTCGTCCTTTATTTAGCTTTAATTCGGTTGTTTTTAACTAACTATCATTTTTCGTTCAAGAAAGATTCGCCTCCTATCGCGGGGTCCCATCGGCAAAACAACGAAGACTTTCATTTAATAATTTTATTTCTACAGATAATTTACTTAAGTATTGAATGAAGTAATTTACACCAAATATTCAACTGCTTATTTAAAAGCTGCATTTGAGCAAGTCTGATTATAAAAAAAAGAGCTTAAATTTGTGTTGTTGAGAGATGTTGTTGTAGAAGGACCTAGACTTTCACTTTAAAAAGCCGTAAAAAATATTCAAAAACATTCACAAACGCCAATTTACTGACAAAGAAATTCGTCATTTTGCATTGCCTTTTTGCATTGCCTTTTTGCATTGCCTTTGTTTTCTATTTTGTCTCAGTTGTTCTTGTCAAGTTTAACTGAATGTTATGAAAGACATCCGAGGTAAATTTTACTAAACTTGATATTGTATTGGATCATCTGTAGTTATCTTTCGTTTTTTTTATGTAAAAGAGATTCAAAGACTAAAAATGTCGTTCTTTTTGGAAAACTTTGTCGAAGAATCTTCCAAGAGCAAAACTAGCCCCTGGGGGTGGTGGTGAGTTGTGTACAAAATTCCTTTGTGGGAGATATGTACTCGCGCAAAAAAACAAAAACAAAACAAAAAAAACAAAAAAAACAAAAAAAAAACAATGAAGTGCATTTCAATTCGATTTCACTGCATGGTTTATATTTTGGGGGTGAAATTATCTTCATCTCGAATAAAAAATAATTGAAGGTTTTTTCCCCGATCTTATTTTTACCTTTCAGTTTCATTCAAATTGTTCTCCCTGTGACTTCCGTATTGGGAGCTCCGCTTTTAGGCAGTGCCTAAATATATATATATTATCTTTTACAATGTCTGGAAATAGCTGAATGGATGCTGTTTACTTTGCAAAAACATGGGTTGGTACAATTTCCGAACTAGCTGCTGAACAGACTGTTAACCTCAGCCTGGTAAAAAAACGTCATTCATAAAGAAAACAAGCAACGTTAATGACAGCAACAATCTCTATAACAAGAATTTAAACGATGCTTGATTCCCCTTGATTTTAATTCAAGTATTTGCCGCCACTATATTTCTTTTTAATGTTGTTTGAAAAATATAGATATGGAGCTTTTTTCAAGAGCTCTCTCCACTGCATACTGACAGCACGAAAAAATGCATTTTTATTATCCCAGGATACGTTTGCAAGGCTGTTGAATTCCAATGCAACAACGGTGAATGCGTCAAATCCAAGTTTCGATGCGATGGGGACCACAAATGTGGAGATCAGTCAGATGAAAGGAATTGCGCATGTCAATCATCGGAATATGAATGCCCGGATGGAAGTTGTCTAGCAGTTACTGAGTTATGTAATGGAATAAAGGATTGTGCAGATGGTTCAGATGAAGTAGGCTGTGGTTAGTATCAATAATATTTGCATTATTTGTCAAAATAAAGTGATAATTTTTTTTTTTAAACCTGATATATTTATATGGGATATAACCTTTTTAACTTTTGAGACAAAATGCTGCCCTCGTTCACTTACAGTTGCGATATAGTTCATCCCTTTCCAACTCGGTTGGTCCTTGTATTTCGTGGATCAGACTGGATTGCCAAAAACGGAGGGTCGAGTCCCGCCAAGGGCATATGATATTTTCAATTGCAGTTTTTAATTCATCACACCGAACGCAAATCATTTACATAAATTAAAACTTAGCAAATCATTTACCTTTGACACAGGTAACGTGTGCAATGAAAACCAGTTTTCCTGTCTGGATGGTTCTTGTGTAACATTGTATGTCACGTGTAATGGGGTGTGGGACTGCAAGGATGGATCAGACGAGCCGGACATCTGTTGTAAGTATTGTTGTAGCTTTGTGCTGTCTTATTGGATGGATCTTGTGTGACATGGTCTATCACGATTGATGGAGTGTGTGACTGTGAGGATGGATGATATGAGCCAGACATGTCCTGTAAGGCTTTGTCGTGGATTTTTGTCTTGTTTAGATAGATATTTGACGGCACTGGTTTGTGCTATCAGAAGACTATAGTTGTACGAAACAAAGAACCGGAAACATGGAGAGGCGTAATATTTTACTATTCTGAAAACATTTGTTGCTTTTTAAGCCTCACTAAGATGTCCGTTAAACAACGTTAATTGTGCAAGCACAACAGATCACTCTATACCAAGAAAGGAGTGTCGAACATTTAGAGGTAAAACAAATATAACTGAGATGACCGCCAACTAAATGTCCATCTTGCAAACGAACGATACGCTTGCTCTCTAACCTATCCACTTCCTGGACTCTCGCTGCTACTGTCAATTGAATTAGTAATCTTAACATTGTAAGATTTCCTTCTTTTTTGTTGGATGTTTTTTATAGGACCCTGTAATTTTGAGTATGGATTATGTGGACTTACAAGAAGCGGCACAAATCGATCGAGCAAAGCAAAATGGCAATTAATGAAAGGCCAAACCCCAACTTCAGAAACAGGCCCTTTAATTGATCATACAAGACTAACTGCAAATGGTAAGCCGATTGTATTATTTCCTCTACATTGATGTCATCTCCCAACATGGCTACAAAGACTGCATACGGTATCAAAAACCTTCAAATAGGAATTATCAAACCCTTAAACAACCTCTTGGCAGACCGAAATCAAGGAAGTGATAACTCACAGATTGAATTTTAATCTAGCTGATAGGTTTCCCTGTAGCGGATGGAAGAAATATCAGGGGAGAGACCTAATGGCAAACTCTGTTTTTGAAAATATATGTGATGGCACTTCAGAAAATGAACTTGATGCGCTGACCCCAGACATTAGACATGTACTACCGTTACACCACCATTTCATTCATTCCCATCAAGTATCACAAATGAGCTACATTCATTGTAATCAGATGAACATTTCTATTTCAGGTAGTTACCTTTACCTCGAAGTTTCAGTACTAGTCCGTGATGATGCAGCACAACTTTACAGTGATTGGCTAGAATACGCTAATGTTACGTGCCTGCAATTCTGGTACCACATGTGGGGACGTCACGTCGGTGACCTGAATGTATACATCATGACAAACCACACGAGAATTAAGTTGTGGAGTAGGTCAGGGGATGCTGGTCCAAAGTGGAGGTTCGGACAGACAACCATATACAGCAATAGAAGCAGTTTCAAGGTGTGGTGTGAAAAACAGTTTATTTGAATTGTTAGGGCTTAAAATTATCAGTTCGAATTCTCATACGCCCACACATTCTAGGGCGTTTAAGAGTCCATGCATGTTTGCCTCACCCTGCTAATGGCGATTTTTCTTTCTCTGAAACGGTTACTATTCTTTATGATAGTTATTATATGAATGGATGAATTTCAGTCATAGTGAACATCATATTTGCATGTAAGCTACGTTAGTAATACACTGCCACTAAATACTGCTTGCGATTAGAGTCCACTTGTTCTTGCTCAATCAACCCTGCAGATTGCTCGTTGCCGTCACTTTGAGCAAAGCCCTGCAAGCTTGGAATCGATACTAACCTCACAAGTTTAGGCGTACAAAGTGTTCTATGATCATGCACTTGTTTTAATGTCAAATCTTATGTATGCATAGTATAGATATGACCGAACCGAGTCTCCACGGGTTCAACTAGTTGTCAGTTTCATTCACAAACACTGTATACCGACTGCGCAGGTAGAATGTAAGGGAACGATCGTGACGGACAAATCAGTTGTTGATTCCATTTGCAACATGATCTTGCGATTTTGTTGGGTATATTTATTAATATTTTTGATAAGTCACGAGTAGACAGCTTGTTAAAAGGCTCCAAACTCTCATCACATATAACAATACCATTTTTGTTTTTGCTATCTAATTTTAGTTTGTGTTTGAAGCAACCGCTGGTGTTGGTAAGGAAGGAGATATTGCTATTGATGATGTGGATCTCATCACAGGAAAATGCGATTTATCTAATTTTGGTTCGAGTAAGTAAATTTGAAATTTAAGTTTTGATACCGCGCGGTGTTTTTGATCACGCTGTTAATTTTTGTTGGCTATAATAAGTGTCTGTTTTCTCGCTATATACTATGTATGGATGTTAATTACTTATTTTTCTTTCTCACTATCTCATTATTTCCTATAGGTAGTTGTAACTTTGATCGTGACTTTTGTAACTGGAAAAACAACACTGGATGGGTTTTGCAAAGTGCAGATTCACAAAGTACTGATGTCCCTGTTAGAAACAAGCAAAGTAAGTAAATGGTATTTCGAATCAGTGTTGTAACATTAAACAATAAAGTGAATTCAAGACATAGCAGATGCTCTCCCCTCTGGGGACTAGTGTTCGTTTGCAAGACACGGCATCACATATAATAAGTATAATTTGTTAAGTTTCTCCACCTAGCTTCGTATCGCGTACAATTCCGGGTCCCTTCCGGTGATTTTACTCATTTGCATACTATATCACAGAACGTCTGTCACATTTCATGCTAATTAACCTCGAGGAATTACAGAGATTAAGGAAGAATTCGTACTTTCCACTCTCGATCGCAATAACAGGGAAGCTTCATGAAAAAATGTAGCACCGAAAAATAAGAGTAATACAACGATAGCTTAGTGTCATTTAATCTTACCTCTTGGTCGATCCAGCGATTTTCTTTGAGTGAATATTGTGTCAAAATGGCGTCCTTCTGTATGGAAAGTACGACAATGTCTTTAAGAAACGCCATAGTGTGTCTTCGTAAATGTCCTTCTGAAAAATCTTGAAAGTTGTTGTTGGCGCGGATAGTCATGGCATATTTAATGGCAGACGAAAAATGATGAAAACGTTTATACAATCTCAAGGACGAAAGTGATTTTGGACTTGTAAAACTATAATGCAACTATAAGTCGGTCATGACCTAGTTTTGAGTGCAATTGTACGTGATGGAAGGCATTTCTCCTGGGTTCCCGGGTTCTCTCGTTGTTTGTCCTGCACAAAACCTCAATTAGCTGGCGAGTTGGATCTTTCAACTAGCCGTGCCCTGACTTTAATCAGGCCAGAGGCCGTTTTAGGGTATATTGGAAAAAAAATGGAATGCTTTTTCTTTCTTGACTGTAATTGTTCTATTTGCACCTTATCACAAAGCGCTATACTTAATCCATGTTTTTTGTCTATACTTATAGTGGTATATGTTGAAGGTAAAAACCTGATCATAAAAAACTATATAAAAATGTATTGAACTTTATGTCTCTTTATTGAATACTCTAAGGTATCGGAATTGCTCGCACGAATCCAGAATACGTTGAAGTTACGCCAAAGATGGAGAGTCCAGTGATAGATCCCCAAGAAGGCTTCAAATGTCTTCGATTCTGGTTTTTCATCAATAGTACAGCTACCAGCATACAGCTTTACGCTATCAAAATCTCGGACCTTAGTCGCAAATTATTATTGTGGTTTAATAATAAACTCACAAAATCTTGGAGTTTCGTGCAAATACCTCTCCAAACAAAGCACCAATATAAGGTGTGTTAACTTTAAAGGCTAAGCCTATGCGGTAAACCGTCGAACTTCACATGAGTCGTAAGCATTAAAAACATTACTCGATAACGTTTTTAAAATTCAGTTTAGTCTTATTTTCAGTCAATATTATTTTATTTCATAAGGTTCGGCTCATGTTTAAAGTTCAACGTTTGACCTAGACTAAAACATGTATTATAAGTTATGAGAAAAACTCACTTATTTGGAACTTTGACAACGTAACTGGCCAGTAAATGGAGGTTGTCCGCTTGATAGGTGGCCAATTAATAGAAAATATACTGATTTTGTTTCCCTAAAAACTAAGTGCCTGCAGCCTTTGGCATTCCTGAAAGCTGGTTTACATTTTTGACGGAATAGGAGTCGGATTCAAAATTGAAATCGGAAGCAGTTGATGCCAAAAATAAAACCGCAAATCTCAAAAGAAAACCGCTTGACATAAGCGTAAATCCAACAAAGAAAAAAACTTCCCATATTTTTCCAATTTTTATTTTGAGTCCCTTTTGATTCCGAATCCAACATCGACGTTTTCCGACTTACACGTCGTTGGTGATTCCGAAAGCGACTGCTGCGACTGCGATCACTTCCATCTCGAGACACTGTCTCGTACCGAGAGCCTGCTTTTCTTCTGGCCTGCGGCCAACGACGAGGGTTCTGGTATAACCCATTTTTTGAGACCAGGATTTCTAAGACTTTTGCTATAAAAGCGTTCAAAGACTTGCCCCCCAAAAATTATATATCCTATTCCTTTTTTTTTTTAAGCGAAAGTAAACAAAAAACTCCGTTGAAAGCATGACTTTCTTTAATTATATTGAACTTCAGAAAAATTGCGCATGCGCCCAGATTGCTCAAGTTAAAAACAAGCTTTGAAAAAATAAATAAAATAAATATTTAAAAATTTACTCATTATATTATGGTACTTTTCAAAACCCTTCTTAGCTATCGTTCGAGACGAATAGACAAGACCAAGACGTCAAGCTCGTAGTAGCTGTTGATGACATCTTACTTTCAAGAGACAGCTGCCAGAATGCAACTTCAATGAATAGTAAATACAGAATAATACTGCTTGCTATTAATCCCTTTAATAATTTTTTTATGAGTTCAGCAATTAACCGAGTCAAGTCCGAGTCAGATCCGAGTCCATGTCAAATGTCAGTGTCAAATGTCTAACTTTTAAATTTTACCCCAGAAAGCTTTATCATTATGCTCTTCATTAACTTAAGTTATTTTGAATGAATCCGAATATCCGCGTCTTAATCAGTAATCATCTTGTCTGTTATATCTATCTTTGGTACGGACACTAAAAAAACGTGCGTGCTGTCACACAAGAATACACCATTTTATGTGAATTTTTTGAAGTCTTGATTTATATTAGAGCTTTTTTGAATAATTGAGTTGAATTAATCTTCATTTATTCCTGAAACTATTTCGCACTCGCACTTTTTCAATCGTTATTTTGCTGGCAGCACCTTCCCATGAATAAAATATCCAGGCTTGTCTTACAAGGGTTTTTGTTATAGCTATCTTTTTCAGACGTCAAACCGACAAGCCAAGAAAGCCATTTCAGTGCTTTCTTTAAAAAAAGATTGTTAGGTTCCTTATTAGCAGTGAAAATATAGCATAGATTAATTCATGACCTTCGTGCAATTAAAGTATCATTTTGTATATTATAAAAAGTAATTTCATACAGGTTTGGACTTTTGACTCGGACACGTGACTCGGACCTAAATTTGACTCGAAAAACGGAGTTACTCAATTTTTTATACCAGCGCCATATGCTTGCCTTGCCGCGACCGTTATTCTTTCAATAATTTTCACTTTCCAATCATCCAAGTTTACCTTATGCTTTCTTTAAGAGGAAGAGTCTTTTAATGTATCTTCTAATGTATCATATTTTTAACGTATCTGCCTGATTCTTATTTGTTTAGAAAACTGTAAGATACGTACAACACAGGGCGACTGCTGTTCATTTCCGTTCATTTATAAAGACAAGTGCTACTCGTATTGTATCGGGGTCGACGGAGTGGAACCATGGTGCAGTTTAACTGACAACTACGATCGCGATGGACAGAAAGGGTTCTGTGTTGGTGGTAAGGGCTTCTTCATCTGTATAAATATACTGATAATATATATTTAGGCACTGCCTAAAAGCGGATCTTTCGATACGGAATTCACAGGGAGAACTGAATTTGAATGCAAAACTGAAAGGTATAAATAAAATCGGGCAAAAAACAGACTTTAAAACTGGTTAAGGTGAGCAGAAAATAAGCTTACTTGCGTAAGTACGTCTTTTACAGAAAGACAATGTTTACATTCAGTTAAACTTGGCAAGAACAACTGAGACAAGACAGAAAATAATGATAATACTGATTAATTTTCTCCCTATTAAATCTGGGGTCCTCCAAGGGTCAATTTTGGGGCCACTTCTCTTTGTAATTTCTATCAATGACCTGCTAAGTGTAATCTCAAAAGATAAATCATTGCCCCTTTTTGAGGGTGATTCCAAATGCTTTCCCTTAATCCTTGGTCAGCAGGATGGGGATAAACTACAAGACGACTTAAATAAGTTATACAGATGGTCTTGTAAGTGGGAAATGACTTTTAATGTCACTACGTGTAAGGTCCTAAGGGTGGCTCGTATTAAATCGGTAATTGACATGGATTATTTTCTTGGAGGAATTAATATAGAGCAAGTGGATGTTAACAAAGACCTTGGTGTCTGAGTCAGATATGACTTAGGCTGGAATGATTATATCGACTATATTTCTTCTAAAGCGCAAAAAATGTTTAACTTACTATCAGACATGTAAGGATATTTCAGATATAAAAACTAAGAAATTGCTTTACATAACATGTAATGATGAAAAGGTAAATCATACACCGTGAAAACATCGTTTCACGGTGTATAATTTACCTTTTCATCATTACTGTATCATTAGAAACACCGACGCAGCTCACACTAGTTTTTAGCTAGTTATATTTTCTATTTACATAACATGTGTTAGATCACGCCTTGAGTATACAAAATCGTTCAACTAGCGCCGTGTAGAGGCTTGATCGAAAGAGATTCGCTTGTATGAAAGAGTTGTCGCTTGTTTGATAAGTTTTACATTAAATGCCATTGACTTTCATTTATCTTTAATTATTTATTAAAGGTTTTCCGATGATTATCATCGATTATCATAACCGTTTTTGATAACTATCTAACCATTTCCATGTTACGTTTTGTCTCTAAAGTCTTTGAAAGTTTCGCCAATAAACAGTTGCAAAGTTTTGCTATCGAACACGATCTGATTGACAAGAAACAATTTCCATACACAAAATTTTCTTCCTGGTTGATGATTTGAAAAGAGCTATCGATGAGAGATGTATTTTTGTTGTTGCCTTTCTCGATCTACGGAATGCAATTGACGTTATAAATCACATTATGTTGGTAAACAGACTAGCTTTTTCTGGCTTACAAGGCTCATCGCTTTAGTGGTTTAAGAACTATCTGGTGGATAGAAAACAGTTCGTTCCATGTAATGGCAGAACATCTGATCTACAAGTCATACGTCGTGGGGTGCCTCAAGGATCAGTTCTTGGTTCGACTTTATTCTCTATCTATCTAAATGGCGTGCTATCTTCTGCATGTGGAACGTTCAAGCTGTATAGTCTTTGCAGACGATACAGACATCCAATGCTGCTTCTGCAGCAGTATGACGTGTGAATCAAGATCTTGCATACATCGAGCGGTTGCTCAAGGAAAATGCGAGGGTGGCCCATCCCAGAAAATCTAACGTCATGGTGTTAGGATCACGTCCAGCCCTTATAGCTATAAATGACAGTAACATTGACATTTACTTACAAGATCATAAGTTAGAAAGCGTTGACTCCTATAAATATCTAGGAGTATATGTAGATAATAATCTATCTTGGGAAAATCATTTGAAATTCATCTGCCAAAAGTTTTTTTCCAAAGCTAAGAATGTTGAATATAATTCCTAGTTTTCTATCTCAGCTCAGGATATTCTTTTGTTAATTTATAAGCAAACCGTATTGCCTATCAGCCTGTTTAGATTGTTCTAAAACAGTATCTTTAAGGATTGAGCGCTTACAAAATCAGGCTATGCGTTCAATATTAAACGCACATAGAAATACATGCTCACAAGATCAAAGGTTTCAAAGAGTTTTATTTTCCACACACGAAAAAGCAAAGAATTACAAATAGAACTTAAGAAAGAATTGGAAAGGTGCAGGAGGAACAACCCAAAAAGGGTTAACTACGAAAGATCCTGCACCAATGTAAACAATTTTAAAGAGATAATGAGTGGTGGATTTTACAATAAAATAGTAAAATAGAAATCAAGCATTTTTAAGTTGTAAACAGTCACGGTAAAGATTTACATTTACGAGTGAATATAAGAACTTGTAGTTTACTAAGATATGAGATATTTTTTGAAATTTGTACGGAAACTTTTGATCGATAAACTATTTTTGATTCAAGAGGAACATCGGTTCAGTCTGCAACGGCTGCGAATTTTACACCAAACTAGCCATAATTTAAGTTTGGTGAGGCAAATATGAATTCCTTTTCGTTTTAGAGCGCGTGTTGTAATCATGAATTAAATTTATATCTCTGAAATAGTTGACAAAAATATTTGGCAATTGATGATTAATGTGCCTATACGCAACCTCGCAAAGCTGGAGCTTTACTATCTCGAATATGTTTAAGATGTCCAGATTTTGAAATATAGGTCTCCTAGGAGTTTTGAAATCTGAGAAGGCGGTTATTCTTAAGGCTCGTTTTTGTAAAAAAATGTGAAAAGGCAATAATCTTGATTTATAGTTACCCCAAATTAATGAACCATAGGATATATATGAATATATGAAGCAATACATCAAGACTGAGGTAGTGTCGGCATTTATACAAAATGCCGATCGATTTGGCAATCTTTCTAGAAATAAAAGCAGTATAACAGTTCCATGATAAATTTTGTATCTAAAAGCAAAACTAAGAATTTTGTTTTGGAAGTTCTGTCAACTATTTTTTTCCTGGCGTTAGGAATAACTGCGCTTCGACAATATCATACTGGGCATTTCTTAAACGCTGTTTTGACACAAAACGTTTATATTTAGTTTTGGTTCAATTAACAGTGAGCTGATTTGCCTGTAACCATTGATTAAGAGAAGCAAGTTCTTTATTCAAAACTCCAAAAAACTTTCTTGAGACATTTATGGTAGTATAGGAGATTCATATCATCAGCATACAGCAATAAAATAATAGCTTTTGATAAAAATTGTACATCATTGATAAAAATTTGAAACAAAGTAGGTCCAAGAATCGAACCTATGGTACCCCATAAGATTGCGCTAGAAGATTAGAGCCAACCCCCTCAAAGCAAACATATTGCTTGCGGTTTTTAAGGTAGCTTTCAAACCATTTCAACGTATCCTGAGTGAGTCCATATTACGAGAGTTTATCCAAAAGATATGCGATCTCAGTTATGTCTACTTACTTTAGGGAATCGTAGGCGCTTTATACGTGCTATATTGACATATAAGATTGTGCATAATATTAACTGCCCTGAGCAATTGGTAGATTATCTTATATTCAGATCTCGCTTGAATGATAGAAATCTAAGCGAAAAGACTTTACTACATCTTCCTAAAGTAAAAACGAAAACTGGTCAAACTACCTTCCAATATTCTGCAGCAGCAGATTGGATTAGCTTTCCCAAGTCCATTAGAGATTTAATCTCTTTGCCGAGGTCTAAGACTGCGTTGTATGTGTACTTTAGGGATTTAGATGTCAAATCACATCTCGATGGTCGTTGACTTAGGCTTTTAGTAGAGTATTTCACCTCTTATCTGAATTATATATATATCTCTTTTTAGTTTTTTTTTCTCGTTTTTTCGCTTCTAAAGAGTTTAGACTTTTATTTAAACATAAGTAACTTAGGTTATATCTTATATTTAACTTATTATAGTTAACTTTATAGAGTTTATTGTAGAGAAATTTTTTATTTATTTCTATCGCTACACATGGGTTAATACCAGCTTTTACCAAGGTCTTAGCTGATCCATTATGGCAAGTTTTATTTGTCTGTGTATATATCATGTTTATATTGACCAGCGAACTAAATCTAGGCTGAACGTACCTAATAGGTAAACTACGAGCCTTAGATGAAACGACTGAAGAAGAGTGCAATACAAACCTTTCACAACTTCAAGTCGCGTAAAACATGAGCCAGCTCAACTAGAAACTGTGGACAGCTGTTTCAGCCTGTATTGGGCCTCGTCAGCACAGTGTATCTAGTGTATCTATCTAGTCTAGGCTGGTTAAGTTCAATTTTTTTTCAATCCTTTCTTCAGCTTATGCATATATGGGTAGGGTAGGATAGTTCTACTAAAAATATTGATTTTAATTGTTATTGTGAGCCTGCCAAATCTAAACTATGATGATCATAGACACATTGGAAACTCAGCAATGAGTTTTGGAGCACTATACCTTGCTACGACAAAGCATTCTACCATAGAAACACTAAAATTACTGAAACAAGTCAGTAGATCAATGATAAGAGGACATGACAAGGTATTTCTTAACTCAAGAGTTCTGTACTCTACGAATGGAACAAGCAGCTTTCAGCTTTCTCGAATAATTCTAGGAGGTGACATCCAAACTATGAATCATATATGTAAGTGAGCATGCCTTCTAAAAAAAAGGGTTTTCATCGTTGGAGATTTAAATATGGACAGACTGCGACTGGATCGTCGGGAAGGTAAAATTCTGAAAGACCTGGAGGAAGTCAATGACTTTCAATAAATGATTACTGAACCCACCAGAGTAACGGCCAATTCATAAACGCTTCTTGACGTGACATTAACTAATAACCCGGATCTTTTTAAGAAATGTGGTATTTATTACAACCCTGACATCAGTGACCACAGTATGATCTATGGTAAGATGGTTGAGAGAGTTCATAAACATCAAACTAAAACTCTTATTCACAGACAAACTAAAAACACAGACTTTGACAAATTTAATCAAGATCGGCTTGAAGCTCCTTGGCATGTTGGGAAATATTTAATGATCCTGATAACAAATATGAATATTGGAGATGTCTTTTGATAGTATAGCTAACGAACACGCTCCCATCAGCAAAAAACGAGTACGTGGGAAAGATGTGAGCTACATGACTGTTGAATGGAAAACAGCTATTAGGAACAGGAGAAAATATGCCATTCAATTCGCTAAGAATCGTACACCTGAAAACTTTGAGCTGAAGAAGAAGTACCGTAATATTGCTACACGGGAAAAAAGAAAGGCTATTTCTGCATACTGGTATAACAGAGGAATTGAAGTCCAAGCCTAGGGAGTTCTTCAATACTTTCAGGCCTTTCCTGAATAACAAAACTAAAGGAACTACTTCGATCTGTCTAAGAAGTGAGAGAGATAAAACCATCGTGAAAGATCAAAAGCAAGTTGCTGAATCCCTTGCTTATCACTTCTCTACAGTTGCAGTAAACATTGGTGAAGATCATGTTTATAGCCTTACTGAGAAAGACCTCGAAAATCACAGTAGTCGGTTCAGATGATAAGAGAATCACACGTTAAATCTACGTTAAACTTCAGACATTTAGATAAATCTGAAGTGTAGGACTTACTTGATCAATGTCCGAAAGTCTTGTGGATGGGATGTAGGATTGCCACCTAAACGTCTAAAGGAAGTAGCTGTTGGTATAGCACCGTCGCTCACTTATCTACACAACAAATGTATTGCCGAGACTGGTTACTGGTATGGTGCATGGAAGAAATGAGAGCTTACCCCAGCTTTCAACGGAAAGGTGACAAACAAGACGCCCAGAATTATCGACCCATCACAACTCTTATGACTATAGACAAAGTCTGTGAACTATTACTCTGCAGGCAAATCACGGAACATTTTGATTCAACCCTCTATCAAAGAATGACAGCGTATAGAAAGAATAATAGTTGCCAAACAACCTTAATAAGATTAATTGAAGACTGGAAACAGGCGATTGACAGAAAGTACATAGTAGCTGTACTTTCCACTGACATGAGTAAGGCGTTTGATTCTCTATATCATATACTCTTGTTATCAAAAAAGTTGACGCATATGGCTTTGGAAGTTATTCCCTTGATCTCATTCGTTCTTTTCTCAGCGAAAGATAGAACAGAGTAAAGCTGAATAGTATCTCAACTGAGTGAATGGAAGAGCATGTTACGTGGCTGTCCGCAAGGGTCTTCGTTTGGACCTCTTCTTTGGAATCTGTTTCAAAACGATATGTCCTTTTTGGTCAAAGAATCTAATCTTACCATGTACGCTAAATACGGTCCTAAATATCTAATGGTGTGTTTACCATAAGTCACCGTATCAAATCTAGGAATGTTGAAATATTAATCATTATTTCTAAGTGAATATCGCGTATTGGTTTGCATAAATATTTCGTTAATGATATTAGGCGGCAGACCATTCCTAACTTTATACATTAATATTGCTATATCCTGCAAACGACGTTTCAATAATGACGACAAATTCGTATGTACTTGCATATCCGATAGGATTGTTGCTGTGTCGTTGTCCATTACTTTACTCTTAATAATAAGCCCCTCTGTCTCTGACTTCAAACCTGTTTCTTTCAACCAACTGTGTGTTCTCTGTTTGTCGACATCTGCTTTGTTGACTTGCCTGATGTACTGGCCATGAAGGGGTTTAGACTCAATTGTTCACATTGTTTTATTTTCAGATGATCTTTGTAGACGCTCTTTATCCTTTTTGTTTTCTTAATTATGGAAACATCGATTTTGCTTGCTAGAGACTCATTTAGCACATCTGTTTCGCCACATTCGGTCTTGAATCTTTTACTTTCCTTGTGTATGGAGTACATCTTTTTGTTGTTCTCATGCTTAGAGACTAGATGCACGAGGCAATCCTTATTTTCTTTCAAGTACATGTCCAGACTAGTAGTTGTTGTTGTTGTACTAGTCCTGTACGAGTTTTCTATCTGGACAAGTCCTCTACCTCTTCTCTTGACATATAACTTGTCAACATCCGCTTTAGGATGATGCACGCGGTTCATTGTTAGGTGTTTCCTCGTCTTTGCGTCTAATCTCTTGATTATAATAATAATAATATTAATAATAATAATTATTATTATTATTATATTTATTATCATCATAATGACCAGGGATAAACTCCAACTAGGGATGTAAGAGATCAGCTTTTCTTTGCACAGGAATCCAATTACTTAGATTGTTCCGTTTTATTATTATTATTTTTAGCAGACAGGCCATCCATATCACGAGTAATGATTTTGTATTTATCTTAAATTTAGTCTTTTACCTCTAGTGATGTGATTCTTAGTATCTATATTCATCCATGCATATATTCCTGTAGATATCACTATTTCTTTTCCTCGGTTCCTAGTGGGTTTTGGCATTTACTTTATTCTAAAATATAAAACACTGGTCTTAAATATTATAAACTAATTACGATTTTGAGACGGCAATACCACAAAATATTGACGGCTAGTTGGGAGAAAATATATTCCGTATTGTGGCGGAGTCGCGTAGCGACGGAGCCCAATATGAGAATATATTTTCTACCAACGCCGTCTATATTTTGTGGTATTGCCGTCTCAAAATCGTAATTAGTTTTGTATCGCGATTCCTGTAATTTTTTGGTTTTTTTTTTGCATGAAAATGTTCAGTTTTCATGATGAAACAATAAATTCTCTCAACGTGAAAATTCCTGTTTCTATGACAATAATCGATCACGCAAGCACTTTTTCAATGCAGTCGTTTTGAACAGAAATTTTTTTTTACTTTCAAAAACGTAGCAAGAAAACTTGAAAGAGATGTAAAATGTATATGTTTCCGAAACCAACTTGGACTGAGGACGACTTGGAGCTTCCAAATTTTCAAATTTCATCTCAAATTACTACTCCTTCCGGTTCAAAGCCTTTAAATACCATATCAAAGTCATCAAATGTCACAGCTCGTAACTCAGCTGCCTCTGTTTCTGTCAACGAAGAATTAATGGGCGACAAAAAGCGAAAATCTAGCATTGTTGTTCTTGAGGATGATGAAATTGAAGAATTTGAAGCAAACCAAACTGCTGCAAATACCAAAAAAGGGACTGAAGTGGCCATTCGCCGCTTTGAAGCATGGTATCGTGAACGGTACAATAAGGATGTAAACTTGTCAGATGTAAACAAAACCACAACCAGCTACCTCTTAAAGCATTTCTTCTTAGAGATAAGAGACACCAGAAAAGACCGAGTTGGGCAGGAATACGAACCATCTACACTACAAACCTACAGGAATGGTTTGAGGCGATATTTTCTAGAAAGAAAAACAGGAGAAAAGTTTGACATAGGCGAGGATGAAGATCTCAAGAAAAAGCTAGCATCAAAGAAAAAAGACCTGAAAGCTCAAAGCAAAGGCAACAGACCGAATGCAGCTCATCCCTTGGATGTCACACAAATCGAAAAGTTGTGGGAGAGCGGAGCGGTTGGCATAAAAATCCCAAGACAGCTTTTGCATTTAGTTTGGTGGAATAACACCCGCATGCTGGGAATGAGAGGACGCCAAGAGCAGTTAAATTGTCAAGTTGGAGACTTCGTCAATAGAGGGACCTTCTATGAATACACTGAGCGATCTACAAAAACCAGAAATGGAGAAAACGAGAATCCAAAGTCTAGACGGAAGTATAACAATAAAATATTCAAAGGAAAAGGTGATGAAAGGGATCCTTACCTTGCTCTCGAAGCGTATCTAAGCCACAGACCAGAAGGAACCACAGCATTCTACCTCCAGCCTATTGACAATCCACAAGGAAATGTTTGGTATAAAAAGCTACCTTTAAAGCGGGATGGACTTGCTAATATAATGAAGAGAATGTCATCAATAGCTGGGATACAACAGGAGGGAAACTTCACAAACTCCTCTGGAAGAAAAACGGCAATCCAGGGTCTCCGTGGGCACTTTGATCCTCTGACGATTTCAGAACTGACTGGCCATGCAAATCCTATCAGCATCCAGTCATACAGTCACAACTCTTTAGAAACACAAAAGATTATGTGTGATTTGCTGGCATATAATTCCTCTGGCAGTATTCACAGCTCTAAGAGTTCCTCCACAGTAGTACAAACTTGCAGTCATCTTAGCGACGAGAAGGACAAGCACGTTCTCCCTGCCAACCTGTTGAATAATTCAACGTTAAACAACTGTCAAATTCAGATAACTGTTAACAAAGAATGACTTTGTAAATCATTGTAAAAAGAGTAATTTTATGGATGTAAGTTAAAGGTTTAAAACTATGAATATTTGAAGCTCATTTGCTCAGTACCAAATTATTGTAAACGATTGTAAACCGTTTTTGAAATTTACTCGCTTTTGAAAGTACAACAACATTGCTGCTTTTAAAGTTAAATATTTCGAAACGAACATTTTTTTATCGAGAAAAACTTACCTTATTTTAGCTTCCCTCCTTTTTTCCCAGTGATAAACTTGAATTTTCATGAGTTTGATAAAGAACGTTCAAAATGTAAACGAATTTGATTCCAACTTTGCTTGAATAAAATGATTTTTACTCAGCAACATCTTGTTTCGTATTGGCTGACAAGAACAATGAGCTGTCAAAACACGCGCGTAATAGCCAATCAAAACACTTGATTTGAGACGTCAATACCATAAAATATTGTCGTCTCAAAAATATAAGAAACTATTTAGTGAATCGCGATACTACATCGCATTATTGTTTTACATTAGATGTTAACAGTAATTCTAATGACGTTCTTGTTGCTATTCAATAGGGAACGCCACTCTTCAAGGTAAGGAAGTTATCGAAAATTTATCGTCAATCACCGCTGGTAACGCGAATTGACTGAAAAAAAAGAAGAAGAAGAAGAAGAAAAAAAAAAATTATGCCAATAGCGCAGCGCGCTGATTCTAAAAATAGCTTAAAGGTTCGGATAAACATTGCATTCTGTTTAACCGCTACGAGGATTATACGAATCGATCTTATTATTTTTACTTAAAGTTACAATAACCCATGTAAACTAAGAACTGAACTGCGACCGGCTGTGAAAATTATCTGCTGAAAGTAAACTTCTAATTTTTTTGTCCGAATTTTGCCTTTGTCTTCGTTTTTATGACGTCACGGATGCGTTGCGCTATTCACCACTTTGACCTGTCCCATGATACATTGCGGCTTTTGGTAGTATTTGGCACTCGAAAATGGTCTATAGAAAATCCCCCCAAAAATGATTTCTTCTACTTTGGATTACATTTACATGAGGCGAAAATTGCACGCAGAGAATTGAGTCCCATTTTACATTTTATGATAATATCTACCATTGAAAAGGTATTGCTATCTTTTTGCAATTCCTAGAAAGTCCTGTGGACTGCAGAGTTAGTTATGGCAAACAGAAACCAACTCCACAATGGTTCCCGGTCCGTAGTTCTCCATCGAACGTCATGTGGTCTCCAAGGCTGTCTTTTAGTGATGTCGTCGTTAACCAGGATAACATTAAAAGCTCTATTAGCGGTAAGTTTTTCTATCATTTTTACGTGCATATGCATGAACAATTTGGGCTTTCTTAAATACGAAAAATTTAGTCGGTTTAGTGATTCCGTTTGAATTTAGAAGACAATAGGACGTTTGCATGTTGGCGTAATTTCACGCCTATTACCAGTATCCCTTGCACATATATCCAGTTGTCAACATAAGGGGGGGAAAATAGTCGGTCTAAGTAACTAATTAGTTCATTCTAGTAATACCATTATCACATCGGATTCTTTGCCTTAAGAGGGCTTTACAAACCCGAATTTCCCGCATGCATAGAATATGTTAATGACTCTGACCTAACATAAGGGAATTTAATTATTTTGTGGCAACTTTTTATATTGAACTCTGGACATTTTTAACAAAGCAAATTGGTAAGAACCTTTACGTGAGTCACGAGTAAAAAAGTGATACTTAAAAAAGCTATACTGTATTCCAGAACGAGTGCAGTGTTGTATACAAAATGATCCCTTATGTTACGTCGTAGTCATTAACATATTGGTAATATAAACCTTCGTATCTCAAAGCCCCGACATTCAAATGACGAAATATTTTCACAAACAACTATTCCCTATCTAAAGAATCAATTCTGAAAATATTGTGCAAAAGCTTAATAAGCACTTTGAGGGGGAATGAAAAAAGTCATCGCGTACAATTGCCCTCAAAAATAGGTCATGACCGTGTGGAAGAATGAGTACGAGCTCCAAACAATGTAATTGTTTTAATCGCGACCTTTTGTTCGTCTTTTTACAAGTCCGGAATCGTTACTCTGTAAGCTTTTACAAACGTTTTCATCATTCTTTGTCATTTATTGAATATGCCATGATTACCCGCGCTGACAATAAATTTCAAGATTTCCCGCGAACAATTTTGGACCCAGGCTTTGCGCGGTTTGATTCCTTGACTCCAAACCTCGAAATCTCTGTTCTCTCGGTAAAAAAAAGATGAGTCTTGAATAGAAACTGGTGACTAAGAGCATTGTTTCCAAAGCAACGAGGGACCTGGCTAGTCAATTTTTTCAATATGGCGGACGAAGAAGGAGAAAAACGATTGTAAATTTAACGCGATTCTCGAGCGATTCTGGACTTTCATCGTAGAAATAGCCTCCCAGATGACTAAACAAATACTTCAAGAAATCGTATATCACATTAAAAGGAGAAAGGAACAAATGCAGAATTTATTTAAGGCAGTGAATGTACATCAAATTTCCGATGTTACATTTGTTATGAAAGGCACTATTAAGACACAGCATTACGTTTCTTCATTCAATGTCCTACTTTCCATACAAGAGGACGCCATTTCGGGACTGAATTCACTCAAAGAAAATCGTTATATAGATCAGTAGCTAAGAGGTAAGAATAAAGCAAAGCAAACTATCGTTGTATTACTTTTATTTTTCGATGTTACATTTTTTATTGATGCTTCTTCCTTATTGCCAACGAAAGTTGAAAGTACGAATTTAACATTGTTCTCTGTAATCCCTCGATGTAAATACGCATGAAATGCGATAGCCGCTCCGACAACAATATGCAAATGAGTAAAAGTCGCCGGAAGTGACCCCGAATTGTACGCGATGTCGCAATCGAGCAATGTACCTGGAAGAGGAACTAATGCTCTACGGTGTATGTGCAAAATTTCAAGCCATAATCCTTTTTTTTTTTTTTTTTCGAGCTACGATGGTAGAAATCCCTATTGTCAAAACATAAAGCACCATTTCTATTTTGTGTTTCATAGATTTCATAGATATGAAATCCGGCCTATTCGAAATATCCTTTAATGTTCCCACTAAAGCATTGGTCACCTCCATTATACCAGACCTTGAGTCATTCACAGCTTGTATTTGGAAGAAGACGAATGATACAGTAAACCAAGGAACTCCCTTCAGATACCATGGCACTAATACCACTGGATTTGGGTTGATCAACTACAAGAATATAGCCATAAGGCTTATGAGCAAAGAAAAGTAGGTTCTTGATGATGAGACGCATTTGATTTTAGTAACTTTGTAAAATGCTTTCTTCTCATCTCTGCGGGTCGCAATTTAATCCTTGATAAATCCGTGGAATGATTTGATTGGAAGTATTTCTCACTCTCACGTTTGCTCCACACCAATTACTGTCTTAATTATTTTCTATTTTACCCTTAACTCAAGGAAAAGTAATGTATCAGCCAACGATGGCAGATGGCACCACCTTTGTCTCTTGTGGACCTCAAAAGGAGGAGTCTATCAGGTGTACAAAGATGGAATGTTCGTGATGCAGGGTAATGAATGGCATAAAGACCAAAAGATACCAGGTAGGTTTACCATGTTCGAGTATGCTAAATTTTGGTTCTCGCTAGTCGCCAACTGGTCTGCAATAATGAACTAGAAATGAGGTCACTGCAAAATGGGGTGTCATAGAAACATGCGAAAATTGACCTGCGAAAAGTAATGATATGCCAGCCAATGAAAATATAAAGCTCATGAATTAGTAATGACATATTTTCATTTAGGGGTCTGAAAATTCGTGCCGCAGTACTTGTCTTTTTTCACACCTATAGATGATAAATGCGATGTTTTGTCTGCGTTTTGTGTAAACCGACATTAGTGTTAACCAGGCCTAAGCGATTGATGCGTCCATATGCCTGTAGGCAGCTGGAGCTGGTTTTAGAACTAACGTTTTAAATTCTGTGTGCAGGTGATAGTACTTTGCTTGTTGGAGCAGATAACTTCGTGGGAAAGATTAGTGGAATGAATGTATGGACAGTAGCTATGGGGTTGTCAGAGATAGCTCAACTTTCAGTGGGTTGTGGTATAGAAGGAGGTGATATTGTGGATTGGTCAACATTCAGCAACCGGCAAGATGTGGTTTATCCGCCAACCTGCCTTGATGTTGGAGGTAATTATTTGGTGGATAATATTTGTAATAAGACTAATTCATCTTGGAGCAATAATGTTCACCCATTTCAGCGGACGACGTGTTTCAAACAAAGAATCATATTGTTATGAGATGTCACGTGGTCTGGGTAAACATTGCTCGAATTACGAATTACGGCTATTGTTTTATTTATAGTTATTTCTTTTTTGTTTGTTGTAATCTGCTATATTTCCCAATCTTTTTATTTGTTTATTTTATTTCAGGTAAAGGATATTTTATAACGCTAAACTCTACCAAGCAAACAGCAAGCAACTTAATTAGCAACGTCTTCAACAGCCCATTAGCTGATGATTATATTAGCTTTTGTTTATACTTCCGCTACATGGTGATTGGTCACTCAAATTCATCTCTTAAGATATACCGATCTGATCTAAAAGATCTTGATACTAATACGACTAATGAAGAACTTTTATGGGAAGCCGTGTCGTCCGAAACAAGTATACCTTTGTGGTTATTTGGACTCGTGTCTTTGAGTGCTTTACAGACATTTAAGGTAGAGAGAGTCGATGTTTAAACATTCTTTGTACAGCTATAATAAGTATATGTAATAGGACTCCATGCTGTCCAATTAAGAAGTAATTGGACGAGGAAAATTCCGATTGGATGAGGGCGTAGGACGAGTCCAATTTGGCAGTCAGAGGAATTTTTCGAGTCTAATTAATTCTTGATTGAGGAGCATGGAATCCCATTGCCTATTAATTATATAGCTGCCTAATTAATCCCATATCAACAACAGCTGTCCAATTACGAAAATAATTGGACAGCTACCTATTTGGGATTAATGAGAAGTTGTATAATAATAATAATAATAATAATAATAATAATAAGATTAATAATAATAATAATAATAATAATAATAATGATAATAATAATAATAACGGGGTTCTTATATAGCGCATTTTACATAGTCTCAATGCGCTTCACAATCATGACCAGTGGAGGACTTTACGTGCTGCATACTTAGGCGCTAGTAGCAGCCGTGCAGCTCCGTGCAGCTTACGATCATGAGTGATTTGTTAGTAAGTTAGTATTAATGCCTCCAGATTGGAATTCAACAGGTTCTTTTATGTCCCCCATTTTTACTGTAGGTTAGGAAGGGTTGGGAGACAGGGCATACGGTTTTAAGTCCTTGTCCGAGAAGACTTGAAGGTCTAACGTACCCATTTTCAGATAATATTATAAAGGCAGCACCTTCTCCTCAGTTGTTTTTAGACCCTGAGTGTTGGTCCGGCCGAGGCTTGAACCAACTGAGCTAGCCGGTAGCTCCCCAAAAGAGAAACAGACCAAAGTCCATTACATTGGTGCAACCAAAATCTCTTGAGATATGAATAACAATGAAATAAGCGCTATGTTTTCTAATCTAACAAGATAAGCTAATGAGACATGCCCATGGTTTGATATCGTCAACCAACGTGTTGGCTATGACGTAACATGTGCCCCAAAAATTAATACTGAGCAAGACATTATCAGTATTTAACAAGCAATCAAACATGCACACAATTATACATGGGAGTCTTCAAGCAACAAGGCAGGAGGCATACTTGCAAAGATACATTTCTTTAGATTCATGCGAATAGTAATTCCTACACTAATAGCAAAGCCAGCAATAAAATATCACCCTAATCAGTTTACTTGCCTAAAACTCTCACCCCCCAACACCCACCCCCTCCCCCCCCCCCCCCCTCTACCACATCCTTCCCTTTCCCCTTCCCCACGCCT
The DNA here is from genome assembly GCA_011057435.1 of Actinia equina. Taxonomy (NCBI): domain Eukaryota; kingdom Metazoa; phylum Cnidaria; class Anthozoa; order Actiniaria; family Actiniidae; genus Actinia; species Actinia equina. The sequence continues at coordinate 687,832 of WHPX01000162.1, read as the reverse complement.
TCAATTTTGTTTATCATAAGCATTGAACATGACATGTTTTTTGTTTGGTTTTTCAGATCAAGGTCAGCGCAACTGTAGGTCCTGGTCAGGGTTCTTTTGGACTGGCAGGATATTTCGCAAAGCCTGGGAATTGTCCATCTTTTAGCACATGCGAGATAAGAGGTAATTTTTGTACAGCAGCTGTTTGAAAATACACCGTGACGATATTCGTAAAGCTAATTTGTATCTAAAATACATTATAAAATTTTTTTTTCATAATTTCACTTTATGATTGATCGAAAGTGCATGCTTTATGAGAACACATCATGCGCGCGCGTTTTTTTATTTTTTTGAGTTCGTCCTTTACTTCCTGTAGGCTGCCAAGTGAAAATGACGAGTCAGTCAGGGACTTTCACATCTCCTTACTTCCCTGATTCATACCCAATTAACATCAAATGCAAGTGGTGGATAAACTTGCCAAATGGATACGTTATTCGCTTGAAGTTCCTTTCCTTTGAGTTACAAGACAGCCAAAGCTGTGAAGACGATTATGTTGTGGTATACGATGGGTCATCCTCCAACTCGAAAATCCTGGGAAGATATTGTGGACATTTGTTTCCTCTTCTACTGGAATCGTCTTCTAATTCACTTCTTATAGTCTTTATTTCCGACCATGAACGCAGTTCATCTGGCTTTAAGATGTCCTACACTTCTCACAGTATGTTTCCTCTTAAAATGACTTTTCTTTATATGCTTTTTAACATGAATTGCTAACAGTGAACTAAAAAAAAAACGGAATAAGGGACAGCAGCAACAACAAAAACAGCAGCAGCGAAAAAAGCTGCAACGATAGTAGTAATTTAAAAAAATTCAGCAGCAGCAGCAACGGCATCAACAACAACAGCTTTAATATTAACCATCTCAACAGCATCCAACAAAAACATCAGCAGCACCAAAAATAACAACAACAACAAAAATATAATCAACAACAACAATAACAACAACAAAATAACAACACAAACAAGGGAGGCAGAAACAAAAAACAAAAACAAACTTAACAGTAACCGATGGATGAGGTTGAGCATGTTATCGTAAACTATCATGCACGACGAAGGTCGGTGTTATATGTCGAAGCCGTAGGCTGAGAAGGACAAAGCCGTCGATGTCTTGATAATTTACGATATTTGATGTGATCGACATCATGTGAAAACCGAATTCAATAATTGCTTTATCATACAGTTTGTAAACTAAGAATAAAGATTTCATTCCGTTTTTGAAAGGAATAGTAAACCTTTTTCACTTTCTGCTGCGAGCGTGAGTGAACTTTATAGTATAAAGCTTTTCTACGCAAAAACATTGCGTATAATAGATTTATAACGTCAAGTTCACGAGGGATTAGTTTTAAGCGAGGTAGTGAGTAAACTCTAAAATGATAGCATTTTAAGGCAAAACAACAATAAACAACAGCAGGAACAGCAATAGCAGCAGCTTCTGCAACAGCAATTATAACAGTAACAAAAGCATTATCATAAACAGCACCAGCAACAACAACAACAACAACAACGAGAACTACAAGAGTAGTAATAATAACAACCACAATTTTCAGTAACGAAAAAGAAAAAAAAAAAACAAACAAACAAAAACAAAAAACAAACAATAAATAAAACAATAGAAATCTAAAACTGTTACCGGATTCAAATTCAGTAAAATGCAATTTACCATGTTGTTGATTGTGTTATGCATTTCTCACACTCTGTCGATAAACCTTTATTGAAATCCTATCATTGCATCTATCCTCAGCAAAAGAAATAGAAGATTGCAACTTTATTGAAAGTAAGTAGACAACAGCTCCATGCTTCAACTTTAAGTTGTATATATATTGTTTTGTTTTGGGCGAAATTATAGTCCAATTTTAGACCACGTATCATTCTCTTATAAGTAAGATTCTTCGTTTGAGTTGTATCCATATTTCTCTGTCCTCTCAAATACAACCGTTAAGCAAAGATGGCACTAGGGGATGGCAAGTGGTCTAAAATCTAAGGTAGAGGGCCTGGGATTATTTGTATCTATTTATCTGCTAACTATGGTTACATTGCTTTGCTTCTGCTTTTTAGATTGTCCATCCAGTTGTACCTGTTCGGCTGTACAAGGAAACCCTCCACCAGTTATGATAATCTGCAAGGGATTGACAGCGATCCCGAAGAAAACTCCAGTCAACACAATAGCCATGTAAGAACAGTTCATTCCAGAGTTAGACTCAGAATTGTTAACTATATAGGTGGTGCGCAGCTAGTACTGCGAGCACCGAAAGCTCAAGCAATTTAATTTACAATCGTATTACAAAGGAATGTATATGGAAGTATAAAAATTTCCAGATAAATTTATCTAGTTAGCTTACCAATTTTCGCTTGCGTGTTCTTGTTGCTGCTCTAAATTTGTGACTGTATGCGATTTGGGACTAATCCTACGAGTTTTAGCCTTTTAACCGCACGACGAATATAAATAATGAGGACGGATAAACTGCTTTTGTGGGGAATAAATTTTGACCTGGTTTTGAATCTTTGCTTAGAAATTTTTTTTATAAACTTTGAACGTAATGTCTTATAAGGCGTCCATGGGGAAAATCAGTATATAGCTAATATGACGGCTGCCAGTCATCCAAAGATAAGACATCAATAGCAGATATCAGAGTTAGACTTTATTGCCTTCAGACAATTGTTGCATTTGGGTCAGTTTCTATACATTTCATTGTATTGACCCAAATGCCTCAACTTGAAACAATTGTTTGCAGGCAACAAAACAGAGTGCAACTCCGAAATCTGTTATTACCCTTACCATGATAGAAAAACAACCAATTGAAACTCTACATATTATTCGACATTTTCATTTTTTTCTGTCACGTGGACGAACCATAATGCATAACGATTCCAGATGACTGTAATATCGTATTTGCTAAAAAACATCGCCAGAAATTTAGGACATCACTCGCGCGGAACGCCTGGCACATCTCAATATTTATGTGTTACCGACCGTAAACTTTTACAAAAGAATGTATGTGAATCGAAATGTTTTTGTTAATCTTATTGATAAAAAGGGACATTTTCAAAAATGTATGGGCGGGAATCGATGAAGAGAAGCTTCAGCAACTTGAGAATGTTGATCATTTCAATCAGAGGTAAAATTTCATGTATACTTTTTTGAAAACAATATCGTGCTCTCAGTCGCTCTGAATTACAAGAGACTGTGGACGGGCCATTCATCACAGCCGCTAAGTGTAGTCAAAAATTTAGTTTTGAGCAGAAACAAAGCAAAAAGTTACAAATGTATACCCTGGAACTGTTTCCTGAAATGATTATAACACTCTCCGTTCCTTCTTATTCCGTGTGGAAAGTACTTTGATGTATACTTTTTGCTTTTGAAAAACGCCAATATTAAATCCATCCACTGAAATCCTTCGTAACTACAGGCTAAATATTCTGAATTCTGAATTCGGCTGAGTTCAAAAGCCTATAACTTTTGAAAGAATGCTTCAAATCGCTCGAAAAACCCATCGTTTGAAAGCTTGTTCCTCCAATATTACATTCAGTTAAATATTTTAGCGGGAAATGTCTTAAAACAGTTATTTGTTCCATAGTAAAAAGGGCCCTAGAAGACCCCTTCTCTGTGAGACCACGACTCACTGTTCAGCGGTTTCAGATTTCGCGAGTTTTGAAATTGAGTTAGAAAAACAAAATCCGCAGTGGAAAAATCATTAAACTAGAGATTAAATCCTTCCGATTTTGCTTAACTATTACACTTACCAGTTCCAGACGCCATTTTGTCGGCAAATTGTATGTTTTAGGGCAAATCTGCTGCTTACTCATTGCAGGCTCAAATGTCCGAAATTTCTGGCGATGAGTAGTCCATTACTTTAAAAAAAAATCTTCTGTTTTATTGATTAATATATTTCTGATTTCTATAAAAAATAGGATGATCACAAAGAACCACCTGTCACGGATAGAATACAGTATTTATTCCGATCTTAAATACATGTAAGTGAAATGTAAAGCTTGAGCATTTTTAGTATAGTAATCTTCTCAACAGGGAAAAATAGTGTCAGCCACAGTGGTGTGTATGTGTATGTTGGGGTGGGCGGATTGTACCATTTCCTGGCAATACTGCACGCGCAAGCATTTTATCTTAACAGTTTTCCGCCGTATCCACAGCTTTGATATTTTTTCCACAGTAGTGACTAATTAAGAGCGACTGTCTGTAAAAATCAAACATACGGCGGAAAGGCTGAAATTTTCGAATTCGCTCTACTTTTGGATTTTAGTAGTGTATGATGAAGTAAGAAACGCTGTGTGGTTAGTTTTGAAAAATACTTTTTTGTTTTCGAGAAATAGGGAAAAATCGGTTTGAGCTCCAGGGACGATTTTCGCTCCCAAAAGATGGCTGAAAATTGCTTACTTTCGCTTGGTCCGTGTATCAAAACTATTGATCCAAATAGCCTTTTAATACTTTCTGCCAAAAGTACAACTCTTATTTGCTAAATTAAGAGTAGTTTCATAAAAATCGAACAACTCTGAATTATTTTACACAATAAAAAGCAAAGGACACTGAGTTACAATGCTTGTCAGTGCATCTCGAAAACTGCGAGTTTCCCTTTGTGCCATCCTTCCAAATCTTATGAGATTACAGTCAACAACTATTGGGAAACTGCTCTTTTGAAAAATGCATTTTTTATTTTGGGGAAATAATTGTGCGCTTTTTGCGAGAGCTTTTATTTTGACTCATTAAATATGCAGAAATCATTGTTTGGCGATTGCGTGACTAAAGACTTCTCGAAATAAATTCCCTTGAAATATCATTGTTTTCAAATCTAGTCTATACAAATAAAAGAAAACATTAATATACTAACCTTCGACACGAAAAGGTCTTTTCCGTTGCTCCACTCTTCTGAGTTATCAAGAAATTAGAATTGGCAACCGTGGCGTTGGCTTGTTTTATGCAACCGATTTCCGAAAATACTATCTATCAGTAACTTGTCAGATTTCAATGTCAAATATACAAAACAGTATAAGGCCAGGCATCCACCTTTGTTTATTTCTTCCAAGAACTACTAGTCAGTAGCGCGTTGATAAATTGGTCTGTAATATTTAACAGATCGATCGGCAATTGTTTGCGAGTGACTGTCATAAACTTATACCGAGACAGCATTCCAGCTTGCAGATCGTGTTGTGGGACCATCGGCACCGACCACTGTTCTTTAACGAAGGAGAAAGAAAGAAAACAGGAATTTGTCTTGCAACAATCTGGCTTCTTAAAGAGAAATCTAGTGCAGGGACTAATCACAGGAAACAAAATTATCTAATGAAATATATCAAAACGGAGCAGTATGGCATAGTAGATGATGGCTAGTGAACACTAGCGTGGACTGCGTCGGTGTTTCTAATGAAACAAGTTATCGTAGAATTATAAGTTGAACACCGTAGTGAAAATAAAAAACTCCGACGAAGGACTAACGTCCGAAACGTCAGTTTCTATTTTCACTACGGTGTTCAACTTATAATTCTACGATAACTTATGGCATGGTAGTTCCCACAGGTGCGCCTGGCCGGCTCCACCATAATCTATAGAGAGAACCACTTTTAAAATTGCTCACAAAGGGCTTTTCATGTTAAAATGGCATAATAATGTATATCTCGACTCTTTTTTTTGCCAAGGATAATACATAAAATTCCAAGACCACTAGGGTATTGACAGAACCAGAAGAAACTACGGTACGGTCTTTTCCCGCGCCCACTGTGACTTTTCCGACAATATGCAAATTAGAGACACTAAGCAACTTGCCAGTGAAGCTAGAATAACCTACTGGACTCTGTAGGAATCGAATTTAGTATACTATTCTGTATATTTCTTATTGAAATCTGACTAGTTGTTTGTAAAGAAACGCGAACTGTGCATGTCGACTGGTACTGATAGATGGTATTTTCGGAAATCGGTTGCATAAAACAAGCCAACGCCACGGTTGCCAATTCTAATTTCTTGATAACTCAGAAGAGTGGAGCAACGGAAAAGACCTTTTCGTGTCGAAGGTTAGTATATTAATGTTTTCTTTTATTTGTATAGACTAGATTTGAAAACAATGATATTTCAAGGGAATTTATTTCGAGAAGTCTTTAGTCACGCAATCGCCAAACAATGATTTCTGCATATTTAATGAGTCAAAATAAAAGCTCTCGCAAAAAGCGCACAATTATTTCCCCAAAATAAAAAATGCATTTTTCAAAAGAGCAGTTTCCCAATAGTTGTTGACTGTAATCTCATAAGATTTGGAAGGATGGCACATAGGGAAACTCGCAGTTTTCGAGATGCACTGACAAGCATTGTAACTCAGTGTCCTTTGCTTTTTATTGTGTAAAATAATTCAGAGTTGTTCGATTTTTATGAAACTACTCTTAATTTAGCAAATAAGAGTTGTACTTTTGGCAGAAAGTATTAAAAGGCTATTTGGATCAATAGTTTTGATACACGGACCAAGCGAAAGTAAGCAATTTTCAGCCATCTTTTGGGAGCGAAAATCGTCCCTGGAGCTCAAACCGATTTTTCCCTATTTCTCGAAAACAAAAAAGTATTTTTCAAAACTAACCACACAGCGTTTCGTACTTCATCATACACTACTAAAATCCAAAAGTAGAGCGAATTCGAAAATTTCAGCCTTTCCACATATTTCCGATTTTGTTTGATTTTTACAGACAGTCGCTCTTAAAGAGATATATTTTTATCGCAATGGCGTGCATGTTTTTTATTTTCCTTGGTCAAGTTTAGCAGGCCGATGACACCTCGGTTTTGCAGAGACATCGTTTCAGCATCGCTATTTCAGATCATCTGGTTAGAAGAGAGGCTAAACCAACTATGAAAAAAATGTTTTGAATAGAATCTTAAGAAAGGTCACCCTACTAACATTGACACCTATTGTTTTCAGCTTGACCCCAAAAGTCATAAGATTTTCATCCTTATTTCATAGGGATCTTAGTCATAACTATATAATGAGTGTTACACCGTATTCGTTTATTGGACTCAAAAATATGACGACACTGTAAGTATTATTGATTCTGTCGTGACGATAAAAGATATAAATTCAAATACGCTGTCCTAACCAACTAACCTTGATTAGTCGTTAATCTGACGTCCTTCGTGGTTTGACCGCCATCTTTAAACTAAATTTAAACAACCTCCACGAGGTAATTTAGCTAAACAAGGTTTAAAACTTGGTAGGTAGCCATACGCGTTGTGTGAACGGACACTAGTTAAACTAAACAACTTTTAAACACGTTTAGAGGTCTGGTGTGAACAGGGATAATAGTTAAACCTTAATTCTCTTTTTCATCATTTTTTTCCTTTATTTTTCTTACTTTTCTTTCTTTTTTCTTTTTTCCTTTCTTTCCGGATTCGTGCTAAAAAATTGTCCATTAAAGCGCGACATTTCAGTCTATAGTTTTTTGGTATTTTGTACATCTTCTCTCATCACATTTGAACTGATTTGTAGTCGATAAGACAAGGGATTTTCTAGAATCCGATCTAGAGAAAAGCTTCACAAAAACGTTGAAATAAACTTAAAACAAATGCTGGCGTAAGCCAACTGCTAAAAATCCATTGGATAGCAGGGTTTTGTTGTCGACTATGTTTTCAGCGTCAATATTTTATTTATCTTTATTCATTTACCAGAGAAAGAAACAAGTGAAAACGTAAACAAATTCCTGGTTTTTTTTTTTTTTTTTAATCGGAGAACAGTCCTTTGAAAAAAATGCACAACGACGGGACTTTTACGTTTTGCGCCAAAGAAGTGAATTTTAGAGGCAAATGACAGATTTATTTTTAAATCTTGAGGAAGCCCCGCAAGAAATCAAATTTGATTGAACAGCATGAAAAATTAACAACGCTACATTTTCAGGAGAATTGAGAGCATTTTAGAGGTAAAATAAGGGAGTCTTGGGCTAATTTTTTTAATTCAGAGGCATAAGCCATCCAAAATTTTGATATCGAATTTTAATGATGACATTTGGTTTTTGACTGTGTTTTCAATTTAGGCGATTGGATTTCAATTTTATCAAGGAGCTTCAGCCAAACGTATTTACTGGATCGCCAAGGCTACAGAAGCTGTAAGTTATTTGTTTTTTCGTTTAAAAAAAATATAAATTTCCTTGTTTGTACATTTTCTCGCTGTTGTTTTATGAAAAATCCAGATTAAATCAGCAAAGAAGTTCCGTAGAGCCACTCAGTTGTTTGAAAAAGAACAAGAATCAAACATACTCGGGCGAGGACATCACGCCATGGAGATCTCTTTAGTCGCGACCAGTTTAACAATAGAGGATCCAGGGGACGATCCAAGACGATCATGTTCGTGACGCTCAGTAAAATAAGATAATGCCTTGTCGTTAAAATGCAGGGAATATACAGGAAATTGAGTTTGTTGATCCCCTTCCTTACAATACTGCACCCGCAACATGTTGGACTATTTATTGCATAAAGGACAGCGATGGTCATGTGTCCTTTCGATTCATCTTTCTTCCTTGCATTGTTGTTGTTGTTGCATAAACTTGGAGTAAACGAACCTGTTTTTTTTTCTGTTTTGCAAACTTAAGGCTATGTCCTTTAGCAAGGCAGTCTGGGTTTTAGAGAAAATAACTGCGCATTAATTAAATCTAGAACAGTTGTCAGAAACAAATTTCCTTTCTATCAGTGATTTAGGTAGTAATCTGTTAAGCACCATAAAGGACAAGTCATTGTATGATCTCCAAAATCTTCAAGTCCTGTAAGTATGCAATCCATTATTGAATTTGGTAATAAATACGATCTCCTTCTCCTTCTCATGTCTTAATACAGGACTGCTGAAGCATTCATAAATAGGCTTCGGTTAAGAATGCAGCAACAACCTATAGCGCGTAGCTTGATGCTATGATGTTTGGTATCTATTGAACCATCATTTACATCCACTTAAATTGTAAATTCGTTTTGCTTTTGGTCGTTATAAACAGGAGTCTCCGATCCAATCAAATCAGCCATATTGAGAAACAAGCATTTAAATTTGCCAAGAACCTAACACATTTGTAAGTTTATAACTCTTTGGTTGCTGATGGCTGCAATTACAGTTTTTAGCTAATAAAAGGATCGTAATTCTCAAAATATTTAGCTATTCTAAATATGTTTTAGATATCTTCAAAACAATCTTATTGAAGCCTTACCCGATGGAGTTTTTGACAGCTTAGAAAGTCTCAAAGTTCTGTAAGTACTATTGCTTCATCAAAAAATAGACCTCTGACCTCTGATAGCTTGGGCGTTTGTTCATTTCAGACCACGTGCTTTGAGAATATGATTCTTTGTTTCATTTGCATCAAAAAAAAAAAAAAAAAAAAAAAAAAGATACCAAAGTGAATGACAAGTGGTCTAAAATGGGTAACCAATTATTATCAAGATATCTAAAGAGGGTCTATTGAAGACGTCATTTTACAAATCTTAAGAAGTAGTATAGGGAATGGGGGTTCTAACGCAGTGACCACACGAGGATTTCCTGTTTAAAGTCACTAACCCGTGTTTGCGTAGCCCTCATTCCCTATGAGACCCCAGAATTACCCGTGGGGTCTCAGCGCACTCGAAATACATCCCGCAGGGGGGCAACAGCGTAAATATGTTAGTTTATGTATGGAGTGCGAAGAATGTAAGAGAACTTTTAAGAAAGAAGCAGACTTAAAGAAACATTTGAAAATGAGAAAGAAATGCATGAGCAGCTATGATTGCGGATGTGGTAAGAAGTTCAAGACAAAAGTTAAATTGTTTTGGCATTGTCAGGACTGTGAGTACGACTACGACGATCTGAAAAGTGCTTGGTATTAGGTATAAAATATTTCCTATTATATAGATGGAATCCCAAAGCAACTTCGAAACGGTGTCAATACCCGGGAACGGTGAGATTGATGTTAGGCAGTTTTGGCGAAAGTCAGAAAAGAAGGTTAAAAGGACTCTCCGAAAAGGTTTAGAAGACTTAGGAGCGTTGAAAGCAAGCATAATGGTGGAGGTAAGCCTATCAAAAGACGAGGTAACGACGGCAGCAATGCTGCGATCGAAGTCGTTAGTGATATTAGAATCCACGAATTTGGATAGGTCACTCAGTGAAGCCTTAGAAGCAATAATGGAGTCGCTGTCTAACTACACCAAGGAAGGATCAGGTTGGACAGTAGAGGAGGTTGAGGGAATAGAGATAAGTATGGCTAGGTACGTACCCATACGTGGAGGAAGTTACGTACCACTACCAGTGTGGGTAGAAAGGAAGAAGGCTATTGTAAACGTGAAGAATGACGATAACAGATGCTTTATGTGGGCAATCAGGTCTGCACTGTATCCAGCAGAGAAGGATCCCTGTAGGACGAGTAAGTATCCCACAGACGATTTAGAGTGGGACGGCGTGGAATTTCCCATGCAGCTGATAGACATACCGATATTTGAGGAGATAAACGATCTAGCAATTAACGTTTACGGAGTCAGAGAGCAGACGATAGTACCGTTAGTCCTGTCAAAGAGTAAAGGAGAGCGCGTACATTTATTCTACCACGGCGGACATTACTCATGGGTTAAACACATTAGCAGACTATTTTACAGACATACTAAGCACAAAGGCAAAAAGTATTTCTGCGACTGCTGCTTGTTGTCATTTACATCCTTAAATGCCCTAAAGAAACACGATGAGATCTGCCGAGGAGTCGAAGAAGTGGCGCAACGGATTCAGATGCCCGCTAACAAAGAGCTTTCATACGCAGACCATCAAAAGCAGATGCAGGTGCCTTACGTGATATACGCAGACTTCGAAGCGTTGATAACTAAGGAACAGCAGAAAAGTGGTGCCACGAATAAGGTAGGATTACACGAGATCTGCTCCTTTGGTTACATAGTAGTCAGATCAGACGGAAAAGCAAACCCTCCTGTGATTTACCGAGGTAAAAACGCATCTAATAAGTTTCTAGAAGCATTGCGAGAAGAGGAGGAAGAGATAAGAGAACGATTAAGACGTCCAAAAAAGATGGAATTTACCAAAGAGAACCAGGAGGCTTTTAACAAGGCAAAGAAATGCCACATTTGCCAACATACGCTTCTTCAGTTTGGAAGACAAGCAAAGAAAGCGTGGGATGAAGATGGAAAGTATCTAGGAGAAGCTCATTTTAAATGCGGGAAGTATGCTAAGAAAGGTGAGAAGCCGGGAAAGCCGTCAACGCACTGCATTCACTGCCATAAAGCATTCGTTGAAGACTTCTACGTGGATAAGGTTAGGGATCACTGCCACATCACGGGTAAATACAGAGGGGCGGCTCATTGGAAATGCAACATAAACTTCAAAGTAAACCCAGACATGGAAATACCCGTGTTCTTTCACAACCTTCGCGGTTACGACTCCCATTTGCTACTACAAGGAACAGACGGATCCGACGTCAAATGCATACCTAATAACAAAGAGCGGTACATGTCCGTAACTGTGGGTAAGCTAAAGTTTTTAGATTCGCAGCAGTTTATGGCAGACTCTTTAGCAAACCTCGTAAAGTACAACACCAACTTCCCCATTTCCAGCCAATACGGCGCGGAAAGGAAAGGAGTCTACCCATACGAGTACATGGATTCCTGGGAGCGCTTTCAAGAATCTTTGCCCAGCAAAGATTGCTTCTACAGCACCCTAAACGAGTCCGGCATAAAGGACGAGGAGTACCAGCATGCGTTAGACGTGTGGGAAAAGTACTCCTGTGAGAACATGGGGGATTACCACGACATTTATCTAAGGTCTGACGTAGTGCTGCTCGCAGATGTTTTCCAGAGCTTTAGAAAGATGGCTATGGAATACTACGGATTGGATCCCGCTAATTTCTACACAGCTCCTGGACTCAGCTGGAGTGCTTTGCTAAAGAAGACAAATGCGCAACTGGATCTCCTAACGGAGTACGACATGTATCGGTTTATGGAAGACGGTATTTGTGGCAGCGTTTGCGGACCCAGCCGACGTTATGCACGCGCAAACAACCCCTTAGTAGAGCACGACCCAGAGAAACCAACTACATACATTTACTACCTGGACGCAAATAATCTATACGGTTGGGCAATGTCGCAGTACTTGCCTGTGAGAGACTTCGAATGGGACACCGTGCGACTCATAGACTTTTACATGCAGGTAGGAAAGGAGGAAGACAAGGGTTACGTTTTAGAAGTGGATTTGGAGTACCCGGAGCACCTGCACGACGAACACGACGAATTCCCCTTAGCACCAGAAGCGATAGAGATACCCTTTCAACAATTAAGCCCACTGCAGAGGCAAATGTGTCCTGGATACAAACCGTACAGGAAGCTGACGATGAACCTTATGGATAAAACGAAGTATGTGGTACATTACCACAACCTACAGTTTTACGTGCGACACGGAATGCGCGTAAAGAAGATCCACAGAGTCCTAAAATTCACGCAGGAACCCTGGATGCGCCCCTACATTGACTTTAACACGCAAAAGCGTACCGCAGCTAAGAATGACTTCGAGAAAAACCTCTTCAAACTGATGAACAACAGCGTGTTCGGAAAGACAATGGAGAACATCCGCAAGCGCGTAAGCGTAAAAATAGTCAGCACCAAAGAGGAAGCAGAAGCATATGTGTCACAGCCAGGCTTCGTCCGTTATGTGGAAATGCTGAACTTCTATGTGATTCACATGAAGAAGGCGAATCTGCTCCTGAATAAACCCGTATACACGGGGTTTAAAGTGTTAGACCTATCGAAGCTGCTGATGTATGAGTTTTACTACGATAAACTAAAGCCAAAGTACGGAGACCGCTGTCACCTTTTGTACACAGACACCGACTCCCTAATTCTAGAAGTGCAAACGGAAGACGTCTACCAGGATTGCGTCGAAGACATAGACGAGTACGACACCAGCGGTTACCCAAAGGAGCACTTCCTTTACAGCGTCAAAAATAAGAAGGTAATTGGGAAGATGAAAGACGAAATGTTAGGAAAACCCATAGTAGAGTACGTGGGTCTGAAACCAAAGATGTACAGCGTGCTAAAGTTAGACGGTGTAGAGAAGAAAGCCAAAGGCGTTAAAAAATACGTCGTTAAGAAGGACATAACCCACGAGTCCTACTTGAACGTATTACGAACGCGCAAGGAACAGCGGCATAAGATGAACAGCCTGCGCAGCTATGGCCATCAGATACATAACGTCACGCAGGAGAAGGTGTCACTGTCTGCATTTGACGGTAAGCGATGGATGTGTGATGACGGAGTGCACACGATAGCATTCGGACATCACACGATAAGCAGTTCTTCCTTGACGAACCCGCGCGTGGGACCATCGTGAAGATAATACAAGACGGGCTGACCCTTCTTTGCTATTACACTTCGTATCTGGTAAGTTTGCAAAGACCAGTTAGGATCCGTAGCTCTTTTGGATCCTCCTTCTAATTCACCCGGCCCGTAGAGATATCGGACCGTGACGTTACCTAATTTCTTTTCATGGGGGAAGACCGACCTTGAACTTCTAACGTAGGACTTGTGTTTCACGTGCTTCTTTTTTATGGCGTCCTTAGGTTTTATTCCCGTAGCCCTGGCCGCCTCGTTGTTCAAAGCCGCGACGACCCGGGGAAGCCGCTGTGTCCATTCCTTACTACGTTTGGAGGGATCTTCCAGCTCTTTCCAATACTGGTACCCAAAGAGACGCTCAGCCAGGGTCTTATTGAATCTTTCGACGATGCTCTGACCTCTGTGGTACTCTGCTTCTGCTCTTCTTATCTTAGTGCTGTGGTCTTTCAGGGTCTTGGTAACCACGCCCATAAACTCCGTCCCCGCATCCACTTGCAGCAGCTTTGGCCATTTCAAGACGCGCTTATAAATCCTACCTAGGGCTTCTGCGACTTCCCCAGAATCCTTGCTGGTTATGGGTTCGGCGTCCTTGTATCTGCTTGCGATATCAACCACGGTCAAAGCGTATCTATAGGTCTTTCTTCTCACCGTGTCATGTGGTAAGAAAAGCAAATCCGCCTGATGAACTTCGTTAGGGGCATTTACGGTAAAGCTGGGTCTGGGAATGTACTTAGGCACGGGAAGATAAACCTGCCAGATAGTTTGTTTCTTTAACCAGTTCTTAGCCGTTTCGTCGGATACCCTGGCTGCGGCTGCGAGTTTCTTGATAGCCGACGCTCCTTTCCAATAGCCTTCGGGGCCGTAGTAAATCCTTTTGAGTTTGTCCGCAGTTCGACCCATTATATGAATTCTAAAACAAGATTGATCTTGCGTCCGTTAAAATCCACCGTCTTTCCGTCAACTTTGATGCTGATGTTTATGCTTTCCAGCAAATCGCAAGGCAAGTCATAGTTTAAAGAAATGGGTGTGTATTCTACCAGGTCAAATGGATTACCTTTGGGTGAAAACTTAGACATAAGAGTAGACTTTTTTCCATTGCTGTAGCTATGGACCAAATCGCAATAGACTTCGTAAGAGGATGCGACTTTCCATTTCACGGGTATGGCTGTGTTGGTAATTGCCTTACCCTGAATTCCAAGTAAAGATCCAAATGCATCACGTTTTCCGGGGGTTATTGAGAAATCGTTAGGTAGATCATGTTTGAGGGTCATTTCATGCGGCAACCCTGTGGTGAGAGTATAACCGTGTTTGGCTAGCTCCTTAGCAAGGGTGATTGGCGTGTAATGTCCATCGGGGAGCATTACGCCTTGGTAATTGTTAGGCGCTTTGAGTACGGTGACCATGCCATTGATTAAATTATACCAAGAGTTGTACAAAGAGCAACTGACCAGCCGGACCGTATGGGCTTTGATGGGGGGATTCAAATAAGTGGTAAAGTCATTCTTATCGCTTTCCAAAAAGACGATCATATATTCCAGGTAACAAAGTTACCTTCGTTAGAGTAGATACGCCAAGACGGCGCCTCCTGCCAGCCCTGCAACTCCTACGAAGACCAACTCATTGTCTTTTTGTTTCTTTGACGGCTGGTAGTAATTCTTAAATTGTGGCTTGCTAATCCTAAAGTCGGGGTGCGTCTGTGCATAAAGTTTAAAGGCGTAGTCCGTGTTTTCGAAGTTCTTATCCGCCTGCATTTTGTCTTGGTAGTTCTTGTCCAACCAATCCCTGTAAGCTTGTCTTTTTTCATTCCAAGCCGCCACGTCCCTTTGATATTTCTCCAGGGCTAAGTCATGCCTTTTCCTCTCGGCATCACTTTTGTTGCCTCTGACTAATCTATCCAAATATTGGCCACCATAATTAGCTCCAGTGAATGCTAACGCTGCGATGACGCCACCTGCTACCACGCTTACCATTATATTTCAGAAAACAAGTTTTCTTCTAGATTTTGGGTAAGTACTTTTCCTTCTGTAAGTAGTCCTTTAACATTACAGCCCCGCCTACGGCAGCGGTCATCTTAGCAAAATTTGCGAAGCTCTTGCTTGGGTCTTCAGTAAAGTCTTCTTTGAGCACTTTCTTACCTACCCAACCAATACCTGCAACGATGGAAGTAATAATAGCTGCTTCTTCAACTGTTTTCATCAATGCTGACGACATTATATTACAAAGCGAGAAGGTTATACCAAATGGAATGACCTTGCTATTCCATCTCAGGTATCTTACTTCTCTTAGGAGGCTCCACATGCACGGCCTTGAATTCCACTTTTGGTTTGGCAGCCCGCCACTGTAAGTAGAGGCTGCCTGCTGCTATAGCGAGTCCTAATGCTCCGATAACGTATCCAGGATTGATAAAGGATTCACCATCGTCCTCCTCTTCCTTCTTTTCCTTTTTGGCTTTGTTCTTCCTGTTCATCTCAGCGAGCTTCTTCCCCGCAGCGACTCTACCCGGAGCTTTGGGCTTGGTGATCTTGGCATCTTCTACGGGTGGTTGTTCTTCGGTGCCACTCATCTTATATTAAGGGACTTGAAGGACTTATAGTAACTTGACGACGACTTGATAATGACTTGATAATGACTTACAGATGACTTACAGATGACTTGGGAATGACTTGACTAAGTCCCGTGAATGACTTGACGACGACTTACAGATGACTTGACGATGACTTGACTAAGTCCCGCGAATGACTTCACTAAGTACTTGAGGTGACTTGACCAGGTTCTTGTGGTGACTTGACGTCGACCCCGGCAAGTGCTGCCTTGAAGACCTTTTCGACTTCTTTATCCTTCTTGAAGTCCTTCCAAGACACCAGTACCTCCTTCAAGTCGACGTGCTGAGCTACGTGAAGTCCCAAAGATGCGACTGCCATTAACATACCGCACTTCAAGGACAACCAGCCGCAGGTTATTTTAAGTTCTTGGGATATGACATAGTCCTCACTTATGTCCTTCCGCAGTGGATCCACGTCGTGTATGGGCAGCGCAAGTCCAAGCAATTTAGTTGCAAGTCGAATAGCGGAGTCTGCTACGGCGTTCGTAGTCTTGCTTGCAAGGGCAGCCTCGTATCTCTTATGGAACTTCTTAACCTCCTCTTCTGACAACTTATTAACTTGCTCATGCGTCAACTCCTTGCCTATCATTTCCTTACACTTCCCAGAAGACACAAGGATGTTAAGTTGTTCTTTAAGGTTACTTTCATCCAATTGCGCGGGGGCTTCATCTAAGAGCTGCTCAATATCCATATATGTTAGGAATCATAGATTCCAACCGTGTAGGGAAACCTCAAAGAGAATATCATCTTGGAATGTTGGTGCGTTTTTAAATGCCGCATGTATTCGTGTAACTGTTCCTTAGATATCTCGCCGCCGTAGTCAGAGAGGATGGTTTCCAAATCAGATCGACTCGGAGTATAAAATACTACGAGTGCTCCTATGTTTTCCCTGAAGGGTTTAGAGACACTGGTAAGCTGCTGCGAGAGCAACCAAACGCTGATATTGTCATGCCTACCGCTAAAGGCAAGCTTCACCAACTCCGATGTCCGTCTTTTTACGTCGTCCCCGCAGGCAATGTCATCAAGAATTAAGAGGGTTTGCGTATCCTTAGGGAATTGCTTGTGCCAAAACTTAAGGTGGCTGGATAACTCGTTAGGGTCTAAGATATCTACAAAGAAGTCGTCATCTTTCACTCCTATGCCTTCCCAGGTGCGGTTATTCACGTAGGTAGGGCATAATAGCACTATGTAGTCGAAACGGTATCTAAAGGGCCCTAATAGCTGCTCTACAACGAACTGGGTCTTTCCGCAGCCGGTGGGTCCTACTATCAGAGCGTTACAAGGCATGTGTTCTGGAGTCATTATATATACGATGGACCCAGTGGACGCATTAAGAAGGATTGCCGGCGACATGAAAGATAAGAGAGACACCATCGAAATGCAAAGGGAGGAGATTGACCGCCTTAAAGAGCGCGTGCAGGAATTGTACGATGAAATGTGCGGTCTGAAGCGCGCGGAAAGGTTTGGTGCTTTGATAACGATGGCCGGTTGGGCAAAAGAGTCCGTTAAGGACTTCATGCGATATCCCCCGTAGAATGTTAACAATTAGGTTAAATATTTGTTAAGTATGTGCTATCTTAAGAAAAAAAGGTGTCTAAGAATGTTAACAATTAGGTTAAATATTTGTTAAGGCTACGCTACTTCAAAAAAAAGGTGTCTAAGAATGTTGACGTTTAGGTTAAATATTTGTTAAACTGGTAACTATTCCTAAAAGATGCGTATTAGAATGTTAACAATTAGGTTAAATATTTGTTAAGGAATGACATACCTCAAAAGAAATGTGTCTAATAATGTTAACAATTAGGTTAAACATTTATTAAGGATGTTATATAGAGGTTAACGTACTGCTAAGTATAGATGAACTGTGCGGTGTGTAAGAAGAAGTTTAGCACCAAGCAAAGGCTACAATACCACGTTCGTCGTGGCGTTTACACAAAGGAGTCAAGTAGTAAAGTTTGTAAGGATTGTGGTAAGGAATTCAGTACTGTTCAAAAGATGCAACAACATCAGGATAAGCGTATTTGTATACTTTGCATGGGCTGTAATAAGGAATTCCATTTAGGAATGCGGCAACATTTAAAGAGAGGAGTTTGTGATCAGACCAGACAGTGTAGTTTCTGCAATAAGGTACTTAGTAGCCGACAACGTCTTCAGACACATAAGGAGAAACATGAGGGTAGTTACCGATTCCTTTCTAGGGCGTATGATTTAGAAGGAGTGGATTGTTACCAATGTGCGGACTTGATGAGTCGCTGCCCGCATAAAGAGGATTACTTAAGAAATCGCATAAGAAGATAGTCCGTACTTTCCCCTCTTTTGAACGCGCCGAAGGCGTCCTGTGGACTAAAAGGGACTATTGGAGGCAGGAGTGTGATCGTTGTGGTTGTGTCAGAGAAGAGGAACATATCTTCAACTGTTTAACAAAGATTTAACCTAAGTGTTAACATTCCTGAGGGGCTTTCATAATAGTTTCCTTAACAAAGATTTAACCTAAATGTCAACATTCTAAGACACATTTCTTTGAGGTATTATCCTACTTAACATTCATTATCATACTCAACATTCTGGTTAGATATATGATAGCGCACGTAATGGCATTCCTTGGAGGATTCCTGATCGTCTTAGGTATATATGGACTGTATTACATGCGAGCCCTCACCAGACATGATTCCTCCTAAGCCAAGAAAAAAATACGCCTGCCTTCATTGCGGCAGTGCATTCTTTGAAGGTCATCGGTGCACAAACATACTTAAGAGTGCAGAGGAGACTCAGGCTCCCAAGTAACCACGTTAAATATCCACCTACCATCCTTCTTACCATGACTCATAACATGTGTAACCTGCTGCCCTTCAATGGCGTACCTTATTCTATCGGGCGCCCAAAGGGTGTATGTTCTTTTTTTATTCTTTAAGACCAAACGCAGACGGTCAATGTCTTCGAAGACGACGTAATTTTTTATCTCGTAGATTTCCCCCACCACCAAATCCTTCCAGTGTGTCTGGATGAACTTTAACTCATTGAATTTATCCTTGTCCATATATTCTATGGAATATCTTTAAATGCGTCTTTAAAGTGTCTGTGATCCTAAAGCGCTTACAGCAATATGCACAAGGTAAACGCATTCCACGCGCATACTTTGTGATGGCTCTGCAGATGTCGTCGTAGTCGTTGCTTACCAGCACTTTAAACCCATTTCTTTCATATTCCTGCAATTGCACCTTTTGGGCCTCAGATAATACCCCGTTGCCTTTAGGAGTCTTCAGCTCGACGCAGAAACCGCGGTATTGCACGTGTGCATTCAAGATGAGCAGATCAGGTTGGCCGCGTTGATATCCTTTCTGCCAGCACTTTATGCGTTTGCCGTTCGAATCCTGCAGTTCGCCTAGACCAGGGGTCACGAGCATTTGGGGGTAAAACCTGCGGATGTAGTCCACCACCTTTTTATGCAGGTCGAATTCGTTCTCGATTTTGAATACCAGTTTGTTTGCGGTGTCAAAACGCCTTTCGATTTCATATTTACCTGTCTTCCTTAGTGCGGGTAGGACTTCCTCGAATACCCAATTGCGAAACTCTACGGCCCTGGGTAGTTTGGAGCTAAATATCAGTTCGTACAAACCGGGTTCGGATATAAACACGGCATTTGGTTGCGTAGTAAAGGAGCGGTGATTCGCAGCCCCTTGTAGATCAACCCATTTTTTCTGGTATTTTTCAGATACGTGTTCCCTAATTGCATCTCTGGGGCGTTCGTAACCCAACGCTAAGGCAACCTCCTTCGCTTTAAAGTACAGTTTGTCGCCTTGCACTATGCATTGCAGTTTGGTATCGTTGTTTTCGAATATGCGTAACATGGTATATCTGAGAAATATTTTAATCTTTCTTTCGCTGCGCTCAAGAAACTAGTATGCAACGCTCTTTAGTTGGTTCATTTCTACGCTTAGCTGCGCGTCAGACACCACGAAGATGTAGCAGTTTATCTTGTCCGCATCGCCAGCACTGGTGTTCTTTGTGCGTTTAATCTCCAATGTTATACCATCCTGCGTATTTACCAGCCGCAGACCCTGCCCATGCATACTTTCGTCGTTCGTCGTGCGCATGTCGATCCACAACGCGTACTTTTCTTTGAAGAATTCCTCAGGAGACACCTGGTCGCCAAACTTTCTCATTGCCTCCCTGTACGTGTCTGCGGGTTTTATCCCCTGGGAGTAGACTTTGTTTGGTACTCCGTTGATATTTACCCCCACGTTGGTAATGTTGGGGTTGTGAAAGGCCTCGGAGTCGCGCTTACCAGCCCCATAGGGTTTGGCAAACACCAGCATTAGCCCCGTGAGACTTCTTCGGGGGAGGTTAATGCTTTGGTTGATAACCTCATCCGTCTTATCCAGGAAGCTAAATGTCTTATACATCACTACGTGGTCGTATAAGAATGCCTTTCCGGAGCTGTATTCCATATCCGCACTTCGAGCTAGTTCTTCGCTGTATACCGTCTCGTACTGTAATTCTAAATTGGTGATAGAATAAGGATCCACAGCTCCACTGATTGCAGTGGACATCTCTCCAAGAATGTTGGTCGTATCGGCTAGGGTTACTTCAAACTGTAGTTCACTTAACTGTCTGGGGTAGTATGCACCGTGGTTTGTTATTACTTCGAAGTCCAGTGGGATGACATACTTGCTACCATAGGCTGTCTTTATTCTCTTCGCATCTGCTACTGCGGTTTCACCGCTGGAATCCGTGGGCTGTGTCTTAACAGGCGTGCGAACCTTGCGCAGGATAAGACTACCAATCCCTTGTTCTATTCTTTGCGCGCGGTCGAAGGCTGTCAACCACAAATCGTTGTACGTGGTGTAAAGATCGTACCTGTTTAAGTCCAACAAGGATTCCCCGGCAAACTTAATTCTCATCTTAGAGACAAGGTTGCGACCTATGTTATTGACGCAACACCTTTCATCCACAGTGCTGGGCTGAACCGCTAGGTCAAACCTTAACGCTAACGTGCCGGGCACTAATACTAAGTTATCCGTTAGACGAGGTACGCCTACATACAAGGTTTCTCCTGGTTTGGCGCTAGAAGGAGTAAAGGTAACCCGGTGAAAGGTACGTTCTGCTTTCAGCCCGCCAACCTGCTTAGGAAGGAGGTTAGGATTTAACTTTGAGCTTATCATATATAATGGAGGTAGAAGGTACCGACTTCGATCCCCTTACGGAAGAAGGTCAAGTTGATATTAACGATGAAGAATATGAAACGCTGCTGCCGGACTTAGAACGTAGCCCCGGACGTGCCTTCGATAGGATAAGGAAAGAATCTGGCGACGTTCGCAAAGCTTGGAATCGGGTTAGAAACAAGTTCATGTCGGAAAATCCGCAGGAGACGCTACCCACTTACATGGAATTGAAAGAAATGCATCCTCACGGCTCCCTAGTACCTGAGCCTCCCAGCGATGCATGGTTGAAAAAAGTACAGAAAGAGATGGATGAATCCATAGATGATGCTCCGGATGATTTCGATAGGATCATGAACTTACTACCCGATTGGCAGCCTGAGAAAGCACAGCTAATGTTCGATACAGACGAATGGGGTAGGGAAATAATATTGGGTAGGCTGCACAGGGTCGGTGCTAAGGTTTATCTCATCCGCGATGCAAGGGGAAACTTCTTTACTGACACCAATATCCCCCCGACTTTAATGGCAGCTATCGGCGAAACGGAGCCTCGGAAGATACTTACCGACGTACGTAAGAGGTATCCCAACGCCAACTCGAATCTCTTAGAATTCCAATACGGTAATAAGGGTCAAATACAAATTCGCCATACAGACAGAGGGAGGTGGTATGACTTTTACCAAAGTAAAAAGACTAACGCACTTAACAACGCCTTACCAAAGGAAGTAATGGTGGCATTGGGTGCGCCCAACTTACGAATGCTTCGCGAATTAACTAATAAAGAAACTAAGGGCATAGCCAATCGTTTCCTTGCGTTAGCTAAAAACCCCAGTCAAATGCGTGCCATCTCTGGCGTTCTGGATAGGGATAAAGCGAAGCTCGATAAGATACGAGCTGATAAGGAAAAGCTAACGAGTACCCCGTCGGGTAGTAGCGAAGAGTTACGGGCCCTCGACGCCGAAGAAACCGCACAGCAAAAAATCGTAGACGATCATAGTGAGAAACTCGAAAAAATGAGGGAGGAATTAGAGCGGCAGGTGGAACATATCATAAATCTAGAAGAAACGCTGGATGAAAGAGAAGAGGATTATATGAAGCAAGTGCGAGCGACGGCGGATTCTCATGGGCGGGAAAAACAGGATTATGAGCAACGTCTCAGTTCGGTAACGCAAAAAATGGTAGATGCGAGGAAGAACCTTGCCCGCGCAATCAATAACGTTGGACATAAAGACGCCGAACTCAAACGTTTGGGTGCAGAGCTGGAGGCCTCAATAGCAGAAGAGCGGCGGTTAACCTCGGAAATCGTCGTAAAGGAGGAGCAACTAAGGCAAAGAGAGCAATCTATAGAGGACCTGGAAGGGCAAATAGGGCGGCAGCAGGAAATAATCGACGACCAGACTCGCTCAGAAGAGGAAAGAGAAGCAGCCCAAAAGGAATTAGAAACCCTCAAGGAAAGAGTTACGGAATTACGGGTGCAAAAGGAAAAGCTGGAAAAAGAGCTGGGGCTTACCACCAAGGAAAAGGTAAAAAGAGCTCTGGTGAAGTATGGTATTCCGCTGGCGTTTGCGGTTGCTATTAGTACCGTAGTAGGTGTCATCCTTAGCTCCCTTAAGGCTACGAGCGCAGGCGTAAAGGCAGTAGGCAATGGACTAACGGACTTAGGTAAAAAGATGGCAGCCTCTTTACCGGGGCTGCTCGGTAGTGTCCTCTCTTTGGTATTAAGAACCGGCGGAGAACTGTTGAAGTTTGTGGGGAATAACATTTGGATCCTCGTAGTAGCTATCGGCGTGGTCCTTTTGAAGAAGATGAAGGTGTAACCTTATCCTTATGTATTACTGGAGGCTTATCATTGTCGGGCGTTCGAGGCGTCCTCGACTTGGGATATTTAAAGATAGTATTCGCGCCGCCTTGATAATTTGGTGCTAGTGGCAGGACGCTCATGGTGCTAATGGTCTTATGATTCCAAGCCTGATTCGCCCGTCCGGTATTGCCATAGACGGCATTCATTGCAACATAGCCGAGATACTTTCCGTAGCCACTACTATCGCTGGGACGAACTTGAAGCTTTGCATATTGACAATTGGCTATCATATGAAAAGTCACCGGCGTTAGGTTATCTAAGCTCGAGGACACGGACTCGAACGTGAAATGAGCCACATGCCTGGTATTCGTTTTTTTCCTGTAAGGTAATAATGGGGCGTTGGTCTCGTCGACGATCCTAAACCCAGCATTGCAGCTATTCAACACGCTAATGGTAATGGTGCACATGATTAGTCCCAGGCCTCCGACCTCCACCCACAATCCAGTATCGTACCATTTATCGCCTTCGTAATGCTCTTCCCCTAAGTAATAAAGAAACCAATCTTCCTTTACGTGTGGGTTCATATATTCTAGAGACTAAGCACCGTTAAAGTGCTAATGGTAGCGTGGTTATAAGCCGTATCTCTCTGATCATGTATGCTATTTACGCAAACGCTTCCGGAGTCGTCTACGCGTATTTGCAGCTTTACTTTCCCGCGACAATCGGCAACCATATGAAAAGTACAAACTGAGATATTTTCATCGCTTTGGGGGTTCGGCTCTGCGGAGAAATGCGCAGGCTCCCTGTTATTCGTTTTCGTGCGCATGGGCTGTAATATGCCATTCTCATCTAAAAACCGGAAGCCGACGTTGACATGACTAATCGTACCAATGCAAATACTACAGAGGATCAACTTCTTTCCTGAGTAGTTCAAGTCCACAGACATCCCGTCGACATCGACCCAAGATGCTCGGGTGTATTTTTTCTCGCCTGCGTAAGTCGTATAAACACAATCTACTCCTGATACGTAGGGGTTGTTCATCGCCATATATAATAACTCAGACCAACACTCGCGGCTGCTAGTCCGGCTTTTAATAAGTTATGGTCATATTCCTCAGGTATCGTGGGTATAACGTGAGCCTTTTTCAATGGTTTCTCTACGGGCGGCTTCGTTTCGTGTGACTTTTTTGGCTTCTCTACGAAGTGTGGAGTCCCTTCAAAGGTGTCGGAGTTCACGTCATTCACTCCAAACTTCATATCCTTAGTAGCCTTTTGGAGCTTGTTGTTGTATCCTACTACGGATCCGGTATTTATGGATAAGTTACTGGGCATTAACCAACAACCCGGGGCTACCGCATAGTCCAACCTTGCTTTAGAATTTTGTATGGCTAGTTGGTAGCGCTGCACGCCTTTGCTAATGTCGCCTTCCAAAATTGAACTTTCGAATAAGATCAAAGCTTCGGCTCGCGTTTCTTCTGCGGCGCCGGTATTCCCCACTATGCTTGATCGGGTGTTTACTTGAGCTCCCAAAATGGAATACACGTAAGCTTCTATGCTGCGGTTTAGGCGGGCAAGACCGGCTCTAGTTAGTCCTTTACCTTCTGTGGGTATGAAATTAAAGTACTGCTTTGTGTGTTCGTCGTTGGTTATACGGATAATCAATGGATTAGCCCCTGCGTATTTGCCACCCTCGTCTTTGAATAGAGGTCCGTCTCTAACTTCTTTGGAGGTCTTAGCATTTGGTTCGAAGAAGGTGCTGCTATCGTAAGATACTTTATGATAACCCGTGTTCCATTGTAGCTGCAACGCATGGACTTCCTTATCGCTTAGTTCATGTCCTCCCACACCCCAATAAGCCCAAATGTGACCCAGACCATTGTTAGCTCCGGCAGTGCATCGGAAATCCTTTCCCACGACACCAAACTCCTTACACAGTCTATCGTAGGCAGGCGCGTCGTATTTATTATCTCTGGGATCGAATGCCCTGTCACCCGGTAGCGCAATAACACCCATCTCATGCAGTATTCTTCGTACTGTAAAGTGAAGATGAAACATAAATATCGAATTCTTCATCAGGTTTGCGCTTACACCACAACCGCTAGTAGCACACCAAACAGCAAAGTTCAATTGCTGCGGCCAGTATCGCATGTTAGGCCCACTTAACCATTCATGAGATTCCTTAGCTGTGGTGTGATTTATAGGAACTTCTTTGAAGATATCTCGCACCTTTAACTGAAAGGAATTACTGTTAGAAATTTGCATGTTCAATGTTAGATTCAAATTTGGGTGTTTGTCAAAAGAAACCGCAGGTATTGGATAAATACTAGCAGTAAATAATAATTCATTTGACCAACTGGGCTTTGGTGCGGGTTTATGTGGTAAGATCTTCGGATGCTTAGGGGCTAAGTCTGCGTTGCTGTACAACATTTCATCACTATAGTAAATCCCGTCAGGCTTACGATTAAACTTACTGGGATCTGCTTGCGGAAACATCTTCCTAAATGCTCTCCAGTTGGCATAATCCCTGTTGCCGTGATGTGGCTGCTCCTCTACGTTATTCCCAAAGGCGTCGTACATTATTATATAATGGATGTTATACCATCAGCACCTCCACTCTATCCTGAAATACCTAAGGGTCAAAATGAGATGAACGCTGAGAACTTCCGCCTAAATAAAGCGAATCTAATTCTGGCTTACTTCGAAGGTCAAGTGAAACACTATGAGGAGGTTAGGAAGAAATATGCCAGAGCCCGAAGCATGCTACATAAAATTGCGATAACTACAGGATCTCTATCCGTAGCGTTAACAGGCACCGGCGTCGCTACTTCCCTTACCGGCCCTGGAATAGTCGTCGGCGTTCCTTTAGCCGGCGTAGGAGCAGTTTGCGGTATCGTATCCGCTGTTACAACAGGCATTATGAAACAGTTGTCGGGTAAGATATCCAAGCACGACACACACATAGCCCTTGCAAGAGCAAAGTCTAACACCATTGCCGATTTGGTCTCCCAGGCCCTGCGGGACCGTAAGATCGACGAGGTAGAGTTCTCTTTGATCCTTGCGGAAGAAAAGAAGTATGAGGAGTTAAAGTCGGACAATAAAAAAACCATCGTGAAAGATCTTTCAGAGGAATCTCGCAAAAAGATCTATCAGGAGGTAAAAGAGGAGCTGCAAAGAAAACTCGCTCAGTAGACATCTGCTTCGAAAAGCACGCAGGCGGATTTCGGCTGCAGATTTCATCTTCTAGGAATCCATTCTAACAGGGGGTGGTTGGAGTCAATTTTATAAAATATTTCGTAGATTACGTCAGGGTAATAAGGAATATCCTTATCCAGACAACAGAATAACCACTCGGCTCTTTGTATGTCTGGGACGTCGGGAATAGGCTTACCAGTAATTTCAGACAAAAGATAGGGAATAGCTTTATAATATTTCCCTAGCTTTAATTTTTTCAGCGTTTTCCGTAGACTTCGCGTGGTTGGTTCTTCTAAATGTTCTATGATTTTCTTCTTTACTTCGTTGTTTAAATATACCGGTCGATAACCTTGGATATGACTCATCCAGTCCCTAAAGTATTTTATTCTTTTGTATGGGGTCTTCTTACGACCTCCATTGGCGTAATACTGCTCTCTGGTAGCATTTGGTACGGCATTACGAATATTCTTACCACACTCGTAACACTGTGCTGACGTGTCGTCTTCTATTTGCATTTTCTTACCACAACAAATATACTTATTTAGCTTAGTAGGTACAAACTTGGGTTTTAAGCACTTTATACAGAAGTCATAAACAAACTCTTTACATTCTTCGCACTCCATATATAAACTAATATATTTACGCTGTTGCCCCTGCGGGTTGTATTTCGAGTGCGCTGAGACCCCCACGGGTAATCCTGGGGTCTCATAGGGAATGAGGGCTACGCAAACACGGGTTAGTGACTTTAAACAGGAAATCCTCGTGTGGTCACTGCGTTAGAACCCCCATTCCCTATACTACTTAAGATGACACCATAGCCACCATCATGCATTGGATGGTGATTTTAAGTTAGTGATTTTCAACCAGTATGATAAACAGTAGTGGTTTAATAATGCTTGACTTGTTTTTCAGGTATTTGAATAACAACAAACTGAAGAAAGTCACCAAGAACACTTTCAGAAACTTGAGATATCTCGAAGAACTGTAAGTGAATTAAAATCAGGGGAAAATTGCGCAATAGTGAAGTGCAACACGATCTCTTTCACTGGTCCATCACATTGCTAGCTAGGCTAAAAAACACTCGCGCACAGACTAGCTTACTTTATGGAATTGAAGCTGGTTAAATCTGCTTTTATGGACAATCTTGCGAAAATAATGAAACTTTAGTAATCACAGCCTAAAACATCAAGGATTTATTGAGAGTTGCACTCCCCGGATTGAAATCCAATCTCCCCATTTTCATAACTTTGTGTTGCTTAAGGTGACTGCCTACTTAACTTTTTTTTAAACTTCAATTTTCCGAACTGAAATTTAATGCTGATTCCAAATCTGGAAAGAAAAACAGGATGCCCCAAGCTTATTTTCAAGATAATCAGCATTTAATGGAAGCCTACGCACGAGCTTTTGGAGTAAAAATTGCGCCTCCGGAAGTGATTAGAAAAAAATTAAGATTCATAAGATAATAGTTATTTGCAGACTATATGATTGCAAGAATGAAGGCTAGTCAATCATTTTGCAATAATACAAGGATATTTTTGACAAAAAAAGTAAAGAGATACATAGATTTGTCACATTTTGTAGTTTCGGTGCTCTTAAAAAAATCTTATAAAGTCGAACAAAAATCCCTACAAAAACCTATTTTTTCATGTGTTACTGATTTAAGCTTTCCCTAAAATATCGATATAACATAGATTTTTAGGATTTTTTTTCGAATATCTATTATAAAATAGAGAGTCCCGTGCAAAGTTTGAGTGTTTTGCCCTATTGAAGCTCAAAACGCGTATGGTCCTTCAATAAAATCTTGTAGATTTTTCAGCGGTTTTTGAGCGCGCGCTCATCGTGGGCTCAAATCGAACGTTCAAAAGTAGGCAGCCACCTTAACGTTATTTGAAAATACAGTCAAATACAGAAGCGATAAATATGAGTGAGCGGGGGCGATAGCAGTAAGAAGAGCGTGAAATAAGATGATGTTATTTAAAACTAGAGTTTTCACATTTCCAGGCCCAATGAAATTACCCTTTCTATTCGATATCAGTATCTAAGTTGGTATTATTAAAAGCATACACCCAATGTCCATGGTGACAAGACACTAAATGTTCCCTCTTGGAACGAAATAGTGCTATAGTAGCAAATTAAACCGCATATTCTTTTATAGATATCTCGATGAGAACCACATTCAAAGTATAGATGAGACGACGTTCAGTCACCTGCAGAACCTAAGACTACTGTAAGTTTAGCTATATATATGTGAAACGTTGTGCATATTTTAGCGGAGCTCCCGCGCGGTCCGACGGATAATGATAACGAATATGGTAAACTATCCAACTCAGTTTTCGTGGTCATCGCATAAAACCATGTGCGTAATGCAAAAAGTGTCGCCCGCCAGGTGTACATCGCGTTTCTGATTGGTCGAGCTTTCAAATGCCACGTCACTTGGACCATGTCGACTTTTTTTTGAACGAGTTTTTTAACTATCACTTTTTTTAAAAATTGTAAAAACAAAACAAACAAAAAATATAGAAGAAATCACGGAAGAAAAGAATTCGCCACAGTGTGAAGATAGAGGTTTATCAATAGGACATTTTCTATTTTGTTTTATTTAGTGTAGTAATAACATGATTACCTCGGAGTTCATTGTCTTTGGAGGGATGTTTAAGGACTAACATCCCTCCTTCAGGAATGACACGAGGGAAAGTTAGAAACTAAATATCCCTCATCCATATGAATGAGGGACAATTACTTACTAATTGTCCCTCATCCATATGAATGAGGGATATTTAGAAACTAAATATCCCTCATGTCATTCATGAGATGTTGTCCCTCATAATGCAATCATCGGAACACCGAGTCTAAAAAGACCCGGTTCGAAATCAGATGCATGGTTGATGACCATGTATGCCATCCTGATAAGTGCTATGTGCAATGTGGGATAGAGAAAGAGGTATTTGAGTCAGAGTCTAAAGGCTAGGAATACCTTTGCGTATACGTTTGCTAAGATCTATAATTGCAAACAGTAGAAATTTGACTAAAAAATGAGTGCAATATATATATATTTCCATTTTAGCATAAGCAGACATTTCTCATGTTGATTGCGCATGTGCGCAAATGTATTTTTAATGTTGTTGTTTTAACATTGCTTTATCTCTTTATTTATTTATAACATTGATATTGACTGTTACATTGTGTAGTGTTGCCCCGTGTAGAATTCCTCCTACATCTATATTTGTTTCACCTGCTTCATATACTCTTCGTGTCGATAATTACTGCCGTCCTTCTTTTTTACTTCAACCACAAATCTACTGAACCAGTAGTCCATTTCCTCGATTGTGATGTTTCCTAGCATCGGCACACTCGGAAATATTACGTTTTCTGGCTCAAAATCTTCGAACGCTATGCTTCTCTCTTTGGCCCAATGCTTATAGACATTGGTACTCCAAAGTGTGTGCCTTTTGGTACTTATGGGGACTGTCTTCTCCCTTGCTTCCTCAACTTTTTCTTGGGATACGAAAGAAAAACGCCTTTGAGCCATCTTTGCGAGCTTAAACTCGAATGAATATCATGCAGTGCATATGCAAACGACTGAATGAATTTCGAATTATGAATGTGTGTGCAATTGCTTTGTGTCATTTAAAAAGAGGCAAATTCCCAAGCGACATTGGTTAAATCAGCAGCTTTGTAATGCTCTGTAATTTATGCATTTAACTATATCTAACACATTTTTCTAGTTTTCTAGTGGTATTCCTCGGAAATCATATTATTACAAAGTAATTACATGACTTTTTTGGGATATTAGTCATTAAATGTCACCTCGGCTTCGGGAGGTTTAGTAAAAGTCCCTCGGCCTGCGGCCTCGGGCCTTCTACAAAACCTCCCTCGGCTTCGGGGACATTTAATGACTAATATCCCTCAAGTCATGTAATTACTTATAAATAACATAGCTACAATATTACCGGAAAATGAGCAACAACATAGCATGAAAAACGAGCGAAATAACTGTACTTGTTTTGTTGATATGGTAAGAGTACTCGTAGATCTTACATGATATAAAGTAGTCATTTGAAAAAGCACTTTTTGAATTCCTCAAATTATACAAATCTAAGAGTGTGACAAAGTTTATAGCTAAATTATAGCTAACGCGAGCATCAAACTAGCATGTCGAACGAGCAAAAGAAGCTTAAATTTGTGTTGTTGATAGATATGATATTGTGTAAAGAGCGGTACCTTGTCTTTCACTTTCAAAAGCTAAAAGAATATTCAAAAATATTTACAAATGCTAATTTACTGACAAAGAAATTTGCTATTTTGTGTTTTTCACTGCATCTTGCATTATTTTCTATTTTGTCTCAGTTGTTCTTGTCAAGTTTAAATGCATGTAAACTTTGCGTTTAAAATTGAAATGATTTCAAAATCTAGTAAGCTTATGTTTTTAAGCCTCTCGAAAACCAATAGTTAAGGCTTTTATGAATGAAACTCCGGTTATTGTAAAAACATGAAAATTGTCATTTGGATAATTATCCAAACTTCGTTATGCAAAAGAAGTAAAAGTATTATATATTTTGCTCACCTTTTTAAACCAGTTTTCAATTCTGTTTCATAGTCTTGATTTGTCCATAAAAAGTTCGAAAATCTCAAAAATTTCGTTTTCAAAGAAAGACAAGGTACATTTCACTAAACCTGATATTGAATTGGATTATCTGTAGTTATCTTTTGTTTTTCGTTTTCGTTTTTCATTAGTGCCACGCGGTCCATATACTCTCATCTTTGCATCATAATTACCGCGACCTAACATCTATTTTAACCCGGACTGCTCTCAGTCTGACCTCTAGCTCAGCTGGAAGAGCATCGGTAGTACAATTCCGAAGGTCGTGGGTTCGAATCCCAGCGAGGGATTCGGCTTTCGCCCGGAATAACCTCGTTCCCAAGCAAAATAACTTACTTCTATATCTTCAACTATTTCGTTTTTCAAGTAAAGTTAACCAGAATGATTCAAAGCTTAAAAATGTCGGCCATGGAGAACTTTGTCGAAGAATCTTCAAAGAACAAAACTAGCCCCTGGGGGGGGCTGTTGGTGAGTTGAGCACGAAATTCCTAAGTAGGAGAGTATACTCGCGCAAACCCCACCCCCCCCCCCCAAAAAAAAAACAAAACAAAAACAAAAACAAAAGAAAAAACAACAACAAAAAAAAACAACAACAAACAAACAAAACAAAGCACGTAGTGCATTTTGTTTCGATTTAACTCAGTGCATGGCTTTTAGTATGGGAGACATTATCTTCATCTCGAATAAAAAACATTTTTCCCGATTTTAATTTTATCTTTCAGATTCATTCAAATTGGGCTCCCTGTGGCTTGCGTATCGGGAGCTCCGCTTTTAGGCAGTGCCTAAACGTATTCAAAAAAGAGAACATTAATATACACTTATTTCAATAAAGTTAGTTTCCTGAAAAGCTAGAAAGCTGAAGCCGACAAGGATTTTGTGTAGATTCATTTGACACGTTCGACCGCTTGATAACTGTTCATGGACTTACGAATCTTCTACCGGTTACAGTATCACCTCTTCTGAGCATCATCGAGCTGCAGTTTGTATTAAAAAAGGCTTTTTATAAATATATGCTTTTTTAATATGAAAAGTTTCCCATGATGCTCAGTGATCTCAGCTTTCTAGGATTATGGTGACTAACTTCATTGAAATAAGCATATAGGTCATATTTTTAAGTAATGGTTTAAACACCCTTTGCCAACCCCTGTCTCTCACATACACTCAATTCACTCCATTCAATATTCTCTGCACAAACGTTTCAATCAAAATAGTGGTTTTTATGGAAGAAGGAAAGCCCAGAGAACCTGAAGTAAGAACTCGTCACACAAGCACGAGCTAGAATAACGCATCAAACAACCCTAGTCACGGGTTGGTCAAGCAGGGCGCGAGCCAACGACCCCCAAGCACGAACTCGACATTGTTTAACAGTCGACATATTAAGAGAGTTCACCACCCATCCAACAAAATAAGTTTTACAGTATAGCAGTAGCTTTTGAACTCTACATTTTGCTTGCAACACGATGCCTGTAACTTCCATTTTACAGTTACTGTATGAATTTCGTCATAGCTTAGAAAAGATGAGTGTTTTTTAATATAGATGGCTTACCAATTATGTTGGTCTTGCTCAACAGTAAACTAGATCGCTTCGTTTTCTGCTGCTATGCTGCCAACTCCATAAAGGGTTTAACATGTAAATCGCCATCATCTGCCTTCTCGAGCTGTGACGACCTGATGAAGAACAAAACACTCCAAGTCTGTATCTGGATTCTTGGGATCCTTGCCTTTGTTGGAAATATCGGTGTTATTGTCTGGAGGCTAATCGTGAAGGAGAGAAACCGAGTCCACTCTTTCTTACTTACAAATCTTGCGATATCTGATCTTATGATGGGAGTGTATTTACTCGTGATTGCTATAAAAGATCTTGAGTGGAGAGGCGTATACTTTAAGCATGACCTTCAATGGAGATCCAGTCGTGTATGCCAGCTTGCAGGAGCACTGTCTCTCGTTTCCAGTGAAGTTTCCGTCCTTATATTAACAACCATAACCGCGGACAGATACTCAATTATTGTATTTGCTTTTAAATTCAAAAGACTTAAGATGAAATCTGCTGCTCTTGTTGTAACTTTGATATGGATCTTGGTTTTATGATAGCATTATTCCCAATGTTGTACAGTGATTACTTTTATGATTATGACTGGCAAGTGGGCTCTTATGGAAGGTCAAGCGTATGTCTTCCCTTACAGCTCTCTCATGAACGATTTCCTGGCTGGGAATACTCTGTAGCTATCTTCATTGGTTTGAACTTTATCGCATTTAGTTTCATTTTAGTTGCATATATCATAATGTTTTGGAAAGTCAGGAAATCTGGTCGTTCTGTTCGATCAACTCAAATGAACACTGAGTCTGCATTGGCAAGAAAAATGGCATTCATTATCTTGACTGACTTCTGTTGCTGGATGCCAATTATTATCATTGGAGTGTTGTCGCTGCTAGGGAAATTCCCAGATCCAGAGAAACTTGCTTATGTGTGGATTGCGGTTTTTGTTTTACCAGTGAATTCATCGATTAACCCTGTTTTGTATACGTTTTCGAATTGTTCTTTAAGTGACAAAAAGCATTCTATTGCAACTTCGATCAAACGCCGTTTTACGCATCCTGTGTCGCAAGGTAAGTATTGGTTTGTCAAAGGCCTATTTATTAACGATATTCTCAACACAAGTTGTTAGGAGACAAACTAACCCCAGAGTTAGGATACGAGTTAGGATTCGAGTTGGGATTCGAGTTGGGATTCGGCTTAGGATTCGAGTTAGGATTCGAATATTGGAACAAATATCATTGGATAAATTCTTGGTTATTGCCAATAATTTGTTTAAAATCATCATGCAGGTCTTTTGACTAAAACATTTACAGCATACTGCAGTTTGTTGTATACGTAATACATATTGAAATCATTCCATGCACTTGCCGTGGGCAACTCGAATTTTACAAACCCCAACAAATTACAATTTTAGGTCAAATTCCTCTATTACATCATCCATCTTAGATTTATTTGTACAGAGTAATGCTGTGAATTATTTACTTCAATTCGTTTTTAAACAAAACTGAAAAAAGTATTTTACCCAGCTTTAAAGGGTCAATAATTTGTGTTAAATGCCAAAATGCGAAACATTCATTATTGTAACAGTTATGATGAAAAGGTAAATTATACACCGTGAAAAAGATGAAAAAACTTACTGACGTTTCGGACGCTAGTCCTTCGTCGGAGTAAAAGAGCTCCGACGAAGGACTAGCGTCCGAAACATCAGTAAGTTTTTTCATCTTTTTCACGGTGTATAATTTACCTTTTCATCATTACTGTTTCATTAGAAACACCGACGCAGCTCACACTAGTTTTTAGCTAGTTATATCTCCTATTTACTATTGTAGTCAGATATCGATGACGGTAGTCATTGCAACAGTGATATTTTAACATGTGACGGATATGATATCTTCACCGTGCAGAATGTACGTTTTAAACAATAAAGAAGTAGTCCTTTTTTAACTTGTAGAAACGAGTTATTGTGAGGAGTCTGAATGTCACTCACACACTCAATATGGCGTTGCAGATCGATATTTAATCGTATGTACATCTTGAGTTGAGCATCTGCCGAACCCTATAAGCGAAATCTAGCTCATCTACGGCATAAGGTCAATTGAACCGCTATATTTTATAGTCATTTATTTAATAAAATCTCTGGGCTCAGTGCATAAGTATCCACGAGATGGCCATATGGTGCGTTTGATCGTTCATCGCTTCACTCACTCGTGAAAATCCTTTCAACACTCGAATATAAAATTTTTATCTTCGCGCGCCGCCCATGTAATATCCTCTATATATCCTATAAATTCATGGGCGACTAGTAAATAAATAAGTAAGAAATATGAATGAATGGTTGCATGAATGAATGAATAAACGAACATAGTCAATTCAATCATATTGCATAAACAAGATCATAAATAGTACTAGATAGATGAGGCAATGCGCCATGTGGGATGTGCTCGGATATCAAATAAGAACATACGTAATAGGTAAATTAAGAGCCTTAGATGAAACGACTGGACAATTTTTCGAGGTAGTGGGTCGGCAAAATCAATTGTGTGAAGAGTTGTTTTCTCGTTAAAATATTACAGCTTGATTTGCTACGAATTGGTATCATGTACTACTCTTGATGAATATATCAGTAAACCAAAAGCTGCTCTTGTTAATCAAATCGTACTGTCCATCGCAACAGACGTCATCAATGCACTCTCATACCTTGAACGGTGTGACCTGAGGCATAATCACGTGACAGCTAAAAATATACTGGTCAAAGAGTCCGTCATGGTAAGAAATCTTCAAGGGATAATTTATTCTTGGTGTTTAACAGCTATTCCACTCACTCTCGTCGTAAATGAACTCATAGCTAACGAGGCCCCATAGATCACACTGGATTGCGCAAGGTAGAAAGGACAATTGCTTTTATAGCGTGGAACAATAATAGCTTTTTTTCTGAAGATTTCCCACATGTAATCATCCGTATTTTAAAACAGTATACTTCTAACTATTTGACAAAGCTATAAAATATATTGAGAAAAATGTTGGCATTATAAATATTATGTTTTTACGTAGGTTCCTTCGCTACAGGCAGTTTTGGGTGAATTTGGTCATGGGACCTTCGTCAGTTCACTCAAGAAAACAACCGACCAAGAAGAAGATATCGTGCAATACGGGGTACTGTTGGATCAGCTACTGAATCTTTTCCCTAATGCTGATCCAGATGATCAGGTAAAGGTTCATTTGGGCCTTATGCATTTTAATAGAGGGTGCAATCAGTTAAGAGGTGATGCGACCTCAAGATTACAGCGTGAACACGTTCCTTTTAGGTGCGCGCTCAAACAGATTCCATTGGTCTTCGTCCTCGTCAATATCATGCGCCCTCCACCAGAATAGAAAAATGTCATTAGTATAGTGGTCAACTGCTATATCATATCTAATTTTCAGTGCGCTTCGAATTGTCCACCTTGCAGACCTTATTCACTTTCATACAGCAACGTTATTCTATGATTTTTATTGCAATTCTCTACCTGCCATCCTTAAAAAGTCCTTAAATCCATCTCTGATGTACATTCTTACAATACCAGACTCTCTTCTTCTCTCTTCTGCGTCTTATAGCAGTAAACCAATGGAATAGTCAACGGGGCAAAACATTAAGTACAAGCTAAGGAGACTGACTGAACACGTTCCTTTTAGATGCACGCGCAAACGAATTCCATTGGTTTTCAACCAGAATTAGCACAGTGGTCAACCATTAAGTCTGATTTTCTCCTTCCCTCTTCAAAAAAGCAATTCTTCCCTCTTAAATTATAATAAAATCTTTCGGGAACTTCGTCATTTGGATATTAAGATAGATCTCCTCGGACATAATGTTTTGCCGTTTTCAGATCACGTTTCATTTCCCTGAGTATTGTTTCTTTGTTTGGATTAAATGAAACAAAGAATCATATTCCAAAAAGAATGCCACGTGGTCTGAAATAATAGTCAAAAATAAGCCCAAAGCCAAGAGATCCATATGAGCCCGAGCTCTCCTTTTACTTAAAATTGATAATGTCGTTTATACTAAACTAAATCTAAATTTGCGTTTTTGCTCTTTAGGTTTTTTGGTTTCTATGTCCTAGTAGTGACTCAATTTCTAGCAGTTTTTCTCCTGGTTCTCCGGTTTTCCTTCAATCAAAAAAAAAATCAATTCGTAAATTCCAATTCTAGTAATTGCTACCCTCGTAAAAACAAGGAATTCCACCTTCGCTTTAAGAAATCAAGGATAAAGATTGCTAAAACATACTAAATTTTAAAATAGAACATGGACTGAAGAAAAATGGTTTGTGACGGGAAACGTCCTTGTAAAGCATTGTTGGTTTTGTTTTCAAAATTCATTTTAATTCATTTGGTCTATTAATAAACATTTTCCCCGTCCCAAACCAAATATTAGGAACTTTAAGATTTGCAAAATGTACGAAGGCGACGTCAACCTGAGTTGTTAATAATTTCTCCGATCTTTGGGGCTCTGTTCAGTGCAGATTTCATTCAGGACATTGTCAGTAAGTTTCAGTAAAGTTAACTCGTTCACAGGAAAGGCAAACTTTGAATGCGCGAAACCCCAATGAAAAGTTGTTTATACTTACGTTAACGTCTTCGACTGGATTTAGATTTTGCAAATACAAAAGTCCCTATTCTCTTACACCCCATGAAAAGATGTGACGATAAATTCATATATATTTAATTTCTCACAAAGATTAAAGAAATTTCTACAAAATGCCAAGGGGAATCGAATACTTTGACTGCGGCAGCCGTGCGCAGTATGATGGAAGAGGTCTTGGATGGAACTGGGACTTGGGACACCCTTTTGTGAAGTGCCACGTGATTATGTACCACAGTTTGTATCGGCATTGATAGAGATAACTGTAACGACCTGAAGAAAATTGGGCAATATACACTAACGTCATTCAGATAGTTCTAAAAATTCTAAAATATAAATACAAATATCTGCTCTAAATAATAAAATGCTTAATGAAGGTTACTTAATTATAATTTTAACATGGGACTTTCGGTAGCTAATCAAAATGCGCATGTAAACAGCGTTAAAGAAGGCCCTTGATCAGTGACCATAGCCTCTAATTTCAAGAATAAACATGACATATAAAACAAGTTGTAAAATTGTGCATATCACCCCTAAAATGATAAAAAATGGAGTAATCTGCAAGGATCAAATAAACCATTGTCGTTGTCAGAATTTGATTCTGAACAATTCTTAACTTTATATTCTTTTATTTTAATGTTGGAGTAAATTTAACGTATATAAAGAGCATGTTACAACAAATATTCGTCCTTTATTTAGCTTTGTAAATCTTTAGCAATTCGGTTGTTTTTAACCAATTATCGTATGTTTTTTTGTTCAAGAAAGATTCGACTCCTATCGCGGGGTCCCATTGGCAAAACAACGAAGACTTTCATTTGATAATTTTATTTCTACAGATAATTTAATTAAGTATTGAATGAAATATAAATTTACACCAAACATTCAAATGTTTATTAAGCTGCATTCGAGGAAGTTTGATTATAAGAATGAGCTTAAATTTGTGTTGTTGAGAGATGTTGTTGTAGAAAGACCTAGACTTTCACTTTAAAAATCCGTAAAAAAATATTCAAAAACATTTACAAACGCAAATTTACCGACAAAGAAATTCGTCATTTTGCATTGCCTTTTTGCATTGGCTTCATTTTCTATTTTGTTTCAGTTGTTCTTGTCAAGTTTAACTGAATGTAAACTTCGTCTCGTTCTGTAAAAGACGTAATTATTGAAGTAAGCTAATATTTTGCTCATGATAGCCAGTTTCCAAGTCTGTTTTTTGGTCTTGATTTGTCCTAAATCTTCAGATTTTCGATTTCAATGAAAGACATCCGAGGTAGAATTTCACTAAACTTGATATTGTTTTGGATTATCTGTAGTTATCTTTCGTTTTTTTTTTTAAGTAAAAGAGATTCAAAGCTTAAAAATGTCGGTTTTTGGAAAACTTTGTCGAAGAATCTTTCAAGAGCAAAACTAGCCCCTGGGGGTGGTGGTGAGTTATGTACAAAATTCTAAAGTGGGAGAGTATGTACTCGCGCCAAACAAAAAAAAAAACAACAAACAAACAAACAAACAAAACAAAAAAAACAAAAAAAAACAAACAACAACATACAAACAAAAAAACAATACTGCATTTCTATTCGATTTCACTGCATGGTTTTTATTATGGGAGAAATTATCTTCATCTCGAATAAAAAATTATTGAATATTTTTTCCCCGATCTTATTTTTACCTTTCAGTTTCATTCAAATTGTTCTCCCTGTGACTTCCGTATCGGGAGCTCCGCTTTTAGGAAGTGCCTAAATAACGTAATTTGTGCCAAGCAAGGTACTAGATTTGCACAAATGGTTGTTTTACCGTCACGGGAGCTTGTTAGCTCGTGCGTAGTTAGCGTCGGGTGCCTTGGGGGGTAGGATTAGTATAAGGATTGTCTAGAATGTGTCAGAGTTCATCTACGGTCAGCCTCGCCGGTTTTTATCGCCTTAGTTTCCACTTATTCTTATATTAGCTTGCATGTGACATTTATTTGTACAGTTTGCCTTAAAACCCCAAAGGTTGCATCTTAGCATGGTTGGGGTTTCACGTTCCTCACGTTTTTCCACACTAGTGTTTCCACCTGTGGTTTTTGGGGTTTTCGCGACCGGCTTTGAAGCTTAGGTTTATTTTCTATACTATTATTTGTCATTATTTCTGCCGTTATCTTTAGTGCATTGTGGACTTGATTAACTTAACTGTGCGGTTGTAATTTACCTTGCCACGATTATAGTGCATTGAGAGTCCGGATATGCACATTTTGTTTAATTTATACATTCTATACTTATTGCAATAAAACTCTACCGACGTGGGCCCAGCTGACCCACCTGCCCATGTATAACGAAAGTGTGTGTATTGTATTTCTAGCGTAGTGGAGTCAAAATTATATAATATGGGCTGGTTGGCCCTCATAACACTATCAAACCATTAAAAAATATTTTCTCTGGTGTTTCTGTTTAAAGTACAAACAGCTTTCTCCAACTTTCTTAGATCGTGGTTCTTTTCAAATTGGTTCCAATAAAAGGAAAACATCAGGTCACGTGACCATGAAATGTACATAAATGTACATAAAAATTCATTATAATAGTAGTAGGTGCTCAATTTAAGTCTTTGCTGAACGTTTTCAACCTTAATTTATTTCCTTTCCTAAAGTCGTTCAATGGACGTTGAGAATGGTTGGCTAAAGTTTTATGTTAGGAGATATTTTACAAAACAGGTCACGTGACCTGTCAAAATATCCTTGATGCCCATTTTCCTCTTTTGGTAAACATTTTGGTCGACAATTCCCAACGCGAATATCTGTATCTTTGTCGCTTCTTTCAAACAAGCTAAATAAATCTCACAAATAATCTAAAATCATGACCTAGTTATTAATTTAGCATTTTCCCTCTTTTAAGGTCACGTGACCATCTTTTATGCAGATTTATCCATTCAAAAAGTTAAGCACCCGAAATAAGGATAACTGTTGCACTCGCATTCAACTACATCTAAAAATGAGGAATCTACGGTGAAAAGTAGTTGTTGCCTTTTTGAACGCTTTTTCCAAGGCCTTAACATGCTTGAGATCAAAACTGTTGATAAAGCACCGACTATTGAAGGCCTTGTTCAAGGTTTATGACGCAACAAGTAATGGTTCATTATTAAGTATTGATTATATTCGTAAAACACTACAACTTCATGCATTCATGCACTCAAGCAAACCAAATTGTAGAGCACTAACTCAGTTATAAAAAAGCAGTCTTAGCTTTTGAGTTTCAAATAATTTATGTCCATGAAAATGAAATTAATCAATTTGGATAGCGAAAGTGATTTCTCTATTTTTTCATGAAATAGATCACCGAGCTTATCTTCTGGCAAAGTTTGAGAATTTTCGACTTTTTCTGACCATTTGTCCATTTAAGAAATGGTTCGGGGTTAATGGAACTTCATCAGATGCATTAGCTGATTGGTAAGTAAGGGGTCGAGAGTTGATCAAGCCTTCTGCGCCTGCGATTGCACTCATGAGTTTTTCGTCAGAAACATCTGCATTTCCTAAGATTGCCTTGATCGCTTTCTTTGCTGCTTTGATCATGATCTCATGGACTCCATGCGGTGCTCCCGGAGGATTAAAGTGCCACTTCACACCTCTGTTGGCAGTCGAGTCTTGTATCTTGTCTTTGTCGAGTGCTGCTACAAGTTCTTTCAGTTCTCTGTCGCCACTAACAAAGTTGGTTCCGTTGTCTGATACCATGACTTCTGGAAGTCCGCGTCGTGAAATCATACGGTAAAAGGCGTTTAAAAAAGAGTCAGGCATAACCCATTTCTAGATGCGCCGCTCTGGTGGACAGGCACGTGAATAAGGAAAGGTACCTCTTCTGGCGTGTCTTTCCTCGCCCTTGCTTGGTTAGAAAGGGTCCCGCAAAGTCAACTGAGGCTTGGTTGAACGCTCTTAGGGACTGATTGGTTCGCAACTTTGACAGTGGGACCATAACTTGATTTATGGGATTGGCTTTTCTACGTTGGCACGTGGCGCATTCTCTTTATCACTCCCTGATGGCCTCCTTGGCTGAAATGACCCAGTACTTACTGGACAGGTTAGCGAGCACTTGATTGGTACTGCCATGTTGGCATTGATTGTGGGATCTTCGAACAATCAATGAGGTGACAACGTGCTTTCGAGGTAGAATGATTGGAAATTGAATTGCCCATGACAAGCACTCAGCAAACTGCAAACGACTGTTACACCGAACCACACCATCTTCATCATGGAAAGGGTTCAGAGGAAGTAGCTTAGAGTTACAGGGCAATGTCCCTTTGGCTCTTAAGGCTGCAATCTCATCAAGGAAGCTTTCCAGTTGAGCTAGCTTGATGAAGTGAGCTTCAGCCTCTCTTATCTCCTCTGGGCAAAGAGGTCCTGTTGTTCGCAGCTGGGGCTTAGAACGGCAGTTGTTTGCAAAGCGTATTACTTGAGCTGTTACACGTACCATTCTGGGCCAACTTGAATGACGGCTTGGGTCAAGACGATTCTCTATCTGAAGCATCACCTGCGACTCTGATGTTGGTGCTGATCTTTTCTTTGATTTAGTCTGAAAGTTACACACCGTTTGATACTGTTTCTTTGTCTCAATATCGGGCTCTTTAGTGATGTCTAATGATCCTCTAATCCAGTGGAGCACATCCATACTGTCTGACCAGAATTGCCAATCACTCTTGTTGACTTCAAGTGTCTGCCCTACCATCTGCGTCAGTTTCAGCCCGTGACCAGCTGCCATGAGTTCAAGTCTAGGGACACTGATGGCTTGAAGGGGTGCTACTCGGGCCTTTGCAGCGACAAGGCAGCTGGTAAGAGTACCATCTCTGTATTCGTGTACAGCATACACAGCGGCACCGTATGCATTCAATGATGCATCTGTGAATGTGTGTAAACTTAGACGACTGTCCATACTGTTGTCTATCCGGAGGCAGCATGGAACACCAATATCAATCAGGTTGGGCAGTTCTTCAAACCACACTGTCGCTTCAGTCTTTAACTGATGGTCGAGTGGTTGGTCCCATTCCAGACCTGCTGTCCATAACTTCTGGAGTAAAATTTTAGCTCGAATGGTGTAGGGCATTAGTAGACCGAGAGGGTCGAACAGCGAAGCGGTACTGCTCAAGAAGCTCCTTTTTGTGATGTTATCTGTTCCCACTGGCTTGAAGGAGAAGCTGAACGTGTCTGGCTCAGGGTGCCACGATACTCCTAAGGTCTTGGTCGAGGGTAACTGACCACTGTCTAGGTCCACAGCAGCAGCACAGTCAGCAGATGGGATGTCTCGGAGTACGTCTGGATGGTTAGACAGCCACTTTCTGGCATGCATTCCAGCAGCTGCCCATAGCTCTACAAGTTGGTCACGCAGTTCAATTGCGGTTGATACATCCTTTACCGAATCCATACTGTCATCTATGTATGTGCTATTGAGTATAGTTTCAGCAGCAAGTGGATACTGCGATTGATTGTCTATCGCGTTTCTTTGAGAAACAAACTGCGCTAAGAATGGCGAGGAATTTACACCAAATACGACTCGGTTGCACTCATAGACGCCTGGGGGCTTGCTCTGGTCTAGATCCCTCCACAGGAATCTATGCATAGGTTTATCATCTGGCTTTAATTCGATCTGTAAATACATCTCAGCTATGTCACACATTAGTGCAACAGGGTTGCGTCGGAAACGTATCAGCACTGCGAATTTTAGTGGTGCTCTTGTCAGGTCTTAATACTGGAAAGTGTGGTAGGTACCATACTTGATCAACTTTGTCTTCACAAGGCGTTACTTGACGAACATATCCCTTTTCGAGATAGCTGTTCATAACATGCTGATATGACATTCCGATGTCTCGATCTCTCAACAAGCGTTTTTCAGTGTTCTGCAGTCTCTTCAGTGCCATCTCATGATTGTTTGGTAGTGTAGACTTGTCTTCCTTCCATGGTATTCCTACACAGTAGCGACCATTGCTATATGTTAGTGACTGTGATACAATCTCGTTTGCTTGCTTCTCATCTGGCTTGACGAGTGCAGTTGGCTGTGGTTCTTCCATCTCCCAAAAACGTCGCACAAGGTTGTTTAACTCTCCGGGTTCTTGCTGACAAAAGGTGAAGTTTGTTCGTGAGGCTGTTCCAGTTTTTGGGTGTCCAATACATGTCCACCCGAGGGGTGTGAGTCTGGCTATAGGTTCACCTGGCTCACCCTTTACTTCCTGTAATGAGCAATGTAGGTCGGACTGATCTACACCGATGAGTATGTCAACAATGGGTCGTCTTCCTATCTGAAGGAACTTGAGACCATGAAGGTGCATCCACTTATCTTTGTGTAGACTCCAGTCTATCACCTGCATGTTACCGGTCACGCGTTTAGTTGTATAAGCTGTGGCAGACCTTTTCACTTGACCATCCACGCTTTCTATCGCAAAGTCCACAGTAGAACTAGTAAGGACTACTTGGTTCTCATTTAATACGTTTACGGTTAGCATTTCCGGGATCCCTTCAAGACCTAGTTCTGCAGCAACATCACTATTTATGTAAGACTTTGTGCTAGCGTCATCTAAAAGGGCGTTGACCCTAATGGTCTTGGCTTCATTCCTTAATACAACAGTTCGAAGAGAAATGTAATCTGGATCAAGCTCAAGGTGGGTTGTAGTCGAAGTGTAGGTGTCCCCTTTATTGGAAGTTACCCAAAACGAGGGTTGAGTGAAAGTTTTCTGACTCTCTTGCTGGCATGGGGCTGCTGTCTGTTGAGAGCTCTTGTGTAACAGCTTGTGGTGTGTGCGGCTGCAACCATCTATTGCACATGTCTTACTCCTGGGACAGTCCCTTCCTTGGTGCGTACCAGAGAGACAGCGAAAACACACGCATAGCTTTTTGGCATTTTCCCAGCGTTAATCATGATCTAGGGCTTTGAACTTTTGGCAGGTCCACAGACCGTGTTCTTCACCAACAACAGGCACATGTTATTCCTCCTTCGGGTGTTTGTCTGTGCTACAAATGCTTTTGGGGGTTGTTCCCTTTTTGCTGCTTCTTTCGTTAAGCCTCTCACAGTTTCTGTGGCGTTTGTTAGAAAGTCTGACTCTTGGTTGACAAACATCCTTAAATTCTCAACAGTCTCTG
This sequence comes from Actinia equina, assembly GCA_011057435.1. Classification (NCBI taxonomy): domain Eukaryota; kingdom Metazoa; phylum Cnidaria; class Anthozoa; order Actiniaria; family Actiniidae; genus Actinia; species Actinia equina. The sequence continues at coordinate 643,895 of WHPX01000162.1, read as the reverse complement.
GCAGAAAGTTCTCATATATCCACCTGTTATACCGGGACAACAGAGTTTCATTGAGCTTGCGCTGCAGTGAAATGTAAAGAGATCCACCGCCAAGTTCTGCTAGCTGGCCAGCATCCTTCAAGTTGACGATTAAAATGTCCAACAGTTCAGCAAATGACTCCAGATCTCCAGCGTTTCCGTCACGAACTTGTCTGAACTTGCTTACATCTTCTAATCGCATTGCTATCTGTCTCCTTTTTCCTCCATACTTTCGTTCAAGTCTTTCCTTGGCGACATCATACGCTGCTGAAGAATGTCCAAGGCTCTCAATCACTCTAAGTGCCTCGCCCTCAAGGCAATTGTGAAGTCGGAGTAGTTTGTACTCTGGTGTTGCTGTCGTATTGTCCACACATGATGTGAATGCAGCTTTCCATGATTCATAGTTCCTTTTATTTCCCGAGAACTTGGGGATTGAAACACGTGTCAACAGTCTTGCAGGATCGAAGCTTGAATCGTTGAATAACTGAGAATTTGCATCAGGATTATACTTATATTTCACCTTGCTCTCTGTATGAAGGCGAGGTTTATCGATGTTGGAAATATTTTGATTTGTTGCTCCTAATCCTCTTAACGGTGGCTTATAGGCAGGAGTCGACGATATCACATGATCAAACGATGGTGGTAATCCCCCAAATTCATTGGTTTGCGGTGCGGAACTTTTTTTGGTTGAGGGTACGGGTCGTGGCGTATTTTCTAAGGATTTAGTCTCGATTTTCTTAGGATCACTCACCGGTACTTTGGTGGACTCCTCGTTCTGAACTATCGGTTTATTGGGTTCTGACTTTAATATCTCCATAGTCGTTTGAATTTTCTTGGTTAAACGATCTATCTCTTGCTCTTGCTCTTTTATTTTGTGGATAAGCTCTTTCTGAGTCGCTTGGTTTCTCTGCGGTGTATTAAATTTAGCAATTGAGGCAGTTGAAGCGACGTAGCGGCTGTTTACAAAACGATTGACTGTCAGTTCGGTGTCGCTAAATTATTTATCAATTTTCTCGAGTTCTGCCTCAAGCGCTGCTATTTTATCCACTTCTTCGTATACTGCATAATGATCACCTAATTTTCCAGCTGACTCCATTAGTTCCTCTAAGGCAAAGCTTAGTTTTGAAAACTCATGTCTCACTTGAGCTTTGCTCGTCGGTGATTCACTTTCCAACAGCAAATGAATCTCGTTCTGTAATCTGTAAAATTTCGCCTTAGCTGTAGTGGTCTTGCTCTTAAAACCACTCATGTCGATGTCGAGTCCTTCAACCTCGCTCTGCTACCATGTTTTGATGACAAAAGACTCTTTATTTTTTTTTTTCTGGTTCTTTAACACAAAACGTTCTCTCCACGTTTCTCCTCCTCTCCCGCTAGGTCCCCTGGGGCTTAACACAGGGAACCCATTTCTCCGGAACACTGTCAGATAAGTATAAAAGGGACTTTAATTACAATGGAACTGAAAAAGAACTAGAAGAACGAAAAGACAAAAGTAAAATTCGCGAAAAAGTTTAATCTCGCGGGCAAAACAATAGTATAGCGTTCATCGTTCTAACAATTAATATGGAAATGAGCGAGAAATATATTATTAATAGTAAGAAATTATAATGATAAAAAACATCTGCACCCCCAACGTCATAAAGGTGCCTATCCGATTCTCATGCATAGTTCGCTGTTAATTTACTGTGGTATTAAGAAGTCGTTTTTCCAGATCGATAAGGCTTATTTGCTTCTTTCATAATAAACCTTTTGCTGTTCATTAAGGCGAAAAAGACATTCATTTTCGCCAATTGTAGAATCAATAAGGCGAATATACATTCTATAAGCAAGAGTTAATTACCTCGAACGGAGGCAATAAGCCATATACATATGTAGGGTTAGGGGTGTATAGGCTTATTGCCGACGTTCGAGGTAATTTAGTATTTTTTTATCAATTGAGAAGGTTCCCTACCAAATTTTGCTCATTATAAATGCGTAGTCTATACTACAGTTATTAACCGGGTCAATAACTAACTATATATTAACCTCGCATTTATAACAAAACAAAAAAAAAGTCTCGTGAATATCAAAGAAAACCGTGTCAATTGAGAAATAACACCAAGAATAACTTGACTAACGTGAAGGAACATGAATTTCGCAATGTGCATTACATTTGATTTCGAGAGATTCTGTTTTCGTGGCGCTATCAAGTAGCTCTTTGTTTTAGAACTCCAGTGTATGCAAAAGTTTTGTAATACAGCTAATTGTTACTAAAAGTACCTGGATTGTACTCAAAATTAGATTATTTCTTGAAATTTCAGCTTTTCATATCTGGTATTCGAATAAAATCCTCGTTTTTTTTGTCATCCTTTATTATCAATAAAGAAGGAAAAAAAGAACTTAAAAAACGAAGTAAACTCATGGTCATTTATAGGTCGGACCTTGATCATGACATATCAATATTGCCAATTTAATCTTTTTATGATATCATGCATTTGAATTAAGTCTTCGTCTTTTTTGTCATCCTTTATTATTAAAAAAGAAGAAAAAAACAACAACGAAAGAACGAAAGTAAACTCATGGCCATTTAGGTCGGACCTTGACACATCGATATTGCCAATAGACCTTCAAACGGTCCCGTTACTCCTCAACCTCGTAATGTATTCTTTATAAATTGCCTACAACCTGTGAATTTTTTAATTGTTTCAATTGTTCGTTGATGTGTAAATTCCTTTCATTACTGCGGACTGTAGTCAAATTCTAAAGAATCATTACACACTGACGAGGCTGAGGTCGAGTAACGGGATCCGTGAAATGGCCTATTAATGCGGCGGGATTAAGAGTTAAATACGTCAAAAACAGTTGGATCCAAACGATCTATTGAGGAAGTTTCTATAAAAAAGATTTACACAGCTGGCTTTGCGACTGTTTTTTTAGACCATGAATGAGCATGATTAATATCTCCGTTTTTTAGATATTACGTTTTTTAGAAAAATATTGGTGCCATTACTGTCGCCAAATGTGAATAGTGGTTCAGGTTTATGCAGACGTAATTACCAAGATGCATTAATCATGAAGCAATCCGATGATAATAGTCTTAAACTAATATAACAGTTTTGAAATTTTGTTTCTCTTCATTGATTGTCATTATTACACAAAAGTTTATCGATTCGCGGGATTGAATGTTGCTACGCAATGAATGATTGTCTCTTGACACAATAAGTTGTGCCTCTCATTATGCTAATGTTTCTTTTTACCTTATGTTTGTCAGATGATGTTATTGATTTTCGTTTGGTGCCGATAAATGCCAATTAAATGCGCGTGTTTAAATGTCCGCTCTTCGTCCTTGGTCGTCGATTCAAATTCGCTTATTGATTCTAAGCATGGCGAAATGAATATCTTTTCCGCCTAAATGAATAAGAAAAGGTGTATTGCTGGTAAAAGTGATTTTTACGAAGTAGGCACAGGAGTTTGTGCACCCGTGAAAAATGGATGTTACTATTAGTTACTGTTATTACTATTAGGTACGTCTATAAGGTTTTTAGTTAGATTTGTAATTATTGTTTTTTGAGCAGCTCACAGTAGTAAACTATTGGCACAATGTGATATAGCAAAGACCCGAATGATGGAAAGTAATATCATAACTCTTGAGAGATATTAAAATATTTATTTATAGCTACTTATGAAAAATTACCGCCTACCAAAGTATGTGATCATGGCCAAATGCAAATGTTGCCAGGTGAATCGCTATCTTGATTGCTGTAAACAACTCGGTTTTAAAGTAACTAGTTTGGACTTTTTGTCTTTAAGATTAAAAACATAAGTGGGTCAAGTCACAGTTTTGGCTGCTGCAAAATGATGACATTCTTTATTCAAACCAGTAATTAGACCAAAAGAAGTGACAGTCGCCACTAAGCTATCGGATATGTAGAAAAGGGACATAATCGGTGAACATACTGAAAACGAGCAGTATGGAACTGGGAAAGAGCTAGAAAAACGAAACTAAAGTAAAAATAACAAAAGTAAAATTCGAGAAAACCGTTTAATCTCGAAGATAAAAGAATATTATAGCGTTCATCGTTCTAACAATTATTATAGAAATATATTATTGATAGTAAGAAATTATAATGATAAAAAAACATCTGCAAGCCCAACGTCATAAAGGTGCCGATCCGATTCATAGTTCGCTGTTTATTTACTGTGGTATTAAGAAGTCGTTTTTCCAGATCGAAAAGGCTTATATGCTTCCTTTACAAAAATTGCTATCTGGCACTACATTTGATTCGAGAAATTCTGTTTTCGTAGAGGTATATTAGTCAGCTCTTTGTTTTAGAACTCCATTATATACAGAAGTTGTGTAATACAACTAATTGTTGCTAACTTCTTTAAAAGTTTTTTTAACACACTATGGATACTTCTACCATCGACATGGACATATCTTCCCTATCTTCATCGGCAACAGCCTTTTACCGTATTTTCTTATCCCAGTTTCAGAATGATCCTGCAGACAATCCTTGGATTGGTTCTCCTATGTTGGTATTTTATTACCTACAACGCTCAAAGCGTGGGTGAGTACTGCTTAAGTTTCTTGTTTAATTTTTAAACTAAAACTAAAAGTTAAAACTACTTCACCTAGTTATCCATGCAATACTGATTTTTTTCATTAATAATATAATCGATAATACGTTTTTCCATTTTCAATTTCCCGCAATTCAATTTGGTCTATTTTGTGACATCAATGCCAGGTTTTGGTAGCCACATATATTTGTCTATTTTCATTGTTATTCTTCTATCTTTGTGTAGACTTGTGAACACTTTTGCAATTCTCCACTGTGACACTTGTTTCTATTTTTGTTTTACTAACTGAACAACTTCTTATTCTCAGATTTTGCTATTCTTTTCATTTATTCTTTTTTTTTTTTTTTGCCCTTTCTTGATCGTATCTTACCGCACAGTTTATATGTCTCTTGTTATTGGCCTATTAACTAATAGCTATATTAAGTCATATTTAAGTAGATTTGAAATGAGATTTCTGCGCCACCTATTATTGTTAAGGATCCGTGGATTTTGAATCCACTTTGTTCCGGATCTGTGGATTTTGAATCCACTTTGTTCTTGATCCGTGGATTTTGAATCCACTCAGTTCCGGATCCATGTATTAGGAATGCACACTGTTCCGGATCCATGGATTTAAATCCACTCTATTCCGGATCTGTGGATTTTGAATCGACTTTGTTCCGGGATCCATGGATTTTGAATCCACTCTGTTCCGGATCCATGGATTTTGAACCCACTTTGTTCCGGGATCATTGAATTTTGAATCCACTCTGTTCCGGATCCGTGGATTTTGAATCCACTCTGTTCCGGATTCATGGATTTTGAATCCACACTGTTCCGGGACCCGTGAATTTGGAACCACTTTGTTCCGGGATCCGTGGATTTTGAATCTACTCTGTTCCGGATCCATGTATTTTGAATCCACACTGTTCCGGATCTAGGATTTGTCATCCGCCGGACTCGGTGGATGGACTTATCTTACCTCTGATTTTTGTTGTTGTACGAGACACGTTTCGTTGTCCATTGTGGTATATTCACGGCCAATGCCAAGTACCATGATTTCTAAAAATTGAAAATCTGTCTTAGCGTATCAAAAAGTCGGTGCGATTTCAAACCTTAAAAGGAGCCATATGAAAATCACTGTCCATTGTGGTATATTCACGAGGTAGTTGACGGTCAATGCCAAGTACCATGATTTCTGAAAATTGAAATTCTGTCTTAGCGTATCAAAAACTTGGTGCGATTTCAAGCCTTAAAAAGAGCCATATGAAAATCACTCGTGTCAAATGCCATGTATCGTATTACGCGAGCTCACTTCCGCTACGAGTCTTCAACTATTTTACGCTCTCTCATGTATCTAAGTGAGTCTGTCTTTCAGAGCCTCCAGTGCTATATTTTAGTTTTTTGCTGTTTTCTCCTCATCTCAGGTACGATTTTTCTGAAATTTTCAGAATCTTATCATCTAGTACTATTGCAGCCTGTGTATAAATTTTGATGGAAAGTATTGGGCAGAAAAAAAAGGTTATGATGCTGTTTGAAAATTCGATCCAAAATTTGAAGCATATAACATCGCGTTTTAGAAACATTGAACGGATTGCCTTGAAGTTTTAGCATATATCTATTTCCAAGTATTGCGGATGTGTTTTACGAAAAATCAGCATCAAATCTTAAAAACTCATTGAATAAATGTTTTTTTTCCTAATTGTCGTTGTAAACCTCAAAAATAAGAGTTTTGCTAAAAATCCCATTTTCGCCGTTTTCTTCAAAACGGCTGCAAGGTTTTTCTTCAAACTTCCTACATCAATAGACCAGAGCTTTATCTAGATGGTAGGGAAATTTCTACAGATCGTCCTATCCAAATTTTGGAGAAAACGTTTTTACCTATATTCTAAAAATATTGAATCCACTAAATTAAAGTCCCGATGTTGAAGGTATAAAATTGACACGTTAGGATTAATAGTAAAAGTCTATGAAAATATTCATCGCGTAATATTTGAAAAACGCTCTCATACTTTTTTTCCATATTGTCATATGTTGGGTGCCTTGATGAATACTATCGACTGGTGCAATTCGCTTTGAAAGTTTAGGTCTAGTTTTTGAGAAAATAAATGGTAAACGATTTCTATGATGTCATCATTACGTCATAATGAAAAGGCCGCTTTAAACTAAGTTATCATTTTTGAAAACTTTAGTCCTTTCCTGACATTGTGGGAAAAGCGCTCGCAGATCGAGTTATTCAAGAAGAAGTTGTAGCCGTTTCAATGCGGCTAGGTGTGCCAGACCAAAACTACCCAGAGCCTCAGCTTGGCTTAACAGCTTGGTTATGTGGGCAAAACCGAGCGATATGCTCTTCTTAATAACAAATGAAACATGTTCTAGGACCACGAACACGACGGTATGGAGAATATTGATGCGTTCACCCAGCAGCAGGGAAACTTTAATATCACTTAAACACTCAATTCCATAAACTCTAATATCACTTCAGTTCTACACTCAACTTCAGGCTCCCATGGCCTAAGGCATCTCTTTATATTCCCTTCCACTTCCCTTTGAGTTTCAATTTGAACATTAATTGCATGATCATTTGACATGTTAATAATTTACAATAGTTTACAGTCTAACCCCTTTCACACCATTCCTTTTCAATTCAAGACACCTCAGGTCATACTTTACTCTGATATAACTGAAACAAGGCTCCTCTGGCCTTACATGAACTTAAAATAGAGTTAGGCTCCTCTCATGCCAAAACGGGCTGCTCTGTCCTCTGTATCTTGGTTATTTTCTCCATGAATCGCAGGTTGTGCCCCACTAGATGAAGATTCCGCGACCGTGGCAATCAAGCATGAACTTAAACTTTCTAACGTCCTAACGTCCGAAACGTCAGTTTCACAAGCTTTTTACGGTGGTCAATTTATCTACAAGTTCCTTTACTGCAGTATTCAGAAACACCGCCCGATGCTAGTTCTACTAGTTATCACCACTCCTTTGAAGTAGTAGTTGTTTTTTCCTGAGGTTGAAGAACTCAAACCCGACGTCACAGTTGAAGCTGTAGTTGTCGAAGTGGTCAGCTGGGATGAAGGGGGTTCCAAAGTGGCAATTATGAATTTGCTGAGCATTCTCGGTCATCTTTGTTGGACGAACGGTCATAAACAGTCATAAACAGAGACTTCTCTCCATCTTGGTTCTTGCCAAGTGAATAATTTATGCTATCTTATAAAATAAATATTTATGAATAACAGTTTTCTTTAATTTGTGCAATTTTTAGATAGAATATATGTATTTTTGTTGTTTATTTATATCTACTTGCAAGAACGTTTCCAAATCACATTAGCAAAACATTGAAAAAATAAATACACCTATCAGAGCATGATGATGATGATGGTGACGGTGATAATAAAGATGATGATGATGATGATGATAATAATAATAAAAATAACTTTATTAACGTGTCAAAATTTTCTAGCTTACAATAAATTGTGAACTAATAGAGGACACCTATCTTCCTATCTATCTATAAAACTCCCTCCCTCCAATCCCATCTACCCTTCATAAAAATAATAAATAAATAAATAGCAGATAAAATACAATGTGATAAAAATATTATCAAAAGAAGACAAAGCTAAAATATAAATAAATACATCAACTAAAAAAAAATCTCTAAGTATTGCATAAATAACAATTTTCACATCTCTCTGAGATGAGATTATCAATATCTACTTTCCTTACTTTCTCTTGAATGAGTTGAATGATTCGGAATTCTTAATATGATATTTGTTCAATATTTATGCGTTTAATATATTTTTTTTTATTATTATACATTGTGTATAACAAATTGTATATAATATATGTTTATTATATTTTATGTATACTATATATCTTTTATATTATATATATATATTTCTATATTCATTCCTTAAATAAAGAACGTCTATTTTTAAATGATAGAGTACAAACACTAAAAGTGTGTAACACTTTGCACTATTTAGTAGTAAATGGTGCCAATTAAACGATAGAAAACAATAGTTACACACTAGTGTTTGTACTCTATTGTGATGGTCTCTCACTTGCATGAATATGAAATAAATATGGAATTCACAAATTGAAGTTTTATGTTTTTTACAAAGAAGAGAGAAATTTATTTGCTAAAAGTATTGTTGATATCCATTGATTTTTTTTATTGACTTATGTAGGTGATTGTGATTTTGAGAGAAATATGTGTAATTGGACAAACGCAAAGAGCGAAGACGATTTCAACTGGACCCTTTGTTCTGGGCGAACAGCAAGCGACATTACTGGGCCAAACAGAGATCACACTACCGGTATATATATTTAAAAAATAAGTGTATTTTGTTCTTGGTTTTTTGAATATTTTTTTACGTGTTTAAGGATATGGGGTATATTTATACATCGAGACATCATACCCACGCGACAAAGGCCAAGTAGCTCGGCTTATAAGTCCCCGAATGCGAGGTCCTCAATGCATGACACTTTGGTACCACATGTATGGTTCTGATATAGGGCACCTTGTCATTTACACCAACAAAAATGGATCACTTCATCTCCACTGGCTTAAAGGCGGAGAACAAGGACATTGGCATAAGGCACTCATTGATATCCTGGAAACTGAAGAATACAACGTAAGAATAATTACTTCTAATACATACACAGTTTACTCACGTTATCGCTTCTGATTGGCCTCGTGTGAAATTGACATGATAAATGTATTATCTGTGAGTTTTCCTTCAGCCGGTAATATATTTATCATGTCATGGTCATTCAAAGTCAAAATGGAGATTGAAATTAAGATTGCTTTTTTTTAGAAAGGAGAATGAAATCTTTATTATTAGTTTAGAAAATGAGTAGTAAAAAAAATGCGTACTGAATTAGTTTTTCGCATGATATCGTAAATTATCAAGACATCGGCCATTTTATCAGCTTCAGCCTACGGCTTCGGCTGCCGATAATTTACGATATCAAATCTTCATCTTCAATCTAATCCACCAATTGTCGAATATTATTGTTGGGTTTAATTCATTTTTTCTTATATATGTGTAATCAGCTGAATCGTAAGTTTTCAACAAAATTCTTTCTGTGTGACAGCACATGATAATCAGTGTTTTACTACCATATTGAGCAGATAATGAGATTCAAAGACTTTTAAAGAGTGATCGAAACTAAAAGAGCATATTCCATTTTGTTATATTTGTTCGTCAGGTGGAAATAGATGGAGTTCGGGGGAAAAGTTTTCGAGGTGACATAGCTATCGATGATATTGCTTTTTATCCTGGCGTTTGCACAAAACAAGGTAAAAACCTACTAACAGACTATCCAACTAAGCAACCAACCAACAACCCCGGCAACCAACCAACCAACCAGCCATGCTTTTGTAAAAAGAGTAAAGGTCACAATTCATTGTTTCATTTTTTATCACGAATAGCGTTAGTCAGACATATCAACCAAGATATCTTTCTTGCAGCTCCCCCAAAAATTTATACTTATGCTGATGTGGATCATTATGGTCTCATGGACCAGCAAGGCCTACCATCACCTGGTCCACGCTCGCTCCAATATAGCCTCCATTTTCAGCAAGAACCAATCGACAAACATGATCAGTTCTATTTAATCTGCCAAGGCCAATCAGGACTCAGAATCATCCAAATAGAATACACTCCTCGACAGACGTTTCCATGTGAGCCGAGGGATTTCTTCTACTCGTCCAATTTTAGCAGAAGAGGATTGTACCCGTTTTTTGTAGTAGACAGAGGAAAGTCTGCTCCTCAGATGATATCATTAAAGAATGATACGACCTATTGTAGTGGACCAAGTAGCGTTACCAAGTTGTTTGCAGCATCCATCGAACTTTCTGGTAGGTACTCTTTTATCACATATACAACGATTGCTTTGAAATTACTTGCATATATTATGCTCTCCTTTTTCATTCGGTAAATACCGCTGCCGTGGTTTATGATAAAGACGTATTTATACAGTATTTATTTACTATATTTTAAGAGTAAATAACTTGCAAAAATCCACTGAAATGTAAAGGTTGCGCAAGTTAAATATTGCCAATATTTTAAAGGGGGACTAGCACGAAAATTGGTCAAATTTTCAAAACTCTTCAAAAAGTCGCTGTTATGATCAATATACTTACATAAATATACCCTTAGTTTTTTTTTACATACTACCGCAAGAAATTCGTTAATTTCGTTTTTCTTCTTGGCCGCCATTAATCAGTTGTCGCTTGTCTGTTCTCTGGGGGAGAACTGGGTCGAGCGCATATGACGTCACTTACTCAACCCAAACAAATCAACGTGAGAACTTTTCTAAGGAAGACTAGGAAGTACGGGTAGCGCGCATGTAATTCGGAGCTTTATCTGTATTTATTTCCTCAAAAATTGAAAGCTATTAAGAATGCCATCTAATCGTTGTGTGGTTCAGGGATGCAGTAATAAATCTGATTCAAAAAAATGGCATTTCAGTGCATTCTTCGCCGATTGACAAGCAGGAACGCGCGAAGTGGAAGCGTTTTGTCACGTTGCACCGCCTTAACTTCGAGCCTGAAAATCGTTTCACTGTGAGCTCTGAGCATTTTGAGGATAGCTGCTTTGAAAGAGCAGTGCATGTGGAAGGCTCAAAGAGAATACTAAAGCCGGGATCTGTACCAACCCTTTGGAAGCCGAAATCAACAGTCAGGACGAACTTATCAGTGACAGAAGCCGCCGAAAGGTGATCAGCCTAAACTTCTTTACGCTTTAGCCAAAAAAATTATAATACTCTTAAGATTTTAGGTAGGTAGTGGTGAGAATTCAAAATTGCAATTACTATCATAACTTTATAGGATCAGCATACTCTTGCTTGCTTTTTAATACCTTTATATTCATCTGAGTGAAACATTTCGCGGCGCGCCGACATATTATTAAAGCGACCAGATTGCGCCAACATTATGCATCGTTTATTGATCAATGAGTCGTAATATTTCAATCAATGGATTGCAAGCCAAGTCCGTAAATTAAAAACAAAATGCTTTAAAACAATGTGGCTTTTTTTGTTGTGTTTACCGAAACAAAAGTCCCTTATTTCAACTCTGTTATTAATATTAGCTCACAGTAACGTGCGAAAATCTATCAAATAAGATATGTTCTGAATTAGACGGTACATTGAAATAGTAAGTCATCGCAAAAACACAATATGAACGGGTATGGATAAACAATTATATAATTATCAATTAACGAACGATGATTCAAATACGATTGATAATGCGACTGGAGATACGACTGAAAATACGATGATTCAGCGAACTTCCACCTCTTCTTCAAAGCGTTTGTTCAACATAGTAAGTTGCTCTTCTTCTTCGGCTACTTCACGTTGATATTTCAGGCTTTCTTCTTGAGTAGCCACCGGCTCAAAGTCTTCAGCACCAGTGGAAGTAGATAATTCTTCTAGGTCTGAGCAAGAACTCTCAGAAACGATGGAAGAACTCCAAGAATAGCTCTCATCTGCCATGTTACCTACTTAATTTTACTAGTTTACAAGACGCTTGTTGAGTAAGTGACGTCACAAGAAGAAACCACTGACGCAAACTTGCGGACTCGGCAGGCGACAGCGAAGCAATGGCGACCAGCGATTTTTCATGAGTTTTAAGTCGAAAATTTAACCGTTTTCTTCCTAAATCGACGAAATTTCCGTGAAATAAGAAAAATCAGGTTATATATCACCACCTGGGGTGAAGAAATTGGCGTTTAAAATTGACCAAATTTCGTGCTAGTCCCCCTTTAAGTTGATCAATTCACGGGACTTTAAAGACTGACTTAGAAAAAAGGCTAAAGCCTGTACGAATGATTATATGGCTTTTAAAAGTAGCGGTATCATGAATCGAATGCGAAGCTAGTATATTCAATCCATATTTGCGCTTCAGTTTTCTATGAGCTCTTTCGTGTCCAACTTCAATTACTGATATGAACGCTTTTGAAAGATTTTTATAAATCCCTTCATTTCGGGATTCCTTAATAGCGATTACTAGATATCAATCGATCAGCTGTTCAAAAAAAAAATTCGAATCTAAATATCTTCGATTCGGCAAGAATGAAAGTCAAACACAGACCACCATGTTTTCTCAGCCTGAAAGAATTTTATATGGAACTTGTGATTCGAGTGATAAAAAATTTGTTGCATATGGAATAAATGAATTGGTGCAAATAAATTGCTTGATGTCTGTTTTATAAAGATTGAATAATGTTAATTAAGTAAACATGGTTACCAGCTATCATGAGCAGTCAAATAGTATTTCGCTATTTTTGTTCAGTGAATCTTGCACACAACAGCACCGTGTCACTGTCTTCACACGCACCAGGCTTTCCTGCAACGTTCGCTATTGATGGAGAATACAAGACATGTGCCAAAACTCTTAAGGTAATACATATAATAAAGCTAATAAGTATAATATGCTGGTATCCTACACGGTTAACAGCAAGGAGATGCAGGGTGCCAAGGAGGAAGAAATGGACGTAGATAGAAAAAAATAAGTGGTTCGTGAATAAACATATGAGTGTGTGAAGGATAAAAGGAAGGGAGGAAGGAAGGAGGGATGAAAGCAAGCAAGCAATTAAGAAATAACGAAAAAAAAAACTTTGGATGATTTCATATTCATTTTCAGCAAGACAATCCCTGGGTGGAAATGAAGCTCAGTGGTTCACAAATCATCTATAAAGTTTACGTCACCACACGACAGAACTGTTCATATGGCGACCATTTGCCTAACATAACAGTCAGAATTTATGACCAGAATATTCAAGTCTCATGCAAGACTACTGACCAACGTGCAAAGAAAACCTCACGTGTTTTCTTGTGTCAGCCTCCTTTACGTGCTCATAAAGTTCGCATAGAAAATCATGAAAAACAGATCCAGCTATCTCTATGTGAGGTTATTGTAAACGCTGTAGGTAAGATTTAAATAACAAAATATAAAACCGAGTCTTTAATAACAAGTAATTTTATAGGTCGTCTTAAACGAATTTGCAAAATATGATCCTATTGGATGGCACACATGCGTAGAACAATAGAAAACAATAACCTTTACCCAACCCCGCCCATAAACCTAACCCAACACAGGGGACGTTGTAAATTCGTGAACCTCGACCCCAACTTTTTCTGATTAATTTTTAAAAAAAGCTTACGATGTTGTTATTTCTTTATTTTTATGATAAAACAGCTTTTTCCAAAGTTCGTTGAGTAAAAGAACACTTGTGTTGGGAAAGTACTTTTTTGTATTGGATGATTCTATTGCAACGTTTTGACTCAATATGAAAGTGAAAGAAACTGAACGAAAGTAGGAAGGCTATGATTATTTATAATATACTTTACCGCGAATCCCCCAGTGCTAAGGTCCCCCGAATAAGATGGGACCTTTCCCTTCAGCAAACTAAAAAAATGAGGAAACTGTTTGCTCAATGTCATGCTCTTCTAACACTTCTTTTAGATTTTCGTAACCCTGCTTTATTCCTGATTTTATACAGAAAGGAATAAAAGAGAAGCCAGCATTTGTGCTCCTTATTTCTTATTCATTTTTTAAAACTTAAATTTTACTTATAGATTCTCTTGTACATCTTCAAGGCGTTAAAGCAGAAACTTGGCGTAACATTAGTTCCAGCAACCAGTTGTCGACCTTCATTAAAAGCCCCAAAAGATACAACTCTCCAGATATCAGTAAAACGCACTATGAATTCCTTGACCAAGATTTTGGTTTAAATAATTATGGCCAGCGGCTGACTTCTTTTATAAAGGTAAAATGCTTAATAATAAAATATTTAGAATTCAGCTTGTGAGTGAAAATGTCTGCAAATTAATCTAAAACAAAATATTCTTGTACGAATGCTAACTGAAGATTTATTTCTATTTCAACTTGCCTGACAATTGAAACTAATATTTACAAAACCGCAAAGTCAGTTATTGAAAATCAGCGCTTCTTCTTTCATATCGTTGTTATTACTTTATAGTGTTTCTTGTCTCACAAGAGCATACCTGTTTTATTAAATAGATATCGATGAAATATCAGGATTTATTACACATTTATGGCCGATATCCGTGTAATAAAGCGGTGTAATAAAGCCGTGAATAAACCATATCAGTGAAGTGATACGATATCGCTTCACGGTCGGTAAACTGGGAACTAGAATGTTTTTCATTTTATCGACCTTAAATGTGTAATAAACAAATTATTACATGTTAAGAACTTGATATCGTTTTTATTCACGAGTTTTTCCGTATCATATCGCTCACTCGCCCGAGGATATGATACGGAAAACTCGTGAATAAAAACGATATCAAGTTCTTAAGGACGGTGCCTACTAATTGAGAACCAGTTATTTTTTTAAATGACTGTGAATCATTTTAACCTATCAAAGGGTTGTCAAATTCTGGTTAGAAAAAGTAGGGGTCACCATGCATTTAAAAGAAATAATAAGGCTTAAAAATTGTTAAAAAGTGATGACGTCACGATTTTACTCAACACCAGGAAAAAACATGTTTTCAAACGATTTTGAGAAATTTCAAATTTAAATCGGCCTATATGACTGACACTTTGTTTCTTTACTAAAGTATACCCAATTCTTCCATGACTTTAATAGTTGGCTAATATATATTTAGGCACTGCCTAAAAGCGGAGCTCCCGATACGGAAGTCACAGGGAGAACAATTTGAATGAAACTGAAAGTTAAAAATAAGATAGGGGGAAAAATCTTCAATTATTTTTTATTCGAGATGAAGATAATTTCTCCCATAATAAAAACCATGCAGTGAAATCAAATCGAAATGCACTACATTGTTTTTTCGTTGTTTTGTTTAGCGCGAGTACATACTCTCCCACTTAGGAATTTTGTACACAACTCACCATCACCCCCAGGGGCTAGTTTTGCTCTTGGAAGATTTTTCGACAAATTTTTCCAAAAAAACCGACATTTTTAGGCTTTGAATCTCTTTTACTTAAAAAAAAACGAAAGATAACTACAAATAATCCAATACAATATCAAGTTCAGTGAAATTTACCTCGGATGTCTTTCATTGAAATCGAAAATCTGGACATTTAGGACAAATCAAGACCAAAAAAAAAACAGACTTGGAGCAAAATATAAGCTTACTTTAAATAATTACGTCTTTTACAAAACGAGACGTTTTACATTCAGTTAAACTTGACAAGAACAACTGAGACAAAATAGAAAATAAAAGCAATGCAAAAAGGCAATACAAAATGACGAATTTCTTTTTCAGTAAATTGGCGTTTGTAAATGTTTTTGAATATTTTTTACGGCTTTTTTAAGTGAAAGTCTAGGTCTTTCTACAACAACTTCTCTCAACAACACAAATTTAAGCTCATTTTTATAATCAGACTTGCTCGAATAGCTTAATAAACAGTTGAATATTTGGTCAGTGTAAATTTATATTTCATTCAATACTTAAATTATCTGTAGAAATAAAAGCATTAAATGAAAGTCTTCGTTGTTTTGAAGATGGGAACCCGCGATAGGAGGCGAATCTTTCTTGAACGAAAAACATACGATAGTTGGTTAAAAACAACGTTTTACAACGTTAACCGAATTTTTAAAGATTTACAAAGCTAAATAAAGGACGAATATTTGTTGTAATATGCTCTTCATGTTATATTTACTCCAACATTAAAATAAATTAAGATTATCTACAGAAATATTAAAAGTTTTGAGGGAAAGTCTTTGCGAATGATTTGTCGATTCGTCGAGAAAAAATGCTTGTCAAAAAATAATAAAGATTGTTTGCTAAACCACACACCTGAATTCTTGAAGAAGACTTCTTAATCCATCTTTGAATACATGAAAGTTTTTTAATTGTCTTTGGTCTATAACTTGCCTTAAAGCGATTTTTTTCTGTGCATTTGAGAGTCGCCTTAGCTAGTAGTTTTGCTTCAAATTCCTTTGTCTTTCACGCTCATTTTCTCTTTGTTCATTCGTGAAGTTTTGACTCAAATTCCTTTGTATTTCACGTTCATTTTCTCTTAGTTCATCCGTCAAGTTTTGCCTCATATTTCTTTTTCTTTCACGATCATGTTCTCCTTGTTTATAATCGAAGTCCCGCCTGGATTTAAGTTCTCTATCTCTCTCTCTGCTTGCAGCTTTTCTTTGGTGAGTCCTTCGTCTTTGCCTTCCTTTTTCACGCCACCAGAGTTTTTCCTCTTTCGAAAGACTCTTGATTCTGGCCTTTCTTTTTTGGCTTCATTCTCCTCTGAGCTTTCTTTCGACATATCGATTTCGGAAAGGGGTTCCATCGTAAATAGAGTAAATATAAATATAAGGTTGAATAAAAAATTGTGTTGTTATCTCTCGGTATTTCTATACGTGTGTAAAACGTTTTTTTTTACAAAAGTTTAATAGCCGGATTTACCTTTCTTTATTATGTGTACCCGGATGTTGCAACGCGTCGATATTCCCGCCAAAAAAAAATCTAACCAGCCAATCGGAATGCTTGTGTACACGCCCGGACGGACGGACGGACGGACGGACGGACGGACGGACGGACGGACGGACGGACGGACGGACGGACGGACGGACGGACGGAAGTGACGTCAGCCAATCCATGAAAAATCAACTCGATAATTTACCATTTTTTCTTAGGTATGGTGCTCCGCTATAATATATATTTAGGCACTGCCTAAAAGCGGAGCTCCCGATACGGAAGTCACAGAAAGAACAATTTGAATGAAAAACTGAAAGTAAAAATAAGATCGGGGAAAAAATTCTTCAATTATTAGATGAAAATAATTTCTCCCATAATAAAAACCATGCAGTAAAATCGAATCGAAATGCACTACATTGTTTTGTTTTTGTTTTTTTTTAAATTATTTGCGCGAGTACATATCTCCCACTTAGGAATTTTGTACACAACTCACCACCACCCCCCAGGGGCTAATTTTGCTCTTGGAAGATTCTTCGACAAAGTTTTCCAAAAAACCGATATTTTTAGGCTTTGAATCTTCCTTACTTAAAAAAAAAACAAAGATAACTACAGATAATCCAATACAATATCAAGTTTAGTGAAAATTACCTCGGATGTCTTTCATTGAAATCGAAAATCTGGAGATTTAGGACAAATCGAGACCAAAAAACAGACTTGGAAACTAGGTTAACGTGAGCAAAATATAAGCTTACTTTAATAATTACGTCTTTTACAGAACGAGACGAAGTTTACATTCATTTAAACTTGACATGAACAACTGAGATAAAATAGAAAATTAAGGCAATGCAAAAAGGCAATGCAAAATGACGAATTTCTTTGTCAGTAAATTGGCGTTTGTAAATGTTTTTGAATATTTTTTACGGCTTTTTAAGGTGAAAGTATAGGTCTTTCTACAACAATATCTCTCAACAACACAAATTCAAGCTAATTTTTATAACCAGACTTGCTCGAATAGCTTAATAAACAGTTGAATATTTGGTGTCAATTTATATTTCATTCAATACTTAAATAAATTATATGTAGAAATGAAATTATTAAATGAAAGTCTTCGTTGTTTTGAAGATGGGACCCCGCGATAGGAGGCGGTTCCTTCTTGAGCGAAAAACATACGATAGTTGGTTAAAAACAACGTTTTACAACGTTAATTGAATTGCTAAAGATTTACAAAGCAAAATAAAGGACGAATATTTGTTGTAATATGCTCTTCACGTTATATTTACTCAACATTAAAATATATTAAGCTTATCTACAGAAATATTAAAAGTTTTGAGGGAAAGTCTTTGATTTGTCGATTCGTCGAGAAAAAAAGCTTGTCAAAAAATAATAAACGATTGTTTGCTAAACCACACACCTGAATTCTTGAAGAAGACTTCTTAATCCATCTTTGAATACATGAAAGTTTTTTATAATTGTCTTTGGTCTATAACTTGCCCTAAAGCGATTTTTTCTGTGCATTTGAGAGTCGCCTTAGCTAGTAGTTTTGCTTCAAATTCCTTTGTCTTTCACGCTCTTTTCTCTTTGTTCATTCGTGAAGTTTTGACTCAAATTCCTTTGTATTTCACGTTAATTTTCTCTTTGTTCATACGTCAAGTTTTGCCTCGTATTCCTTTTTCTTTCACGATCATGTTCTCCTTGTTTATAATCGTAGTCCCGCCTGGATTTGCGTTCTCTCTCTCTCTGCTTGCCGCTTTTCTTTGGTAAGATTCCTTCGTCTTTGCCTTCCTTTTTCACGCCACCAGAGTTTTTCCTCTTTCGAAAAAACTCTTTTACTTCTGGCCTTCCTTTTTTGGCTTCATTCTCCTCTTCGACATATCGATTTCGGAAATGGGTTCCATCGTAAATAGAGTAAATATAAATATAAGCTTATCTTGTGTTGTTATCTTTCGGTATTTCTATACGTAATAAAAGGTGTAAAACGTTTTTTTACAAATAAAAAGTTTAATAGCCGGATTTACATTTATGTGTACCCGGATGTTGCAACGCGTCGATCGATATTCCCGCCAAAAAAAAAAGATAATTTAACCAGCCAATCGGAATGCTTGTGTACACGCCCGGACGGACGGACGGACGGACGTACGGACGGAAGTGACGTCAGCCAAGCCATGAAAAATCAACTCGATAGTTTACCATTTTTTCTTAGGTATGGTGCTCCGCTCGCGCGGGCCTTCGGCCCGCGCGGGAGCTCCGCTATAATATATATATATATATTTAGCTTTGTGCTCCCTATTTTCGATCAGTAGGTACATAAAGATTGTGTCCATATTCTTTTCAAAACCAATTATTTTTTAGAAATTTCATTTCACGAAGCTAATTTATTTCTATCATTTAAACCAAGAAAAAATAGGGGCATCCAGGCGTTTTTAAAATATACGAATTTTTAAAGAACATTATTTGGGACAAATCTTATGCCGAATGCGTGACAAGCGTTACACAGTATACAAAACGGCGTGACAAACTCTATTTTTGGCGCGTTTGCACGTCAAGCTAAACATGCTGCTTCCCTGCCATGTAAGTAAGAAACACAGATAAAAACTCGATATTTATGAGCTTTATAGTTCCAGGAAGAATATTGGGTTTGAAGTGAAGATATTATCGTCTTTTTACTTAACAGCAGAAAGGAATTTCTCAAATATTTGGTACGTAATAAGATGATTTTTTAGATTGAAAACTTCAAAGTAAAAAAAATTCATGATAAAAGTGTTTTGCGACCAAAAAAATATTTTCAAAACTATAATTACGCACATAGACATTAATAAATGGTAAATTTTCAATTTCATGAGTATTTCTTGTTTGTCTTTATTCAAGTTTTATAGGATTAAATCTAAAGAAACAATACAAAGCTTTATTATTGAAAGGATTTGGTTTTTAGGACTATGAGTCTGCCATTTTTTTCAAAACTTGACCAAAAAAACTTATGATTCTTTGAAAAAAATACCCAAACCTTAGCAAATTATCTCTTTAACAAGCCTGTGTTACTTAACATTGTTCTTTGCTTTAACTTTTATTGAAAATAAACGTTTTGTTTCATACGATTCGAGTAATACATTTTGAAATTCCTCGAATGTAGATGCGCAGTACGTGTGCGCGTGGACAATAGTAGGCACCGTCCTTTACATGTGATAATCTCTATTTCTCTTGTGTCGAAAACTTGATATCTTTCACTAGTGGAAGATACCATATCTTTCACACGTGAACATATCGCTGTTGACATCGTAACGTATTTCAATAAGGAATTTTTGAGCTTTTGTTTTATTTAAACTTCATCGATATCTATATAATAAACAGAACATTACATGGCCGCTTGGAGATACGAATTTTATCTTCTCGTGTTTAATTTAAATATCTCACTCGTTCCATGCACTCACTCATGAGATATCAATTGAACGCCGAAATTAAAATTCGTATCTCAGCACACCCATGTAATATCCTCAATGTATATTGAAAAAAAATAGCTTAATGGTTTTTTTATTAATAATTTAAAAACATTTTTAGACTCTTTATCACTGCCTTTGAGTGAGAACTCAAATGGATCAAATCAATAACAGTATGATAATATTTTACTCCGAATCAATTCCAAACAGGCCCCAGATGACGGAAAATATAAATTTTATGCCATGTGTGATGATCAGTGCAAGGTGTGGATGAAACATCTAAAGAGCTTCTCTGACGTTTTTGTTGTCGAAGATTTGGAGTACAAGAAGCAAGAGATTTTACAACTTATATTTGTGACTCGATCTACTGGCTATGGACGGTGGTCCAAGTAAGATTTGTTTGACACATTCGACATACACAACATATTCAGTAAGCCTAAAATATTTTACCAAATAAGACCATGTTCATTCTCTAGAGTATCATTTCATTGTTAAAAGTTAAGGTTGACAAAATAAAACGAGTGAGCTATAGTTGAGCTGCCTGGGACAAAATGGATGTTATAAGTACATTTAAGCACCCTAATTGACGTTAGTAAATCATACGTTTGAGCGCATTTTTTCTCATTCTAAAGACAAATCAACCTCAATTTGGCGGCTGAAATAACGGGACTCCCCCTTTTTCGCTTCACTTTATATTTTATTCAGTTTAATATTTAAAAAAAGCTAGTTGGTCCATTAGTACGCATTTCATGTTCATTCTTTCAAAGATACCCTTTTCAAACGCATAACAAGGACCTAGACTCATGCCACATGTACATGTTAGAAACATCCGTTAAAGATGGGCAAGGACTCGGTTACATTGGTGTTGGCTGGAAAAAACCGAATGGAGTATACGACATACCCTTGAGTCTTCCCAGTATGTTTTGGATTCTTCCAGGTATTTATCTTATTATCTGAGATAGAAAACACGAGTGGAGTGGAGTGGAGTGGAGTGGAGTGGAGTGGAGTGGAGTGGAGTGGAGTGGAGTGGAGTGGAGTGGAGTGGAGTGGAGTGGAGTGGAGTGGAGTGGAGTGGAGTGGAGTGGAGTGGAGTGGAGTGGAGTGGAGTGGAGTGGAGTGGAGTGGAGTGGAGTGGAGTGGAGTGGAGTGGAGTGGAGTGGAGTGGAGTGGAGTGGAGTGGAGTGGAGTGGAGTGGAGTGGAGTGGAGTGGAGTGGAGTGGAGTGGAGTGGAGTGGAGTGGAGTGGAGTGGAGTGGAGTGGAGTGGAGTGGAGTGGAGTGGAGTGGAGTGGAGTGGAGTGGAGTGGAGTGGAGTGGAGTGGAGTGGAGTGGAGTGGAGTGGAGTGGAGTGGAGTGGAGTGGAGTGGAGTGGAGTGGAGTGGAGTGGAGTGGAGTGGAGTGGAGTGGAGTGGAGTGGAGTATATTATTGAAGTATCTCTGCTTCTCGTTTCATTTTATTCAGGTCTACAGATGCTAAATACTACACTTATTGCACCACCCAT
This sequence comes from Actinia equina, assembly GCA_011057435.1. Taxonomy (NCBI): domain Eukaryota; kingdom Metazoa; phylum Cnidaria; class Anthozoa; order Actiniaria; family Actiniidae; genus Actinia; species Actinia equina. The sequence continues at coordinate 621,996 of WHPX01000162.1, read as the reverse complement.
GAAACAACATTCGGTGGTCGTGGGCCAGACAATAAATATCCTAAGTATGCCACGAAAAAGAAATGATCAAAACAGTATTAGATAGGAAGACTAAATTAAAAGAAAACAAGACTGTCAACGAGCAGAATAGTTTTATTTGGCTATTGAAACAAAGTTTCCTTTAATAGCATTTCCCACAAATGAGGTCAAAATGTTGCATCATGGAAATGAAAAGAAAACAGGAAAAGCCCAGTTCACATGTTACAACAATGTTTTGTCATTTCGTTGTTTCAAAAACATAGAAAAACTATGGCTTTTCAACTGATATTCATTTCTATTCCCTTTATTTCTATTAAAGCTTTGCAATATTTCAATAACAGTAAAAAAATGCTATTTGTGACTATCAACCAAAAGGCCAGGAAATAATAGAAATATTGTGCACTACTTTGCATTACTTTGACCACACTTTCACGCGTAAAGAGAAATCACTCTAGTAATTAAATTTGTATATATATATAGTATAGTAAGTTAATACGTTTTGCAGCCTATTTTGTAAACTCATCTTAATCTTCTCGTCATTTCAGTGTCATATCGCCTCTGTTGCCATGGTATCTCCTGCCCCGCATCATGTCCAAAATCAGTCAGGCTTCAATTACTGGGGTATACCTTCATGGTTAACTCTTCTCTGTCAACCACATGCCATTGGTACAACTATACAACAAGCTTTGTCATTGAAAATCATCCCGGGAAATATGACGTAAAGGTACTTTACGATTATGCACTCATTATGACTCAAAAAATCAAGTAACGCAGTGCCAAGATGGGCCCTTTCTTGTGGCAGTATTTGCTTTGGATAAGCCATGCTTTCACTTCATTGTGTGCAATGAATTACAAATACCATATAGATTGTTAGGTATTAAGGTTTTTTGACCTTTAGGGGTGCTTAAGTCATCTTGTTTAGACTGCTTTTCTTGCTGTTTGTGCAAATATTTCTTTTTAGTAGTACTTTTGCAAGGTCCAATGGGTGATTAATTGATTTAAACGTCCATAGGTCTGTAGCATGCAGAGCAGGCGTTCTCGTGATGGGTTTGAGGAAGAATCGGGGTTTAGGGGTTCTTGGTTCAAATACGTGCTTGCTAGAAAAATTGAACCTAGTAAAACCAAGGGAACGTGGGAGGGGGAGGTGAAAAAAGGGAACGACTGGCAGCAACCCTTGGTATTTTGAAGAACTCGTTCATGGGCGAACGAAGGATTCTGATTGGCTCGACATAAATATATCTGACGGACAGCAATAAATGATTTTGGTCATTTGGACTTGCCATCGAGTTTATCCTGTGATAAAGGGGACGACACTGAAAAGTGTTCTACTGGTGCTTTAAGCAACGTTTTAGATTTATTTGAATCCAAAGGCGGTTTTTCGTTTCGAGGTATTTCGAATCATCTTTCATTCCAGGGTTGAAGGAAATGTTCTTTTACGAGAGTTTTACTCCCACCCTCAAATATTATGTATTTAATCGTGTTCTAGGTTTTAGAGTCTACATCCAACACCAGCATCAACAGTCGCATTATTAGGGATCTTGAAATCAAAGGTAGGAAGACATCATAAAGGTAAAAACATATTTTGACATATTAAGTTAAAAAAATATTTTGACAACGAGATAAGATGCATACACCAAGATATGTGTCCCGTGACACATACAAGGTATAAGTTGAATATATGCATTTGGTGAGGTAAAACAGACACGTAAAGTCATGTGGCAAAGATTCAAGGCGTTCCCTGTTTGCCACATAACTCGTACTGGTCAAAATTCATGATCTGAGTTATCATGATAATTAAACCAAACTCATTAGAACGTTTTCCAACAACCGTGGTTAAAAATTCTAATGAGTTGGCTAATATGTTAATGATCTACGTACCGTACTGCCCGCCAAATTATACCGAAATAATCTGTGTGAAGAAGAGTTTAATTTCAAAATGTTATTCGTATTGCTCTTTCTGTGAACCTGACATAATTTCCAGTAAGGTAAACGAACTCAACGTTCTAAATTTATTAAAAACCTAACAAGTGTTACAAGACTTTATATTTTTTATTCAACGTTAACGTTTGTATCAGAAAAAAATACAAATGAGTGGAATAAGCTAGCATGGAAATATTTTTGTACACAGAAATACCTTTTGAGTTTGTTATAAATGTTCTAATAAGGGTACTCGACGTTCAGCAAGAAATGACGCAAGCTCCACACATACTGGAAGAAGCCATCTAGGATGTCTCCATAACGGTCATATGGCTTTGTACACTTTTATTTCTTTAATTACATGTTCCACCTTGATTCGTCGTCGTGACAGACACATGTTAAAGCGCCTTCCCCGCCTTCTTTCTCTTGGGTTCAGCAAATGCATTTGATTTGCTCTTACAGTCGTCAGCAATGGTCCACCATCAGGATAAGCCTTGTCCGCTAGAAGTTTTGCACCTTGTGGTAGGTCCAGAGGCTGTCCTGGTCCAATGCGAATCATCAGCCTGTAAGATGTCGCATCGTGTGTACCACCAAGAAACCCGGCTTGAACATATCTCAAGTGGCCAATGTTATCAATGATAAGTTGGGTAGGTGATAAGTGAAACAGTGGTAGTGACGGTGCCCACTATAGAACGATCTCTCGGACTCAGCGCCCACTGAGTTTGGGAATTCTGGCCAATTTCCCCTGATATTGGCCCATTCATTTACATTTAACCAGCGAATTTGATTTTGGAAATACCTCCACATCTCTGGTATGACTCTGTATATAATTCGCACAATAGTTGATGGGTCGGTATCGAACCACAGAGCTAGACTTTCTACATGCAGATATTTGCGTATAGCCACAATAAGGTTAGCAGGGGCCCCTATGGATATCAGCCTAGTTGCTGAAAGGGCTACCCTGTTGAAATAAAGTCTTTATTATTATAACTTTATTTGTGATGTTGAGTTGTAAGCGTCCTAGTCGTTGACGTGGTAATCCATCCCTTGTTAAACGGAATAGAGCTGGAGAAACATATGCTACCAGCTGCAGAAATGCCTGTGGGGTTTCACCTGTATTTCTCCAAAACAACCATGGCTGTCTTTGTATTAGTGAGAACACATCCCTGCCATCAAATCCACTGCCACGGAAGCCTGGAAGAAGACGTCTATTTAACGGCACGTTTTGTATGTCTGTCGGAGGCTGGAAAGCAGACAGAAGTATCAAAATTGCGAGTATTTGCAAAAGCAGCACACGTATATTCTGAATCTGCATCTCAAGTTCACAGTGACTACCAGTCAAACTTCTATTTTTGAATAATTAAAATCGAAGCGTGCAACTAACACCGTTATTGTAATTAGTCCAGGCTGTTTGGAGTTTTGCACTTCGGAATTTACTGAGCATTCAGTGCCCATCGAGTGACAATTGAGTTTACCTAGTTTACTTGATTATTTCTGATAAAGGTTTTGTCAAGATGTCACAAAAAGATTCTCTAATATCGGGAAATTCACATGGGTTAGGTAAGTAGACCATTTAAAGCCCATGCATTCCTGGACTATTGCGACATTATTTTTATTATCGTTTTCAACTTATGGTTTGTAATTTTAATTATGATAGGATCACTACCAAAGCGTGCTAATGTTGGTGAAAAGGAAATTGAATTCATTTCTTAATGCTATAACGAATGTAATAGCAAAGAGTGGTCTGACATCCTACAGTACTGCAAAGAAAGGATCCTAGAGGCTCAACTCCCTCATCATGTTGTGGCACTCTATCTGGAGAGCCCATTGGCAAGTCGACTGATTACCAGAATGAAGAACATTTTAAAGAAAATATTGCCTTCCCCGACTGAACCAATAGACTCCATGAAGTATGCAGAGAAGAAAATGCCTTCCCAGAGAAGTCAAGCATTGAAGGACAAATTAGAGGGAGAGTATATTGCGTCATCATCATGCGAGAGCGAGTTTGATGAAAAAGATGACTGTATTGCCGGTACGAACAAGGTATCTAAAATTAGGAAGGTTAACAATGCAGCAGAAACCCAAGCTGCACATAAGAAAATGTGCGAAAAGGCTTTGGCCTATCTCCAGCTTCTAAGAAGATTTAAATGTATTACGTATGGAAATTCTGAAAAGCCTGAGGAGATAGGCCAGCAACAGCGAGTTTACTTCTATAAAAACTAAAGATGGCGTTTATAGTTTTTCAGCTTTTTAACGTTGAGTTCGTTTACATTCCTGGAAATTATGTCAGGTTCACAGAAAGAGCAATAAGAATAACATTTTGAAATTAAAACTTCTTCACGCAGATTATTTCGGTACAATTTAGCTGGCAGTACGGTAAGTAGATCATTAGCATATTAGCAAACTCATTAGAATTTCCAACCACGGTTGTTGGAAAACGTTCTATTATGTATAAATATATGTAATTTGTTTTTGCCCCAAAGCTCGTGTTCTCCACAGCTGTTTTTATCAGGATGGGTCATGTTCGTGGACAATTAAAGGCGACGGTGGACACAAGGGATGGGGTGTTGAAAAAACTGCAAATAACAAAGGTAAAACTAGTAGCTGGTAATGTTATGAAAATATATCATCGGTCTGCGACAGCAAATTTTATGACTTAGCATATTGGCCTGTTTGTCCTTTGTCTTAACCACCCAGCATTGCTACCATCCATGCCACTTATGATACGACATACTCAATTATATCTCCCGCGTATTACGACCATTTTTCGGGTGAAATTACAAAGCGATAATACACAGTCTCTGAACCGGTTTTGAACGTTATTTATTTATTTTTTGCTGATGTCAGCGCGTTGAAATTTTCTCCTCTTACTTTGGTTTGAACTCGCAACTTTTAAGTTTGCTTGTTTAATAAAAATAGTTGATTTTCAGGCACTCTTTCTATTTTTCGGTAAATCATACAAATGCAAATTACATTACTAGTTTTGTATTACACTTGGATAATTTTACTCGTAAAGGTGTAATTTTTCTCATACCTACAGGGCTTAAAATAATACGGCCGCTTTCACTCGTAAAATCATCGGGGCGTAATACACAGCTTCCAGAGTAATAACCTATATGCAATAGAATATCTGTATAATAGCCTGCTTCTTTTTTCATTCGTCTCGTAGGGCTGCACCTGCAAGCCCAAGCCAACACTACAGCGTTGTTACAAAGTCCCATTGTTCAGCCCCAGCCAATTTATTGGTCTATAGGACTTTGTCTTGAGTTTAGCTATCGAAATAATCACGGATCTTCCCAGTTGGAGGTCATCGTTTATACACTTTATAATCAGACAGTTTTGTGGCATTTAAAAGGAATTCAGGGCTCCCAGTGGAATGAAGCAACAATACCGTGGCCTGCCTACTTAATTAGCAAGGTAAATAATAGACTACTACGTTATCAAAAGATTCTGTAAGCCTGAATATCTGAGCCTATGGGGCAAAGTCATTGTAACTTTATCTTTTTCACAATGTTGAAGTGTCGACCTAACTTTGGGCCGATCTCAAGGGATGAAAACGTTCTACAAGGGTGAAACACATAAGTTACAGATACTAATGAATATAAGTAAATAAGGTCGTACATATTTAGTACGGTAAGATTGTATGATATGCTGCTCTATATACATTGCTTTGACTTTATTCATCAGATTCAGATTCGAGGAAACACAGACACCAACAGCAGTGTTGCCGTGTCTGACATTCGTCTCTCGACAATAAAATGTTCTTTAACACCAAAGCATGCTACACCAGGTGAGGGCGTAGTGGTTATTCCTGGTACTCCATACTTTTTCTCAGACGTATTTTTTTCCTTCGTTCTCCTCAAAAAGCAACATCTAAATGCTAATAGGCCATTTGCAGGGCAACATGACGTGACTGTCAAAGGATAACAAAAATGGACTTTCTTTATCAAGAGAAGAACATTTGAAGGATAGATTACTTATGTGATATCGAAAAAGTTTTTCAAAATACTTTCTTCTCGCTTATGAGATACCTTCGAATTTAGTTTTTTTGCCACCCTGCAGAAATTAAGTGACTGAAATGATTCTTTTTTTCTTCAGTTTTCAATATGGTACATTAGCACGCGACTGTTTGATAAAAATAGCCTATTCAATTTATCGACTGCCTTACCAAGTGGATTGTAAACCCTGTAGCCTGTCTGCCGTCCACCCTATAGGAACCTGGAGTGTAAGATCTCTTTTTTTTTGGATTTAGAAGGAAAATAGATCATTCATAAAGAAAACAAGCAACGTTAATGCCAGCAACGATATCTATAACAAGAATTTAAACGATGCTTGATTCCCCTTGATTTTAATTCAAGTATTTGCTGCCACTATATTTCTTTTTAATGTTGTTTGAAAAATATAGATATAGAGCTTCTTTCAATAGCTCTCTCCACTGCATACTGACAGCACGAAAAAATGCGTTTTTATTATCCCAGGACACGTCTGCGAGGCTGATGAATTCCAATGCCACAACGGTGAATGTGTAAAATCTAAGTTACGATGCGATGGGGACCACGCATGTGTAGATCATTCAGATGAAAGGAATTGCGCATGTCGATCATCAGAATATGAATGCCCGGATGGAAATTGTCTAGCAGTTACTAAGCTATGTAATGGAATAAAGGAATGTGCAGATGGTTCAGATGAAGCAAGCTGTGGTTAGTATAAATAGTATTTGCATTATTTTTCAAAATATATTTATAAAAAAACTGATATATTTATATGGAATATAACCTTCTTAACTGCTGAGACAAAATGCTGCTCTCGTTCCCTTACAGTTGCGATGTAGTTCATCCCTCGGTTTGGTTTCCAACTCGGTTGGTCCTTGTATTGCGTGGATCGGACTGGATTGCCAAAGAAGCAGGGTCGAGTCCCGCCAAGGGCATATAATATTTTCAATTGTTTATTTAATTCATCACAGCGAAGCGGAATATTTACATTAAAACTTAGCAAATTATTTAACTTTGACACAGGTAACGTGTGCAATGAAAACCAGTTTTCCTGTCTGGATGGATCATGTGTACCATGGTCTGTCACGTGTGATGGAAAGCGGGACTGCAAGGATAGATCAGACGAACCAGACATCTGCTGTAAGTATTGTTGTAGCTTTGTGCTGTCTTATTTGGATGGATATTGTGTGACATGGTCTTTCACGTGTGATGGAGTGTGTGACTGTGAGTATGGACTATATGAGTAAGACATCTCCTGTAAGGGTTTGGTGTGGCTTTTTTGTCTTGTTTAGATAGATATTGCTTGACGTGACTGGTTTGTCCTATCAGAAGATTATAGTTGTACGAAACAAAGAATCGTGAACATGGAGAAGCGTATTATTTTACTATTCTGAAAACATTTCTTGTTTTTTAAGCCTCGCTGAGATGTCAGTTAAACAAAGTAAATAGTGAAAGTACACCAGATCACTCTATTCCACAAAAGCAGTGTCGAAACTTTAGAGGTAAAACTGAGACAAAAGCCCACTGCATATCTATCTTGCAAACGAAAGATGCGCGTGCTCTCTCACATTTCCACTTCCTGGACTATCGCTGCTATTGTCAATTGAATTAGTAATCCTAACATTGTAAGATATCCTTATTTATTGTTGGATATTTTTTATAGGACCCTGTAATTTTGAGTATGGATTCTGTGGACTGACAACAAACGGCACAAATCGATCGAGCAAAGCAAAATGGCAAATAATGAAAGGCCAAACCCCAACTTCAGAAACAGGCCCTTTAATTGATCATACAAAGCTAACTGCAAATGGTAAGTCGATTATATTATTTCTTTTGCTTTTATTTTATCTCCCAACATGGCTACAAACCGCATCAAAAACCTTCAAATAGGAATTATTAAACCCTTAAACAACCTCTTGGCAGACCGAATTCAAGGAAGTGATAACTCACAGATTAAATTTTAATCTAGCTGATAGGTTTCCCTGTAGCGGATGGAGGAAATATCAGGGGAGAGACCAAGAGAGTATGAACTAAGAGAAGGAATCCTACCTATATAGCCTTGTAACCATCATGTGCACAGTTTGATGCTATTTTAAAACCATTTGTTTATCTGCACGCGTATTTACGGCGCGCGCTCTACGCTGTTTGCTTACGTTTTTGGGTTTTTTCCGTTATTTCGACTCTGCCCTGAATATGAATGTGCACGTCGAAAGCTTAGCAAATACGACAGGAAATTGTAATTTAGTAATAATTGGTTCAAATTTATGGAGTATTGCTACAATTATTTCCCAAAGCTTTTGACCTACATCGTCATCTTGAGGGCAGATTTGACATTTGAACATAAGAAAAGCACAAGAAAACGTTAGCAAACAGCGTAGAGCGCGCGCGTACTATGCACGTGCAGAAAATCAAACGATCAAATAAATTATATCATTGGATGATATTTTTAGAATAGATTCTAAAAATAGCATCAAAGTGTGCACATGATTGGGAACGGGGATTCCTTCTCTTAGTTCATATTCTCTTGGAGAGACCTAATAGCAAACTCTGTTTTTGAAAATATATGTGATGGCACTTCAGAAAATGAACTTGATGCGCTGACCCCAGACATAAGACATGTACTACCGTTACACCACCATTTCATTCATTCCCATCAAGTATCACAAATGAGCTACATTTACTGTAATCAGATGAACATTTCTATTTCAGGTAGTTACCTGTACCTCGAAGTTTCAGGACTAGTCCGTGATGATGCAGCACAACTTTACAGTGATTTGCTAGAATACGCTAATGTTACGTGCCTGCAATTCTGGTACCACATGTGGGGACGTCACGTCGGTGACCTGAATGTATACATCATGACAAACCAAACGAGAATAAAGGTGTGGAGTAGGTCAGGAGATGCTGGTCCAAAGTGGAGGTTCGGACAGACAACCATATACAGCAATAGAAGCAGTTTCAAGGTGTGGTGGGAAAACAGTTTATTTGAATTGTTAGGGCTTAAAATTATCAGTTCGAATTCTCATACGCCCACACATTCTAGGTTGTTTATAAGTCCATGCATGTTTGCCTCACCCTGCTAGTGGCGATTTTTCTTTCTCTGAAACGGTTACTATTCTTTATGATAGTTGTTATATGAATGGGATGAATTTCAGTCATAGTGAACACCATATTTGCATGTAAGCTACGTTAGCAATACACTGCCACTAAATACTGCTTGCGATTAGATTCCACTTGTTCTTGCTCAATCAACCCTGCAGATTGCTCGTTGCCGTCACTTTGAGGAAAGCCCTGCCAGCTTGGAATTGATACTAACCTCACAAGTTTAGGCGTACAAAGTGCTCTATGATCATGCACTTGTTCTAATGTCAAATCTCAATTATGTATGCATAGTATAGATATGACCGAACCGAGTCTCCACGGGTTCAACTACTTGTCAGTTTCATTCACAAACACTGTATGCCGACTGCGCAGGTAGAATGTAAGGGAACGATCGTGACGGACAAATCAGTTGTTGATTCCAATTGCTACATGATCTTGCGATTTTGTTGGGTACATTTATTAGTATTTTTGATAAGTCACGAGTAGACAGCTTGTTACAAGGCTCCAAACTGATTGATATACCAATAAAAGTTGTTAAGTATAAAAAATAAAAAATAAAAAATAAAAAACTCTCATCACATATAACAATACCATTTTAGTTTTGCTATCTAATTTTAGTTCGTGTTTGAAGCAACCGCTGGTGTTGGTAAGGAAGGAGATATTGCTATTGATGATGTGGATCTCATCACAGGAAAATGCGATTTATCTAATTTTGGTTCGAGTAAGTAAATTTGAAATTTGAGTTTTGACACCGCGCGGTGTTTTTGATCATGCTGTTAATTTTTGTTGGCTATAATAAGTGTCTGTTTTCTCGCTATATCCTATGTATGGATGTTAATTACTCTTCTTTCTTGCTCACTATCTCATTATTTTCTATAGGTAGTTGTAACTTTGATCGTGACTTTTGTAACTGGAAAAACAACACTGGATGGGTTTTGCAAAATGCAGATTCACAAAGTACTGATGTCCCTGTTAGAAACAAGCAAAGTAAGGAAATAGTATTTCGAATCAGTGTTATAACATTAAACATTAGAGTGAATTCAAGACATAGTAGATGGTCTCACCTCTGGGGACTAGTGTTTGTTTTCAAGACACGGCATCACATATAAGTATAATTTTTTAAGTTTCTCCACCTAGCTTCGCATCGCGTACAATTCCGGGTCCCTTCCGGTGAATTTACTCATTTGCATACTATATCACAGAACGTATGTCACATTTCATACTAATTAACCTCGAGGAATTACCAAGATTAAGGAAGAATTCATACTTTCCACTCTCGATCGCAATAACAGGGAAGCTTCATGAAAAATCGTAGCACCGAAAAACAAGAGTAATACAACGATAGTTTAGTGTCATTTAATCTTACCTCTTAGCTCTTGGTCGATCCAGCGATTTTCTTTGAGTGAATACTGTGTCAAAATGGCGTCCTTCTGTATGGAAAGTACGACAATGCCTTTAAGAAACGCCATAGTGTGTCTTCGAAAATGTCCTTCTGAAAAATCTTGAAAGTTGTTGTTGGCGCGGATAGTCATGGCATATTTAATGGCAGACGAAAAATGATGAAAACGTTTATACAAGCTCAAGGACGAAGACGATTTTGGACTTGTAAAACTATAATGCAACTATAAGTCGGTCATGACCTAGTTTTGAGTGCAATTGTACGTGATGGAGGGCTTTTCTCCTGGGTTCCCGGGTTCTCTCGTTGTTTGTCCTGCACAAAACCTCAATTAGCTGGCGAGTTGGATCTTTCAGCTAGCCGTGCCCTGACTTTAATCAGGCCAGAGGCCGTTTTAGGGTATATTGGAAAAAAACGGAATGCTCTTTCTTTCTTGACTTTAATTGTTCTCTTTGCACCTTATCACAAAGCGCTATACTTAATCCATGTTTTTTGTCTATACTTATAGTGGTATATGTTGAAGGTAAAAACCTGATCATAAATAACTATATAAAAATGTATTGAACTTTTTGTCTCTCTATTGAATACTCTAAGGTATCGGAATTGCTCGCACGAATCCAGAATACGTCGAAGTTACGCCAAAGATGGAGAGTCCAGTGATAGATCCCCAAGAAGGCTTGAAATGTCTTCGATTCTGGTTTTTCATCAATAGTGCAGCAACCAGCATACAGCTTTACGCTATCAAAATCTCGGACCTTAGTCGCAAATTATTATTGTGGTTCAATAATAAACTCACAAAATCTTGGAGTTTCGTGCAAATACCTCTCCAGACAAAGCACCAATATAAGGTGTGTTAACTTTAAAGGCTAAGCCTATGCGGTAATTCGTCGAACTTCACATGAGTCGTAAGCATTAAAAACATTACTCGATAACGTTTTTAAAATTCGATTTAGTCTTATTTTCAGTCAATATTATTTTATTTCATAAGGTTCGGCTCATGTTTAAAGTTCAACGTTTGACCTAGACTAAAACATGTACTATAAGTTTTGAGAAAAACTTACTTATTTGGAACTTTGACAACTTGCCAGTAAATGGAGGTTGTCCGCTTGATAGGTGGCCACTTAATAGAAAATATACTGATTTTGTTTCCCTAAAAACTAAGTGCCTGCAGCCTTTGGCATTCCTGAAAGCTGGTTTACATTTTTGACGGAATAGGAGTCGGATTCAAAATTGAAATCGGAAGCAGTTGATGCCAAAAATAAAACCGCAAATCTCAAAAGAAAACCGCTTGACATAAGCATAAGCGTAAACCCAACAAAGAAAAAACCTTCCTATATTTGTCCGATTTCTATTTTGAGGCCATTTTGATTCCAAATCCAACATCGACGTTTTCCGACTTACACGTCGTTGGTGATTCCGAAAGCGACTGCTGCGACTGCGATCACTTCCATCTCGAGACACTGTCTCGTACCGAGAGCCTGCGTTTCTTCTGGCCTGCGGCCAACGACGAGGGTTCTGGTATAACCCATTTTTTGAGACCAGGATTTCTAGGACTTCTGTTAAAAAAGCGTTCAAAGACTTGCCCCCCCCCAACAAAAATAATTATATATCCTATTCCTATTTTTTTATTTTTATCGAAAGTAAACAAAAACCTCCGTTGAAAGCATGACTTTTATTGATTATATTGAACTTCAGAAAAATTGCGCACCGCCCAGATTGCTCAAGTTTAAAACAAGCTTTGAAAAAAAAAATTTAAAAAAAAAATTTAAAATTTACACATTATATTATGATACTTTTCAAAACCTTAGCTATCGTTCGAGACGAATAGACAAGTCCAAGACGTCAAGCTCGTAGTAGCTGTTGATGACATCATACTTTCAAGAGACAGCTGCCAGAATGCAACTTCAATGAATAGTAAATACAGAATAATACTGCTTGCTATTAATCCCTTTAACAATTTTTTTTATGAGTTCAGCAATTAACCGAGTCAAGTCCGAGTCCGAGTCAGATCCGAGTCCATGTCAAATGTCAGTGTCAAATGTCTAACTTTTAAATTTTACCCCAGAAAGCTTTATCATTATGCTCTTCATTAACTTAAGTTATTTTGAATGAATCCAAATATCCGCGTCTTAATCAGTAAGCATCTTGTCAGTTATATCTATCTTTGGTACGGACACTAAAAAAACGTGCGTGCTGTCATACAAGATTACACCATTTTATGTGAATTTTTTGAAAAGTTCTTGATTTATATTAGAGCATTTTTGAATAATTGAGCTGAACGTTAACTAATCTTCATTTATTCCTGAAACTATTTCGCACTCGCACTTTTTCAATCGTTATTTTGCGGGCAGAACCTTCCCATGGATAAAATATCCAGGCTTGTCTTACAAGGGTTTTTGTTTATAGCTATCTTTTTCAGACGTCAAACCGACAAGCCAAGAAAGCCATTTCAGTGCTTTCTTTAAAAAAAAGATTGTTAGGTTCCTTATTAGCAGTGAAAATATAGCATAGATTAATTCATGACCTCCGTGCAATTAAAGTATCATTTTGTATATTTTAAAAAGTAATTTCATACAGGTTTGGACTTTTGACTAGGACACGTGACTCGGACTTAAATTTGACTCGAAAAACGGAGTTACTCAATTTTTTATACCAGTGCCATATGCTTGCCTTGCCGCGACCGTTATTCTTTCAAGAATTTTCACTTTCCAATCATCCAATTTTACCTTATGCTTTCTTTAAGAGGAAGAGTCTTTTAATGTATCTTCTAATGTATCATATATTTTAACGTATTTGCCTGATTCTTCTTTGTTTAGAAAACTGTAAGATACGTACAACACAGGGCGACTGCTGTTCATTTCCGTTCATTTATAAGGACAAGTGCTACTCGTATTGTATCGGGGTCGACGGAGTGGAACCATGGTGCAGTTTAACTGACAACTACGATCGCGATGGACAGAAAGGGTTCTGTGTTGGTGGTAAGGGCTTCTTCATCTGTATAAATATACTGATAATATATATTTAGGCACTGCCTAAAAGATACGGAATTCACAAGGAGAACTGAATTTGAATGCAAAACTGAAAGGTATAAATAAAATCGGGCAAAAAACAGCGGACTTTAAAACTGGTTAAGGTTTAGCAGAAAATAAGCTTACTTGCGTAAGTACGTCTTTTACAGAAAGACAATGTTTACATTCAGTTAAACTTGGCAAGAACAACTGAGACAAGACAGAAAATTATGACAATAATGATTAATTTTCTCCCTATTACATCTGGGGTCCTCCAAGGGTCAATTTTGGGGCCACTTCTCCTTGTAATTTTTTATCAATGACCTGCTTAGTGTAATCTCAAAAGATAAAGGAATGATAATATCGACTATATTTCTTCTAAAGCGCAAAATATGTTTTACTTACTATCAGACATATAAGGATATTTCAGATATAAATACTAAGAAATTGCTTTACATAACATGTAATGATGAAAAGGTAAATCATGCACCGTGAAACATCGTTTCGCCGTGTATAATTTACCTTTTCATCATTACTGTATCATTAGAAACACCGACGCAGCTCACACTAGTTTTTAGCTAGTTATATTTTCTATTTACATAACATGTGTTAGATCACGCCTTGAGTATACAAAATCGTTCAACTAGTGCCGTGTAGAGGCTTGATCGAAAGAGATTCGCTTGTATGAAAGAGTTCTCGCTTGTTTGATAAGTTTTACATTAAATGCCATTGACTTTCATTTATCTTTAATTATTTATTGAAGGTTTTCCGACGATTATCATCCAGAAATATATATATTTTTATGAAGATTTTGATGTTTTTAAAGAACATAAATATGTACACTCAGTGAACCATTTCATTTTCGGTCCGTACCGTAAGTTATGGACCGCAAATTGACCAATCATAAGACGTGAAATTACCTTGCCATATAATAAAAGAACTTATGTAGCGTAAATATCTTAGATTATGTATCATTTCGCTCTTGTAACCTTCGAAACGTTTAGCATCTAACGCTTACTGTCCGTCTTAGCCGGATAGAACGTTATAAGAATTTATTTTTCATTCGTATTTCTTGTCTGTGGAATAATCTTCCACTTAATATTAGGGAGTCATGTTCTCTATCTGTTTTTCGTAAGAATTCATCGATGTTTTATCGTAATAAATTTCATGTAAAACTTCTTAGTTAATTTAACTTTAGGTTATGATGTACTGGCAAATGAATCTATTATTAGATATTATTAACTTGTTTATTATTATACTAATTATAAGTTATTATATTTTGTATATTAACAATCAATTTTTCAATTAAAGTTTTTATCATAGTTATTATATTTAGTACGGTGGCCTATACTAGGGAATCGTTGTATCCTGTTTTAGAATACGCACAAATCATTAGATTAATTTCATCGTATAATGTAATGTATTTGGAAGTTTGATTAATTTAAATTAAATTAATGCAAAAGGCAATACAAAAACACATGATGATGAATTTCTTAGCGAATTCCCGTTTGTAAAGGTGTTTGGATACATGGGGATGCATATATAGATATATGTATATATTTCTCAAACGATAAAAAAAATAGGATAAGAAAAAGCACGCACCCCTGGTTGGACAATTCTATTTTATAATTGATGCTTCGTGGAAATCATGTGCATAGATGAAGATAATCAACAACTCTTCAACTTAGGTGATGAAGAGCTATGGTCTCTGTATCGACAATTAAGAAACAATATTATGAACAAGTTGCGCAAGCAGAGAAGGGATTTTTTTCGAATCTTCTGGAACACAGAGGAGATCCAAAACAGTTTTGGAAAATTTTAAAATTTGTACTATCTGGAAAGACCAAGGCAAGCAACGTTGGTGTTTCCGAGGATGAGCTTAACTCTTATTTTGTAAGCATTGCGTATTCCGCCTTAGATGAAGTATATCCTGATAGGCCTGGGTGTGACGTACTTTCCATCAGTTCAAGGAGATATACAGAGTAATACTAAATTCAACTTCGATCTAGTAACAAATGAGGAAGTACACAAAACCTGTACTTCTTTAAAAGTGTGCAAAGCAACAGGTGTTGATGATATTCCTGCCAAGGTGTTGAAGGCTGCTACTGGTCAGTTAGCTCCGAGTGCTTTTTACTTGTTTAATGAGTTATGGATCGAAATAAAAGTGAAGTTTTCTCTACAAACTGGAAAATTGTCTGTGTTTCTCCGCTCCATAAAGGAGGTGAGATAACCGTCTTTGATAACTATCTAACCATTTCCATTTTACCTTGTGTGCTAAAGTCTTTGAAAGTTTCGCCAATAAACAGTTGCAAAGTTTTGCTATCGAACACGATCTGATTGACAAGAAACAATTTCCATACACAACATTATCTTCCTGGTTGATGATTTGAAAAGAGCTATCGATGAGAGCTGTATTTTTGTTGTTGCCTTTCTCGATCTACGGAAGGCGTTTGACGTTATAAATCACATTACGTTGGTAAACAGACTAGCTTTTTCTGGCTTACAAGGCTCATCGCTTTAGTGGTTTAAGAACTATCTGGTGGATAGGAAACAGTTCGTTCCATGTAATGGCAGAACATCTGATCTGCAAGTCATACGTCGTGGGGTGCCTCAAAGATCAGTTCTTGGCTTCGACTTTATTCTCTATCTATCTAAATGGCGTGCTATCTTCTGCATGTGGAGCGTTCAAGCTGTATACTCTTTGCAGACGATACAGACATCCAATGCTGCTTCTGCAGCAGTATGACGTGTGAATCAAGATCTTGCATACATCGAGCGGTGGCTCAAGGAAAATGCGATGGTGGCCCATCCCAGAAAATCTAACGTCATGGTGTTAGGATCACGTCCAGCCCTTATAGCTATAAATGACAGTAACATTGACATTTACCTACAAGATCATAAGTTAGAAAGCGTTGACTCCTATAAATATCTAGGAGTATATGTAGATAATAATCTATCTTGGGAAAATCATTTGAAATTCATCTGCCAAAAGTTTTTTTCCAAAGCTAAGAATGTTGAATATAATTTCTAGTTTTCTATCTCAGCTCAGGATATTCTTTTGTTAATTTATAAGCAAACCGTATTACCTATTAGCCTGTTTAGATTGTTCTAAAACAGTATCTTTAAGGATTGAGAGCTTACAAAATCAGGCTATGCGTTCAAAATTAAACGCAAATAGAAATACATGCTCACAAGATCAAAGGTTTCAAAGAATTTTATTTTTCCACACACGAAAAAGCAAAGAATTACAAGTAGAACTTAAGAAAGAAGTGGAAAGGTGCAGGAGGAACAACCCATAAAGGGTTAACTACGAAAGATCCTGCACCAAAGTAAACAATTTTAAAGAAATAGTGAATGGTGGAATTTACAATAAAATAGTAAAAAAGAAATCAAGCATTTTTAAGTTGTAAACAGTCACTGTAAAGATTTACATTTACGAGTGAATATAAGAACTTGTAGTTTACTAAGATATGATATATTTTTTGAAATTTGTACGGAAACTTTTGATCGATAAACTATTTTTGATTTCAAGAGGAACATCGTTTCAGTTGGCAACGGCTGCGTATTTTACACCAAACTAGCCATAATTTAAGTTTGGTGAGGCAAATATGAATTCCTTTTCGTTTTAGAGCGCGTGTTGTAATCATGAATTATATTGATATCTCTGAAATAATCGACAAAAATATTAGGCAATTGATGATTAATGTGTCTATACGCAACCTCGCAAAGCTGGAGCTTTACTATCTCGAAGATGTTTAAGATACCCAGATTTTGAAATAGAGGTCTACTAGGAGTTCTGAAATCTGAGAAGGTGATTATTCTTAAGGCTCGTTTTTGTAAAATGTGAATAGGCAATAATCTTGATTTATAGTTACTTCCCCAAATTAATGAACCATAGTATATATATGAATATATGAAGCTGTAATAAAGATTTTTCAATACATCAAGACTGAGGTAGTGTCGGCATTTATACGAAATGCCGATCGATTTGGCAATCTTTCTAGAAATAAAAGCAGTATAACAGCTCCATGATAAATGTTCATCTAAAAGCAAACCTAAGAATTTTGTTTTGGAAGTTCTGTCAACTATTTTTTCCTGGCGTTAGGAATAACTGCGCTTCGACAATATCTACCACGGCATTTCTTAAACGCTGTTTTGACACAAAACGTATATATTTAGTTTTGGTTTAATTAACAGTGAGCTGATTCGCCTGTATCTATTGATTAAGAGAAGCAAGTTCTTTATTCAAAACTCCAAAAACTTTCTTGAGACATTTATGGTAGTATAGGAGATTCATATCATCAGCATACAACAATAAATTAATGGCTTTTGATACAAATTGTACATCATTGATAAAAATTCGAAACAAAGTAGGTCCAAGAATCGAACCTATGGCACCCCATAAGATTGCGCTAGAAGATTAGAGCTAACCCCCTCAAAGCAAATATATTGCTTGCGGTTTTTAAGGTAGCTTTCAAACCATTTCAACGTATCCTGAGTGAGTCCATATTACGAGAGTTTATCCAAAAGATATGCGATCTCAGTTAGGTCTACTTATTTTAGGGAATCGTAGGCGCTTTATACGTGCTATATTGACATATAAGATTGTGCATAATATTAACTGTCCTTAGCAATTGGTAGATTATCTTATATTCAGATATCGATATTCAGATCTCGATCTCTCAGTGACTACAGGACGCATGCAAAATGTTTAGGAGTCACTAAACAACAATTTAAGTACTATTTGGATCATCCTGATATCCACTGGATCTGTCTAAGAAGTGAGAAAATAAAACCATCGTGAAAGATCAAAAGCAAGTTGCTGAATCCCTCGTTTATTACTTCACTACAGTTGCAGTAAACATCGGTGAAAATCATGTTAATAGCCTTACTGCGAAAGACCTCGAAAATCACAGTAGTGTTCAGATGATAAGAGAATCACACGTTAAATCTACGTTAAACTTCAGACATTTAGATAAATCTGAAGTGTAGGACTCACTTGAAAAGATCAATGTCCGAAAGTCTTGTGGATGGGATGTAGGATTGCCACCTAAACGTCTAAAGGAAGTAGCTGTTTGTATAGCACCATCGCTCACTTATCTATACAACAAATGTATTGCCGAGACTGGTTACTGGTATGGTGCATGGAAAAAATAAGAGCTTACCACAGCTTTCAAGAAAGGTGACAAACAAGACGACCAGAATTATCGACCCATCACAACTCTTATGACTATAGACAAAGTCTTTGAACTATTACTCTGCAGGCAAATCACGGAACATTTTGATTCAACCCTATGTCAAGGAATGACAGCGTATAAAAAGAATAATAGTTGCCAAACAACCTAAATAAGATTAATTGAAGACTGGAAACAGGCGATTGACAGAAAATACCTAGTAGCTGTACTTTCCACTGACATGAGTAAGGCGTTTGATTCTCTATATCATATAATCTTGTCATCAAAAAAAATGACGCATATGGCTTTGGAAGTTATTCCCTTGATCTCATTCGTTCTTTTCTCAGCGAAATATATATCAGAGTAAAGCTGAATAGTATCTCAAGTAAATGGAAGAGCATGTCGCGTGGCTGTCCGCAAGGGTCTTTGTTTGGACCTCTTCTTTGGAATCTGTTTCAAAACGATAGTCCTTTTTGGTCAAAGAATCTAATCTTACCATGTACGCTAAATACAGTCCTACTTCATTTAAGGTTGATAAATAAAGCTTATTATTATTATTATTATTAGCAGACAGGCCTTCCATATCACGAGTAATGATTTTGTATTTATCTTAAATTTAGTCTTTTACCTCTAGTGATGTGATTCTTAGTATCTATATTAATCCATGCATATATTCCTGTAGATATCACTATTTTTTTCCTCGGTTCCTAGTGGGTTTTGACATTTACTTCATTCTAAAATATAGAACACTGGTCTTAAATATTACATCGCGTTATTGTTTTACATTAAAAGTTAACAGTAATTCTAATGACGTTCTTGTTGCTATTCAATAGGGAACGCCGCTCTTCAAGGTAAGAAAGTTATCGCAGCGCGCTGATTCTAAAAATAGCTTAAAAACTCGGATAAACATTGCATTCTGTTTAATCGCTACGAGGATTATACGAATCGATCTTATTATTTTTACTTAAAGTTACAATAACCCATGTAAACTAAGATCTGAACTGCGATCGGCTGTGAAAATTATCTGCAGAAAGTAAACTTCTAAGTTTGTTTGTCCGAATTTTGCCTTTGTCTTCGTTTTTACGACGTCACGGCTACGTTGCGCTATTCACCACTTTGACCTGTCCCATGATATATTGCGGCTTTTGGTAGTATTTGGCACTCGAAAATGGTCTATAGAAAATCCCCCCGAAAATGATTTCTTCTAATTTGGATTACATTTACATGAAGCGAAAATTGCACGCAGAGAATTGAGTCCTTTTTTTTATCTTTCTGCAATTCCTAGAAAGTCCTGTAGACTGCAGAGTTAGTTATGGCAAACAGAAACCAACTCCACAATGGTTCCCTGTCCGTGGTTCGCCATCTAATGTCATGTGGTCTCCAAGGTTGTCTTCTAGGGATTTCGTCGTTAACCAGGATAACATTAAAGACTCTATTATCGGTAAGCTTTTCTATCATTTTTACGTGCATATGCATGAACAATTTGGGCTTTCTTAAATACAAAAAATTTAGTCGGTTTAGTGATTCCGTTTAAATTTAGAAGACAATAGGACGTTTGCATCTTGGAGTAATTTCACGCCTACTACTAGAAACCCTTGCACATATATCCACTTGTCAACATAAGGGTGGGGGGGGGGGGGGGAATAGCCGGTCTAAGTAACTAATTAGTTCATTCTAGTAATACCATTATCGCCTCGGATTCTTTGCCTTAAGAGGGCTTTACAAACCCGAATTTCCCTCATGCATAGAATATGTTAATGACTCTGACCTAACATAAGGGATTTGAATTATTTTGTGGCAACTTTTTATATTGAACTCTGGACATTTTTTACAAAACAAATTTGTAAGAACCTTTACGTGAGTCACGAGTAAAAAAGTGATACTTAAAAAAGTTATACTGTATTCCAGAACGAGTGCAGTGTTGTATATAAAATGATCCCTTATGTTACGTCGTAGTCATTAACATATTGGGAATATAAGCCTTCGTATCTCAAAGCCCCGACATTCAAATGACGAAATATTTTCACAAACAACTATTCCCTATCTAAAGAATCAATTCTGAAAATACTGTGCAAAAGCTTAATAAGCACTTTGAGGGGTAATGAAAAAAATCGCAATGGAGCAATGTACCTGGAAGAGGAACTAATGCTCTACGGTGTATGTGCAAAATTTCAAGCCATAATCCATTTTGTTTTCTTTTCGAGCTACGATGGTAGAAATCCCTTTTGTCAAATCATAACGCACCATTTCTATTTTGTGTTTCATAGATTTCATAGATATTAAATCCGGCCTATTCGAAGTATCCTTTAATGTTCCGACTAAAGCATTGGACACCTTCATCATACCAGATCTTGAGTCATTCACAGCTTGTATTTGGATGAAGACGAATGATACAGTAAACCAAGGAACTCCCTTCAGATACCATGGCACTAATACCACTGGGTTTGGGTTGATCAACTATAAGAATATAGCCATAAGGCTTATGAGCAAAGAAAAGTAGGTTCTTGATAATGAGATGCATTTGGTTTTAGTAATTTGGTAAAACGCTCTCCTTTCACATCTGTGGGTCACAATTTAATCCTTGATAAAAGCATGGAAAGATTTGATTAGATACAATTTTCACTCTCACGTTTGCCCCACACCAATCCCCAATCACTATCTTAATTATTTTCTATTTTACCCTTAATTCAAGGAACAGTAATGTATCAGCCAACGATGGCAGATGGCACCACCTTTGTCTCGTGTGGACCTCAAAAGGAGGAGTTTATCAGATGTACAAAGATGGAATGATCGTGATACAGGGTAACAATTGGTATAAAGACCAAAAAATAACAGGTAGGTTATGTTCTGGTATGCTAATTGTTGATACTCGTTAGCAGCTAGCTGATCTGCAATAATGAAAAAGATATGAGGTCACTGCAAAATGGAGTATCATGAAACATGCGAAAATTGACCAGGGAAAAATAAGGATATGTCAGCCATTGCAATGAAAATATAAAGCTCATGAATGAGTAACGATATTGTGTTATAACCAAGCTTAAATGGGACACCATTTTCTTCTTGTCGTCGATACATGCTTCCAAATGGCTGTAGTTAGTTGGAGTTGGTTTTAGAACTAACGTTTTTAATTCTACGTGCAGGTGGTGGTAGCATTTTACTAGTTGGAGCAGATAACTTCGTGGGAAAGATTAGTGGAATGAATGTATGGACAGTAGCTATGGGCCTGTCAGAGATTGCTCAACGCGCAGTGGGTTGTGGCATAGCAGGAGGTGATATTGTGGATTGGTCAACATTCAGCGACCGACAAGATGTGGTTTATCCGCCAACCTGCCTCGATGTTGGTGGTAATTATTTGCTGGATGATTTTTGTAATAAGCATAATTCATCTTGGAGCCATAATTTTGCCCAATTCAGCGGACGACGTGTCTTCCAAACAAAGGGTCATATTCTCATAGGATATCACGTGGTCTGGGTAAACATTACTCGAGGACGAATTAGGGCTATTGGTTTGTTTTTATATTTGTTTGTTAGTTGTACTTTTCTTCCAATCTTTTCTTTGTTTATTTTAATTCAGGTAAAGTATATTCTATTACGCTAAACTCGACCAACCAAACTGCAAGTAACTTAATTAGCAACGTATTCAACAGCCCATTAGCTGATGATTATATTAGCTTTTGTTTTCACTTCCGGTACATGGTGATTGGTCACTCAAGTGCATCTCTTAAGATATACCGATCTGAGCTAAAAGATCTTGATACTAATACGACTAATGAAGAACTTGTATGGGAAGCCGTTTCGTCCGAAACACGTATACCTTTGTGGTTATTTGGAACCGTGTCTTTGAGTGCTTTACAGACATTTAAGGTAGAGAGAGTCGATGTTTAAACATTCTTTATACAGCTATAATAAGTATATGTAATAGGACTCCATGCTGTCCAATTAAGAAATATTTGGACGAGGAAAATTCCGATTGGATGAGGGCGTAGGCCGAGTCCAATTTGAGGTCAGAGGAATTTTTCGAGTCTAATTTATTCTTGATTGAGGAGCATGGAATCCCATTATCTATTAATCATATAGCTGCCTAATTAATCCCATATCAACAACAGCTGTCCAATTACGAAAATATATGGTCAGCTACCTATATGGGATTAATGAGAAGCTGTATAATAATAATAATAACTTTATTGAAAAAATCGGAAAAAATAGTAATAATAATAATATATATAATAATAATAATGATTTTAATAATAGTAATAAATCACATGAAAAATATTCATATATAATCAAAATAGAAATTAGTAATAGAGATAATAATGCGTGAATAATAAAAATAATAATAATAATTTATTTAATTAAAAAAAAGATGATAATAATAATAATAATAAATAATAGTAATAATAATTAAAAAAATATTAATGATAATATAAAATACTATATTAAAACTATACACTAATTATTAAAATCTAAATATTTCTAAATTCCCGCTACATTGGCGTTAAGGTTAAAGTCATTCAAGAATTCATTGTCCTTAAAAAAAGGGGTTCTTGTCCCCCTGACACACATGTGTACTGACTTAATTATTTCAAAAGATAATCGAGTTCTAATCCATGTTATAGTATTTGCATATGTGTCCCCTGTTTTCTTGGTTAATTTCTCAGTAAGGTGCTTTAGAAAAATCTGGCATTCTGCCCCCATCCAGTTGTATAATAATGATAATAATAATAATAATAATAATAATAATAATAATACTACTACTACTACTACTACTACTAATAATAATAATATAATAATAATAATAATAATAATAATAATAATAATAATAACGGGGTTCTTATATAGCGCATTTTACATAGTCTCAATGCGCTTCACAATCATGACCAGTGGAGGACTTACGTGCTGCGTACTTAGGCGCTAATAGCAGCCGTGCAGCTCCGTGCAGCTTACAATCATGAGTGATTTGTTAGTAAGTTAGCATTATTGCCTCCAGATTGAAATTCAACAGGTTATTTTATGTCCCCCATGTTTACTGTAGGTTAGGAAGGATTGGGAGACAGGGCCTACGGTTTTAAGTCCTTGTCCAAGAAGACTTGAAGGTCTAACGTACCCATTTGCAGATAATATTATAAAGGCAGCACCTTCTCCTCAGTTGTTATTAGACCCTGAGTGTTGGTCCGGCCAAGGCTTGAACCAACTGAGCTAGCCGGTGGCTCCCCAAAAGAGAAACAGACCAAAGTCCATTACATTGGTGCAACCAAAATCTCTTGAGATATGAATATCAATGAAATAAGCGCTACGTTTTCTAATCTAACAAGAGAAGCTAATAAGACATGCGCATGGTTTGTTATCGTCAACCAAATTGTTGGCTATGACGTAACATGTGCCCCAAAAATTAATACTGAGCAAGACATTATCAGTATTTAACAAGCAATCAAACATGTACACAATTATACATGGAAGCCTTCAAGCAACAAGGCAGGAGGCATACTTACGAAGATAAATTTCTTTAGATTCTCACCCTAATCAGTTTACTTGCCTAAAACTCTCACCCCCCCCCCCCCCCAACCCCAACCCCCCTCTCCCACATCCTTCCCTTCCCCCTTCCCCACGCCTTTAATTTTGTGTATCATAAGCATTGAACATGAATTTTTTTTTGTTTGGTTTTTCAGATCAAGGTCAGCGCAACTGTAGGTCCTGGTGAGGGTTCTTTTGGACTGGCAGGATATTTCGCAAAGCCTGGGAATTGTCCATCTTTTAGCACATGCGAGATAAGAGGTAATTTTTGTACAGCTGCTGTTTGAAAATACACCGTGACGATATTCGTAAAGCTAATTTGTATCTAAAATACATTATAAAACTTTTTTTTTTATAATTTCACTTTTTGATTGATCGAAAGTGCATGCTTTATGAGAACACATCATGCGCGCGCGTTATTTTATTTTATTTTTCATTTTATTTTATTTTTTATTTTTTGAGTTCGTCCTTTACTTCCTGTAGGCTGCCAAGTGAAAATGACGAGTCAGTCAGGGACTTTCACATCCCCTTACTTCCCTGATTTATATCCAAATAACATCAAATGCAAGTGGTGGATAAACCGGCCAAATGGGTACGTTATTCGCTTGAAGCTTCTTGCCTTTGAATTACAAGACAGCCAAAGCTGTGAAGACGATTATGTTGTGGTATACGATGGTTCATCCTCCAGCTCGAAAATCCTGGGAAGATATTGTGGAGATTCGTTTCCTCTTCTTCTGGAATCGTGTTCTAATTCCCTTCTTATAATCTTTATATCCGACAAGGAACGCAGTTTATCTGGCTTTAAGATGTCCTACACTTCTCACAGTATGTTTCCTCTTAAAATGACTTTTATTTATATGCTTTTTAACATGAATTGCTAACAGTGAACTAAAAGAAAAAAACGGAATAAGGGACAGCAGCAACAACAAAAACAGCAGCAACAAAAAAAGTTGCAACGATAATAGTAATTTAAAAAAAATGCAGCAGCAGCAGCAGCAACGGCATCAACAACAACAGCATTAATATTAACAACCGCAACAGCATCCAACAAAAGAGCATCAGCAGCACCCCCCCCCCAAAAAAAAAAATAATAATAATAATAACACATCATCAACAACAACAATAACAACAACACAAACAAGAGAGGCAGAAACAAAAAAAAAAACAAAAAAAAAAAAAACTTAACAGTAACCGATGGATGAGGTTGAGCATGTTATCGTAAACTATCATGCACGACGAATGTCGGTGTTATATGTCGAAGCCGTAGGCTGAGAAGGACAAAACCGTCGATGTCTTGATAATTTACGAAATTTGATGTGATCGACATCATGTGAAAACCGAATTCAATAATTGCTTTATCATACAGTTTGTAAACTAAGAATAACGATTTTATTCTGTTTTCGAAAGGAATAGTAAACCTTTTTTTCATTTTCTGCTGCGAGCGTGAGTGAACTTTATAGTATAAAGCTTTTCTACGCAAAAACATTGCGGATAATAGATTGACAACGTCGAGTTCACGAGGGATTAGTTTTTAGCGAGGTAGTGAGTAAACTCTAAGAGGATAGCATTAAAAAGGCAAAACAACAATAAACAACAGCAGGAACAGCAATAGCAGCAGCTTCTGCAACAGCAATTATAACAGTAACAAAAGCATAATCATAAACAGCACCAGCACAAACAACGAGAACTAAAAGAGTAGTAATAGTAACAACCAAAATCAGTAACGAAAAAAAACAACAACAAACAAACAAAACAAAAAAAACAAAAACAAAAATAAATAAATAAATAAAACAATAGCAATCTAAAACTGTTACCGGATTCAAATTCAGTGAAATGCAATTTACCATGTTGTTGATTGTGTTATGCATTTCTCACACTCTGTCGATAAACCTTTATTGAAATCCTATCATTGCATCTATCCTCAGCAAAAGAAATAGAAGATTGCAACTTTATTGAAAGTAAGTAGACAACAGGTCCATGCTTCAACTTTAAGTTATATATATAACAAAGTATGTAATGTGGTCTATACTGGTGAAACAGTGCTCGATGCGTAGGGATGCAGAGCAATAGATATATATTAAAGATTGGATTAAAGACGAGTCGGCATTTGGAGATCAATTCGGATCGCTTGTTTAAAAGAGTGTCGCCGTTTGTTTTGATGATAAGTAGCTTTTCTGTTAAGCACAGGTCACACCTCTTGCTGTATGGTCTGGCTGAAGTGATGATTGTCCATTCTATGTTGTAGTCTTTGTTGTTATCTTTAAGGTCCCAGATGTGTTTAGAAAGTTCTATTGCTCTGCATCCCTACGCATCGAGCACTGTTTCACCAGTATAGACCACATTACATACTTTGTTATATATATATACATATATATATTGTTTTACTTTGAGCGAAATTATAGTCCAATTTTAGACCACGTATCATTCTCTTAAGAGTAAGATTCTTTGTTTGAGTTGTATACAACCGTTAAGCAAAGGTGGCACTAGGGGATGGCAAGTGGTCTGAAATCCAAGGTAGAGGGCCTGGGAGTATTTGTATCTATTTATCTGCTAACTATGGTTACATTGCTTTGCTTTTGCTTTTTAGATTGTCCATCCAGTTGTACCTGTTCGGCTGTACAAGGAAACCCTCCACCAGTTATGATAATCTGCAAGGGATTGACAGCGATCCCGAAGAAAACTCCAGTCAATACAATTGCCATGTAAGAACATTTCATTCCAGAGTTAACTCAGAATTTTTAACTATACAGGTGATGCGCATCCATAAATGCGAGCACAGGAAGCTCAAGCAATTTACTTTAAATTTAATTTACAATCGTATTACAAAGGAATGTATATGGAAGTATAAAAATTTCCAGATAAATTTATCTAGTTAGCTTACCAATTTTCGCGTTCGTGTTCTTGTTGCTGCTCTAAATTTGTGTCTATATGCGATTTGGGACTAATCCTACGAGTTTTAGCCTTTTTACCGCACGACGAATATAAATAATGTTGACGGATAAACTGCTTTTGTGGGGAATAAATTTTGACCGGGTTTTGAATCTTTGCTTAGAATTTTTTTTATTTTTATAAACTTTGATCGTAATGTCTTATAAGGCGTCCATGGGAACAATCAGTATACAGCTAATATAACGGCTGCCAGTCATCCAAAGATAAGACATCAATAGCAGATATCATAGTTACACTCTGCTGTCTTCAGACAATTGTTGCATTTGGGTCAGTTTCTATACATTTCATTGTATTGATCCAAATGCCTCGACTTGAAACAATTGTTTGCAGGCAACAAAACAGAGTGTAACTCCGATATCTGTTATTACTCTTACCATGATAGAAAAACAACCAATTGAAACTCTACATATTATTCGCCATTTTCATTTTTTTCTGCTACGTGGACGAACCATAATGCATATAACGATTCCAGATGACTATAATATCGTATTTGTTAAAAAAGTAGTTCATTACTTTTAAAATTATTTCTGAAAATATTTTATAAGTATATATTTTAAAAATATTTCTGATTTTTTCAAAAAATAGGATGATCACAAAGAACCACCTGTCACGGATAGAATACAGTATTTATTCCGATCTTAAATACATGTAAGTGAAATGTAAAGCTTGAGCATTTTTAGTATGGTAATCTTCTCAACAGGGAAAAATAGTGTCAGCCACAGGTTGTGTATGTGTATGTGTATGTGGGGGGGAGGGAGTGGGGGTGGGGAGTGTACCATTTCCCGCCAATACTGCACGCGCAAGCATTTCATCTTAACAGTTTTCCGCCGTATCCACAGCTTAGATATTTTTTCCACAGTAGTGACTAATCAAAGAGATATATTTTTATCGCAATGGCGTGCATGTTTTTTATTTTCGCTGGTCAAGTTTAGCAGGCCGATGACACCTCGGTTTTGCAGAGACATCGTTTCATCATCGCTATTTCAGATCATCTGGTTAGAAGAGAGGCTAAACCAACTATGAAAAAAATGTTTTGAATATAATCTTAAGAAAGGTCACCCTACTAACATTGACACCTATTGTTTTCAGCTTGACCCCAAAAGTCATAAGATTTTCATCCTTATTTCATAGGGATCTTAGTCATAACTATATAATGAGTGTTACACCGTATTCGTTTATTGGACTCAAAAATATGACGACACTGTAAGTATTATTGATTCTGTCGTGACGATAAAAGATATAAATTCAAATACGCTGTCCTAACCAACTAACCTTGATTAGTCGTTAATCTGACGTCCTTCGTGGTTTGACCGCCATCTTTAAACTACATATAAACAACTTCCACGTGGTAATTTAGCTAAACAGGGTTTGAAACTTGGGCCACTAGTTAAACTAAACAACTTTTAAACACTTTTAGAGGCCTGCTGTGAACAGGGATAATAGTTTTCAAACCTTAATTCTCATTTTCATCATTTTTTCCTTCCTTTTTCTTACTTTTCTTTCTTTTTTCTTTTTTCCTTTCTTTCCATTTTCGTGATAAAAAAATGTCCTTTAAAGCGCAACATTTCAGTCTATAGTTTTTTGGTATTTTGTACATCTTCTCTCATCACATTTCAACTGATTTGTAGTCGATAAGACAAGGGGTTTTCTAGAATCCGATCTAGAGAAAAGCTTCACAAAAACGTTGAAATAAACTGGCGTAAGCCAACTGCTAAAAATCCATTGGATAGCAGGGTTTTGTTGTCGACTATGTTTTCAGCGTGAATATTTTATTTATCTTTATTCATTTACCAGAGAAAGAAACAAGTGAAAACGTAAACAAATTCCTGGCTTTTTTTTTTTAAATCGGAGAACAGTCCTTTGAAAAAAAATGCACAACGACGGGACTTTTACATTTTGCGCCAAAGAAGTGAATTTTAGAGGCAAATGACAGATTTATTTTTAAATCTTGAGGAAGCCCCGCAAGAAATCAAATTTGTTTGAACAGCATGAAAAATTAACAACGCTACATTTTCAGGAGAATTGAGAGCATTTTAGAGGTAAAATAAGGGAGTCTTGGGCTAATTTTTTTAATTCAGAGGCATAAGCCATCCAAAATTTTGATATCGAATTTTAATGATGACATTTGGTTTTTGACTGTGTTTTCAATTTAGGCGATTGGATTTCAATTTTATCAAGGAGCTTCAGCCAAACGTATTTACTGGATCGTCAAGGCTACAGAAGCTGTAAGTTCTTTGTTTTGTTTTGTCAGTTTCGTTTTTATAAAAGTATAATTGCTTGTTTGTACATTTTCTCGCTGTTGTTTTACGAAAAATCCAGATTAAATCAGCAAAGAAGTTCAGTAGAGGCACTCAGTTGTTTGAAAAAGAACAAGAATCAAACATACTCGGGCGAGGACATCACGCCATGGAGATCTCTTTAGTCGCGACCAGTTTAACAATAGAGGATCCAGGGGACGATCCAAGACGATCATGTTCGTAACGCTCAGTAAAATAAAAGAATGCCTTGTCGTTAAAATGAAGAAAATATGTAGGAAATTGAGTTTGTTGAACCCCTTTCTTACAATACTGCACCCGCAACATGTTGTACTATTTATTGCATAAAGGACAGCGATGGTCATGTGTCCTTTCGATTCATCTTTCTTCCTTGCATTGTTGTTGTTGTTGCATAAACTTGGAGTAAACGAACCTGTTTTTTTTTTTTTTCTGTTTTGCAAACTTAAGGCTATGTCCTTTAGCAAGGCAGTCTGGGTTTTAGAGAAAATAACTGCGCATTAATTAAATCTAGAACAGTTGTCAGAAACAAATTTCCTTTCTATCAGTGATTTAGGTAGTAATCTGTTAAGCACCATAAAGGACAAGTCTTTGTATGATCTCCAAAATCTTAAAGTCCTGTAAGTATGCAATCCATTATTGAATTTGGTAATAAATACGATCTCCTTCTCCTTCTCATGTCTTAATACAGGACTGCTGAAGCATTCATAAATAGGCTTCGGTTAAGAATGCAGCAACAACCTATAGCGCGTAGCTTGATGCTATGATGTTTGGTATCTATTGAACCATCATTTACATCCACTTAAATTGTAAATTCGTTTTGCTTTTGGTCGTTATAAACAGGAGTCTCCGATCCAATCAAATCAGCCATATTGAGAAACAAGCATTTAAATTTGCCAAGAACCTAACACATTTGTAAGTTTATAACTCTTTGGTTGCCGATGGTTGCAATTAACATTACAGTTTTTAGTTAATAAAAGGATTGTAATTCTCAAAATCTTGAGCTATTCTAAATATGTTTTAGATATCTTCAAAACAATCTTATTGAAGCCTTACCCGATGGAGTTTTTGACAGCTTAGAAAGTCTCAAAGTTCTGTAAGTACTATTGCTTCATCAAAAAATAGACCTCTGACCTCTGATAGCTTGGGCGTTTGTTCATTTCAGACCACGTGCTTTGAGAATATGATTCTTTGTTTCATTTGCATCAAAAAAAAAAAAAAAAAAAAAAGATACCAAAGTGAATGACAAGTGGTCTAAAATGGGTAACCAATTATTATCAAGATATCTAAAGAGGGTCTATTGAAGACGTCATTTTACAAATCTTAAGATGACACCATAGCCACCATCATGCATTGGATGGTGATTTTAAGTTAGTGATTTTCAACCAGTATGAGTAGTGGTTTAATAATGTTTGACTTGTTTTTCAGGTATTTGAATAACAACAAATTGAAGAAAGTCACCAAGAACACTTTCAGAAACTTGAGATATCTCGAAGAACTGTAAGTGAATTAAAATCAGGGGAAAATTGCGTAATAGTGAAGTGCGACACGATCTCTTTCACTGGTCCATCACATTGCTAGCTAGGCTAAAAATATCTCGCGCACAGACTAGCTTACTTTATGGAATTGAAGCTGGTTAAATCTGCTTTTATGGACAATCTTGCGAAAATAATGAAACTTTAGTAATCACAGCCTAAAATCAAGGATTTATTGAGAGTTGCACTTCCCGGACCCGGATTGAAATCCAATCTCCCCATTTTCATAACTTTGTGTTGCTTAAGGTGACTGCATAATTAACTTTTTTTTAAACTTCAATTTTCCGAACTGAAATTTAATGCTGATTCCAAATCTGGAAAGAAAAATAGGATGCCCCGAACTTATTTTCAAGATAATCAGCATTTAATGGAAGCCTACGCACGAGCTTTTGGAGTAAAAATTGCGCCTCCGGAAGTGATTAGAAAAAAATTAAGATTCATAAGATAATAGTTATTTGCAGACTATATGATTGCACGAATGAAGGCTAGTCAATCATTCTACAATAATACAAGGATATTTTTGACAAAATGACAAAGAGATACATAGATTTGTCACATTTTGTAGTTTCGGTGCTCTTAAAAATCTTATAAAGTCGAACAAAAATCCCTACAAAAACCTATTTTTTCATGTGTTACTGATTTAAGCTTCCCCTAAAATATCGATATAACATAGATTTTTAGGATTTTTTTTGGAATAGCTATTATAAAATAGAGAGTCCCGTGCAAAGTTTGAGTGTTTTGCCCTATTGAAGCTCAAAACGCGCATGGTCCTTCAATAAAATCTTGTAGATTTTTCAGCGGTTTTTGAGCGCGCGCTCATCGTGGGCTCAAATCGAACGTTCAAAAGTAGGCAGCCACCTTAACGTTATTTGAAAATACAGTCAAATACAGAAGCGATAAATATGAGTGAGCGGGGGCGGTAGCAGTAAGAAGAGCGTGAAATAAGATGATGTTATTTAAAACTAGAGTTTTCACATTTCCAGGCCCAATGAAATTACCCTTTCTATTCGATATCAGTATCTAAGTTGGTATTATTAAAAGCATACACCCAATATCCATGGTGACAAGACACTAAATGTTCCCTCTTGGAACGAAATAGTGCTATAGTAGCAAATTAAACCGCATATTCTGTTATAGATATCTCGATGAGAACCACATTCAAAGTATAGATGAGACGACGTTCAGTCACCTGCAGAACCTACGACTACTGTAAGTTTAGCTATATATATGTGAAACGTTGTGCATATTTTAGCGGAGCTCCCGCGCGGTCCGACGGATAATGATAACGAATATGGTAAACTATCCAACTCAGTTTTCGTGGTCATCGCATGAAGCCCTGTGCGTAACGCAAAAAGTGTCGCCCGCCAGGTGTACATCGCGTTTCGATTGGTCGAGCTTTCAAATGCCACGTCACTTGGACCATGTCGACTTTTTTAACGAGTTTTTTAACTATCACTTTTTTTTAAGTTGTAAAAACAAAACAAACAAAAAATATAGAAGAAATCACGGAAGAAAAGAATTCGCCACAGTGTGAAGATAGAGGTTTATCAATAGGACATTTTCTATTTTGTTTTATTTAGTGTAGATAACATAGCTACAATATTACCGGAAAATGAGCAACAACATAGCATGAAAAACGAGCGAAAAAACTATACTTGTTTTGTTGATATGGTAAGAGTACTCGTAGATCTTACATGATATAAAGTAGTCATTTGAAAAAGCACTTTTTGAATTCCACAAATTATACAAATCTAAGAGTGTGACAAAGTTTATAGCTAAATTATAGCTAACGCGAGCATCAAACTAGCATGTCGAACGAGCAAAAGAAGCTTAAATTTGTGTTGTTGAGAGATATATGATATTGTGTAAAGAGCGGTTCCTTGTCTTTCACTTTCAAAAGCTAAAAGAATATTCAAAAATATTTACAAATGCTAATTAACTGACAAAGAAATTTGCTATTTTGTATTTTTCACTGCATTTTGCATTATTTTCTATTTTGTCTTAGTTGTTTTTGTCAAGTTTAAATGCATGTAAACTTTGCGTTTAAAATTGAAATGATTTCAAATTCTAGTAAGCTTATGTTTTTAAGCCTCTCGAAAACCAATAGTTAAGGCTTTTATGAATGAAACTCCGGTTATTGTAAAAACATGAAAATTGTCATTTGGATAATTATCCAAACTTCGTTATGCAAAAGAAGTAAAAGTACAAAAGAAGTAAAAGCTTACATATTTTGCTCAACTTTTTTTAACCAGTTTTCAAGTCTGTTTCATAGTCTTGATTTGTCCATAAAAAGTTCGAAAATCTCAAAATTTTCGTTTTCAAAGAAAGACAAGGTACATTTTACTAAACCTGATATTGAATTATCTGTAGTTAGCTTTCGTTTTTCAAGTAAAGTTAACCAGAATGATTCAAAGCTTAAAATTGTCGGCCATGGAGAACTTTGTCGAAGAATCTTCAAAGAACAAAACTAGCCCCTGGTGTGCTGGTTGTGAGTTGAGCACGAAATTCCTAAGAAGGAGAGTATGCTCGCGCAAAAAAAAAACAACAACAACAAATAACCCAAAAAAAACAACAAAAAAACACACACACAAAACAAAAAACGAAAAAAAAACGTATATAGCATTTTGTTTCGATTTAACTCAGTGCATGGTTTTTAGTATGTGAGACATTATCTTCATCTCGAATAAAAAACATCTTTCCCGATTTTAATTTTATCTTTCAGATTCATTCAAATTGGGCTCCCTGTGGCTTGCGTATCGGGAGCTCCGCTTTTAGGCAGTGCCTAAACGTATTCAAAAAAAGGGAACATTAATATACACTTATTTCAATAAAGTTAGTTTCCTGAAAAGCTAGAACGACCACCAAGCACTAACTCGACATTGTTTAACACTCGACATATTAAGAGAGTTCACCACCCATCCAACAAAATAAGTTTTACAGTATAGCAGTAGCTTTTGAACTCTACATTTTGCTTGCAACGCGATGTCTGTAACTTCCATTTTACAGTTACTGTATGAATTTCGTCATAGCTTAGAAAAGATGAGTATTTTTTAATATAGATGGCTTACCAATTATGTTGGTCTTGCTCAACAGTAAACTAGATCGCTTCGTTTTCTGCTGCTATGCTGCCAACTCCATAAAGGGTTTAACATGTAAGGCGCCATCATCTGCCTTCTCAAGCTGTGACGACCTGATGAAGAACAAAACGCTCCAAGTCTGTATCTGGATTCTCGGGATCCTTGCCTTTGTAGGAAATATCGGTGTTATTGTCTGGAGGCTAATCGTGAAGGAGAGAAACCGAGTCCACTCTTTCTTACTTACAAATCTTGCGATATCTGATCTTATGATGGGAGTGTACTTACTCGTGATTGCTATAAAGGATCTTGAGTGGAGAGGCGTATACTTTAAGCATGACCTTCAATGGAGATCCAGTCGTGTATGCCAGCTTGCAGGAGCAATCTCTCTCATTTCCAGTGAAGTTTCCGTCTTAATATTAACAACCATAACCGCGGACAGATACTCAATTATTGTATTTGCTTTTAAATTCAAAAGACTTAAGATGAAATCTGCTGCACTTGTTGTTACTTTTATATGGATCTTTGGTTTTATGATAGCATTAGTCCCCATGCTGTACAGTGACTACTTTTATGATAATGACTGGCAAGTGGGCTTTTATGGAAGGTCAGGCGTATGTCTTCCCTTACAACTCTCTCATGAACGATTTCCTGGCTGGGAATACTCTGTTGCTATCTTCATTGGTTTGAACTTTATCGCATTTAGTTTCATTTTAGTTGCATATATCATAATGTTTTGGAAAGTCAGGAGCTCCGGTCGTTCTGTTCGATCAACTCAAATGAACACTGAGTCTGCATTGGCAAGAAAAATGGCATTCATTATCTTGACTGACTTCTGTTGCTGGATGCCAATTATTATCATTGGAGTGTTGTCGCTGCTAGGGAAATTTCCAGATCCAGAGAAACTTGCTTATGTGTGGATTGCTGTGTTTGTTTTACCAGTGAATTCATCGATTAACCCTGTTTTGTATACGTTTTCGAATTGTTCTTTAAGTGACAAAAAGCATTCTATTGCAACTTCGATCAAACGCCGTTTTACGCATCCTGTGTCGCAAGGTAAGTATTGGTTTGTCAAAGGCCTATTTATGAACGATATTCTCAATATAAGTTGTTAGGAGACAAACTAACCCCAGAGTTAGGATACGAGTTAGGATTCGAGTTGGGATTCGAGTTGGGATTCGAGTTAGCATTCGAGTTAGGATTCGAGTTAGGATTCGAATATTGGAACAAATATCATTGGATAAATTCTTGGTTATTGCCAATAATTTGTTTAAAATCATCATGCAGGTCTTTTGACTAAAACATTCACAGCATACTGCAGTTTGTTGTATACGTAATACATATTGAGATCATTCCATGCACTTGTGGGCAACTCGAATTTTACAAACCCCAACAAATTACAATTTTAGGTCAAATCCCTCTATTACATCATCCATCTTAGATTTATTTGTACGTAGTAATGCTGTGAATTATTTACTTCAATTTGTTTTTAAACAAAACTGAAAAAAGTATTTTCCCCAGCTTTAAAGGGTCAATAATTTGTGTTAGATGCCAAAACGCGAAACATTCATTATTGTAACAGTAATGATGAAAAGGTAAATTATACACCGTGAAAAATATGAAAAAAACTTACTGACGTTTCGGACGCTAGTCCTTCGTCGCAGTAAAAGAGCTCCGACGAAGGATTAACGTCCGAAACGTCAGTAAGTTTTTTCATCTTTTTCACGGTGTATAATTTACTTTTTCATCATTACTGTTTCAATAGAAACACCGACGCAGCTCACACTAGTTTTTAGCTAGTTATATCTTCTATTTACTATTGTAGTCAGATATCGATGACGGTAGTCATTGCAACAGTGATATTTTAACATGTGACGGATATGATATATTCACTGTGCAGAATGTACGTTTTAAACAATAAAGAAGTAGTCCTTTTTTAACTCGTAGAAACGAGTGATTGTGAGGAGTCTGAATGTCACTCACACACTCAATATGGCGTTGCAGATCGATATTTAATCGTATGCACATCTTGAGTTGAGCATCTGCCGAACCCTATAAGCGAAAGCTAGCTCATCTACGGCATAAGGTCAATTGAACCGCTATATTTTATAGTCATTTATTTAATAAAATATCTGGGCTCAGTGTATAAGTATCCACGAGATGGCCATATGATGCGCTTGATCGTTCATCGCTTCGCTCACTCGTGAAAATCCTTTCAACACTCGAATATAAAATTAGTATCTTCGCGCGCCGCCCATGTAATATCCTCTATATATCCTATAAATTCATTGGCGACTAGTAAATAAATAATAAGAAATATGAATGAATGGTTGCATGAATGAGTGAATAAACGAATATAGTCAATTCAATCATATTGCATAAACAAGATCATAAATAGTACTAAATAGATGAGGGAATGCGCCATGTGGGATGTGCTCGGATATCAAATAAGAACATACGTAATAGGTAAATTACGAGCCTTAGATGAAACGACTGAAGAAGAATGCCATACACGCCTTTCACAACTTCAAGTCGCGTAAAAAATGAGCCAACTCAACTAGAAACTGTGGACAGCTGATCATAAATACATTTACATTATTTATACATCATTATCCTTGTCGTTTACAGAAAACACGGAGTATAACGCAATTATAACATCGCCCATTCAACGAGAGAGTTCAGTTGTTGAACTCTACACTAAAGAACTGCATGCTTGAGGCTAAACGAATATCCAAATTGATAACGCAGACGTGTCTAATAAAACTGATTTGCAATATTTAATGGTGTCAGTTATTTTATTATACCTCGTACTCTAGTTGAGGCTAGTTGATGAGCCGGTGAGCGACAACGTTGAATCAAAAGAAACACAACAAGATACAATATAGCTTTTTACAATAACTTAGAAATTTCTCGCGCGCTGATTGGCTATTTTTTCTTATCAATAAGAGGACAGACAGATAAAGCTGACGTCAACGAGCGCGCGCTCTTTCCGTTGGTTGTTTTGATCGCTAAAAATGAGAAGTTTTTATCGTTTTTGTTATTGTAAAAAACAAATTGACATCAGATTTTTCTGTGTCTGTCCTCTTATTGACGATAAATTTCGCCATCACATTGTCAAAGTAGTATGCGGATCCACTCGGCTACGCCTCGTGGATCCACACTACTTTGACAATGTGATGACGCAATTTATCGTCAATAAGAGGACAGACACAGAAAAATCTGATGTCAATTTGTTAAGTAGGTGTTATTCAAGCACAGTGTCCATAGCGCACGAACAAAACAAAATCAAGTAGGGGAAAAATATAGTAAGAGGGTTGTCTGGTATACTATACTTTGTTTCCGGTGCAAATGAAGCGTTAATAGTAAGTACAGAAATTTCAGGGAACGTTTTATAATTGTTATTAATATATGCTCAGCCCCTCTTGTCGGCCACTTTCGACAGTCCCGAGAAAAGCCTCATGTTTAATTTATTTTTTCGATTCCCAACTCGAATCCTAACTCGAATCCTAACTCGAATCCTAACTCGAATCCCAACTCGAATCCTAACTCGAATCCTAACTCGAATCCTAACTCGAATCCTAACTCGAATCCCAACTCGAATCCTAACTCGAATCCTAACTCGATTCCCAACTCGAATCCTAACTCGAATCCTAACTCGAATCCTAACTCGAATCCCAGCTCGAATCCTAACTCGAATCCTAACTCGACTCCTAACTCGAATCCCAACTCGAATCCTAACTCGAATCCTAACTCGAATCCCAACTCGAATCCTAACTCGAATGCTAACTCGGAATATAGTACCCTCAGTTGTTAGTATGTGGCGATTGATGCAGTAGGGGGCATATTGTCTTTTATAAATCCCTCGCCTTCCTCATCGCTTCTAACCAACCCACCATTCCTCTAACTCGCCAACCCACAAACCCAAGGTGACTAATTATATCTTCTTGACAGGCACAGGTTTATCAGATGTTAGTCATATCCCAATGACGAACTATCCATCAGGTATTAGTCAGGATATCTCGATTGCCGCAGCTGTGACCCTTGCATCCCACGCTCCAGGCACTCCTAAAGGATCAACCAGAAAACCCAAAATCAACCTTGTGAAGACAAATGTTTTTGAGGGGGAATTCTCGTACTCAGTTGTAAGTATTTAAATAGTTTTTTGTTTGCTTAAAACGTGCTCATAATGCATTCTATAGTTTAGCTTGAGTACAAACGTATTTTGCTCTTTTAATTTCTTCCTTA
Source organism: Actinia equina (assembly GCA_011057435.1). Taxonomy (NCBI): domain Eukaryota; kingdom Metazoa; phylum Cnidaria; class Anthozoa; order Actiniaria; family Actiniidae; genus Actinia; species Actinia equina. The sequence goes on along the minus strand of WHPX01000162.1, from coordinate 583,802 downwards.
TATGGAATTGGTTGCAAAGTAAAAAAGGCAATGCATCTCGTTTTTCGAATTGGAACAAATACAACTTAGAAAGGTAATTGAGATACTGAATATTTCTTTTGAGATCTTCTATCAAAGTTCTAAAGAAGAAAACGAAGAAACGACGTTCTTACTCAAACACTTTTGTAATGACGAGAGAGCTGAATGGAATCACGAAGTTGAGGTCATAGACAGACTAAGAAAAGATGGCGGTCACCCTAATATAATGAAACATCTATGGTATTCACCAGGTACGTAAGATACATTGAGTCAACAAATGATTCAAAATAATGATAAAATTTTAAAAGTATTACTATGGCTTCCGGACTAAAGCCGGCATTGGCTTCCGGACTAAAGCCGGCATTAACTTCCGGTCTAAAGCCGGCATTCCTCTGTTACCTAATCAAGCCTGTACATAGTCTACCAAAATGGTGATATGTTTTGAGCTTCCTTCGTATCACTTTATTAAGTTGCAGTTTTTGTACTTTTTCTCTCCCCCTATTTTATTTCAGTCCATGAAGCTCCAGTCTTGATGGACCTCACGAACCTCGAGTCCGTGCAGGAGCAAGGATTGTAAGTTTGTATACAAAAGTTTTTTAATATCAAATAGAGGCATTGCATTATTACGTTATGTATGATATTGAAAATAGGCTTGCGCTTCCTAATATTCTAAATCAATTTACCCTTGCTTCGAGTGTTCACTAATACAGCACAAGATTCTCATCACCAGTAAATTTCTATATTAAACAATCTCAACTTCATTTTCAAGATTTGGATCTAGGTTATGGAATACGATACGTAGCTATACTTAAATATTACTCGGTTAATTAATTTATCTATTGCTGTTTCTACTGCTGTTTCTATTCTATTGCTGTATGGTAAGCTATTCTATCATTACTATGCTATACAACCTCACCTACTATCGTTTAAAAACTAAAAGCGCATACTCAATATACAATATGGCAATAAATGATCATGTGATCTGTCAATGCAGGGGTCTTTATTGGATAATAAACAACAAATTAGAGAGTACTCAATGGTTAGGGTCGGTGTCCTCTGGTAGAACGAAGCTTGGGATTGGATAAAATAACAAAATCAAAGAAAGCGTGGATTATGGTTAACAATGTGTATTATTCTACATGTGAGCTGCGTTCTTTGTTTCATCTCACCATTCATTGTTTGTTCATCCACTCCCAGGCTTCGTTCTGCCTGTTGTGTGTTACCCAATGGTTTGGACAATATTTCGAGGTAGTGGGTCGGCAAAATCAATTGTGTGAAGAGTTGTTTTCTCGTTAAAATATTACAGCTTGATTTGCTACGAATTGGTATCATGTACTACTCTTGATGAATATATCAGTAAACCAAAAGCTGCTCTTGTTAATCAAATCGTACTGTCCATCGCAACAGACGTCATCAATGCACTCTCATACCTTGAACGGTGTGGCCTGAGGCATAATCACGTGACAGCTAAAAATATACTGGTCAAAGAGTCCGTCATGGTAAGAAATCTTCAAGGGATAATTTATTCTTGGTGTTTAACAGCTATTCCACTCACTCTCGTCGTAAATGAACTCATAGCTAACGAGGCCCCATAGATCACACTGGATTGCGCAAGGTAGAAAGGACAATTGCTTTTATAGCGTGGAACAATAATAGCTTTTTTTCTGAAGATTTCCCACATGTAATCATCCGTATTTTAGAACAGTATACTTCTAACTATTTGACAAAAAGCTATAAAATATATCAAGAAAAGTTTTGGCATTATAAATAATATGTTTTTACCTAGGTTCCTTCGCTACAGGCAGTTTTGGGTGAATTTGGTCATGGGACCTTCGTCAGTTCACTCAAGAAAACAACCGACCAAGAAGAAGATATCGTGCAATACGGGGTACTGTTGGATCAGCTACTGAATCTTTTCCCTAATGCTGATCCAGATGATCAGGTAAAGGTTCATTTGGGCCTTATGCATTTTAATAGAGGGTGCAATCAGTTAAGAGGTGCTGCGACCTCAAGATTACAGCGTGAACACGTTCCTTTTAGGTGCGCTCTCAAACAAATTCCATTGGTCTTCGTCCTCGTCAATATCATGCGCCCTCCACCAGAATAGAAAAATGTCATTAGTATAGTGGTCAACTGCTATATCATATCTAATTTTCAGTTCGCTTCGAATTGTCCACCTTGCAGACCTTATTCACTTTCATACAGCAACGTTAATCTATGATTTTTATTGCAATTCTCTACCTGCCATCCTTAAAAAGTTCTTAAATCCATCTCTGATGTACATTCTTACAATACCAGACTCTCTTCTTCTCTCTTCTGCGTTTTATAGCAGTAAACCAATGGAATAGTCAACGGGGCAAAACATTACGTACAAGCTAAGGAGATTGACTGAACACGTTCCTTTTAGATGCACGCGCAAACGAATTCCATTGGTTTTCAACCAGAATATAAAATGGCATTAGCACAGTAGTCAACCATTAAGTCTTCTACTTCCCTCTTCAAAAAAGCAATTCTTCCCTCTTAAATTCTAATAAAATCGTTCGGGAACTTCGTCATTTGGATATTAAGAGAGATCTCCTCGGCCATAATGTTTTGCCGTTTTCAGATCACGTTTCATTTCCCTGAGTATTGTTTCTTTGTTTGGATTTAAATGAGACAATGAATCATATTCCAAAAGGAATGCCACGTGGTCTGAAATAATAGTCAAAAATAAGCCCAAACTGAAGAGATCCATATGAGCCCGGGCTCTCCTTTTACTTAAAATTTATAATGTCTTTCATATGAAACTTAATCTAAATTTGCGTTTTTGCTCTTTAGGTTTTTCGGTTTCTATGTCCTAGTAGTGACTCAATTTCTAGCAGTTTGTCTCCTGGTTCTCCGGTTTTCCTTCAATCAAAAAAAAAATCAACTCGTAAATTCCAATTCTAGTAATTGCTACCCTCGTAAAAACAAGGAATTCCACCTTCGCTTTAAGAAATCAAGGATAAAGATTGCTAAAACATGCTAATTTTTAAAATAGAACATGGACTGAAAAAAATGGTTTGTGATTTGAAAAATGCTTGTAAAGCATTGTTGGTTTTGTTTTCCAAATTCATTTTAATTCATTTGGTCTGTTAATAAACATTTCCCCCGTCACAAACCAAATATTAGGAACTTTAAGATTTGCAAAATGTACGAAGGCGACGTCAACCTGAAGTGTTAATAATTTCTCCGATCTTTGGGGCTCTGTTCATTGCAGATTTCATTCAGGACATTGAAAAGTTGTTTATACTTACGTTAGACGTCTTCGACTGGATTTAGATTTTGCAAATACAAAAGTCCCTATTCTCCTACAGCCCATGAAAAGATTTGACAATATATTCATATATATTTAATTTCTCACAAAGATTAAAGAAATTTCTACAAAATGTCAAGGAGAATCGAATACTTTGACTGCGGCAGCCGTGCGCAGTATGATGGAAGAGGTCTTGGATGGAACTGGGACTTGGGACACTCTTTTGTGAAGTGCCAGGTGATTATGTACCACAGTTTGTATTGCATTGATAGAGATAACTGTAACGACCTGAAGAAAATTGGGCAATATACACTATCGTCATTCAGATAGCTTAAAAATCCTAAAATATAAATACAAATATCTGCTCTAAATAATAAAATGCTTATTGAAGGTTACTTAATTATAGTTTTAACATGGGACTTTCGGTAGCTAATCAAAATGCGCATGTAAACGGCGTTAAAGAAGGCCCTTGATCAGTGACCATAGCCTCTAATTTCAAGAATGAACATGACATATAAAACAAGTTGTAAAATTGTGCATATCACCCCTAAAATGTTAAAAAATTGAGTATATCAAAGGTATAGCAGACACGTTGGAATATCTTTCTTGATATTTATTTCAGAAAGCCCTAGTGAAACACAACTCGGAAAAAATATCAGAGATGGTATCCCATAATTTCTGATATATTTTCGATATACTTGTATATGTATTAGAAGCGGCCATAATTTTTGCAAAAGGCTGTATATAACCTATATACATATATATTGATATTGAGTTAATTTACTATAATAATTTCCTTTGCTATTACTTATTTATTTTTCGCGTAGTTGTTTTTTATTAGGTATAAATCCCTAACTAGTAATCTTTCTTAAGAAATCGAAAATAAATATTAAGTGGAAACTAGTTATTTGACGTTTTGACGTACGTATAAAAGATTACTAGTTATGGATTTATACCTAATGAAAACAACTTACTTATTCCAAAAAGATTAATTTTGAATTCTGTTTATTTACAATATTTTCATTAGTAGTAGTGGGAGTTGCCAGAGTATTTAATTGGTAGGAAAAATGTAATCAATAATATTATTCAATCAAGACGCGGGAAATTGTAATATACACTTGACAGTTTGTAACAATCTTAGACCCGAAAAAGGGTGTCTTCTCATATTAAAACTAGTGCACCTGGTCGAATAGTATTAAATGCATTATCCCGCTACAGAGCTTGCATCGTATGAACAACTGATTGTAATCGAATTTAAAATGTCTTTCAGTGGACTCCGGAGAAATATCAGTGAAAACCTGGAAATCTTGACGGAATGGAATTATTTATGGCTTCGTGTAAGCTTTCCAATAACGGTTTTGATCACAGCTGGAAACACCATTGCTCTTACAGTTTTCTTGAAGAAGTCATTTCTCGTTAAGAAGTCCACCTACCTTCTGGTGAACTTGACCATTGTCGATTTGCTGGTTGGTGTTTCGGGTATGGCTCATTGGGCTTTCTTACTTTTCTTTTTTCGACAACCTAAATTAAATGACTTTACAACGCAGATTTTTGCGAGCGTAACTACATCTTTGTCAAATGCGTCCATCCTTTCCTTGTCTCTTATAGCCGTTGAAAGATCAATTGCAGTTTTCTTTCCATTTCATCGTCTCTTCAAATCAAGCCATTATTTGATTGCGATAGCAGTTGTTTGGCTTTTCACAGTTAGCGGTATAGTACCTATCATCATCATGATGTCCAATATTTTCAACGCGGCTAAATCATATCATCTTCCTTGGCTCTTCGCTCTTTGTACGACAATTTCATCGCTTGCTACAATACTCGCCTCATATCTTTCCATTTGGATTAAACTAAAATTCTTCACCAAGTTTCGTCGCTGTAGAACGATCCAAGAAAACAGTAAATTAACCAAAACACTCTTCATAGTGACTTTGGTTTCACTAGGAACCTGGATGCCAAAAACTATACATGATAACCTATATGTGCATAATATTAACTATAAACCAGACGTATTTCTGTTTGTAATCTTAACATCCTTGCTTCTTATAAATTCTCTCTTGAATGTAATAGTATATTCATTTAGAATTCCCGAATTCAGAAAAGAACTAAGGAATATGTTTTGTAAATGCAAATGAAGATCGACGAGTGAAGTGCAATTTGGTTTGAAATAAAACGAGTGTTAACAACAACTGCACGACTGCATAGCACGCAAAAAACACACACAAAATAATGTATATTTTATCAATAAAGACTATAAGTTGCAATATGATAACATACATTTAAAAAAATATTCAATTCTGATTGGCTTAGAGCAGTGTTGTTGAAACGTAATTCGGTGCAAAAAAATGGAATTCAGTGCAGAAAATGGTAATACAGTGCTAATTACAAACGAAATTATTGCTTTTGATTGGATAATAAACAATAGAAAATGATGTTAGCCAATAAGTTGACAATTTTTTATGACGAAAAATTTGAGGAAAATATGAAAATGGCAGCCATTTTATCTAAAGTAAAACAGATTTACAGATTTTACCAACTTTTCGTTTAAGATAGGTAAAAAAAACTCTTTGAATTACATGTATTTGAAACCAAAATCGCTTTGAATATAGTTAGTTGTAAACGAACGAATTTCATAGAATATAAGCTTATGCGTTGAATATTTTACATATTTCCTCCCTTTCTTTTGTAGTTTTTTTCATGTATGTTATTAATAAGTAATAAAACGATTTCTCGTTCAATTTGGGATAATGTGCACTCAAATGGTTTTCGAACTACGGTCTTTTGTAATTTCAACTCTTTGAAAAACACACTCGTGCATTTAATCCCAAATTGAGCTCGAAACCGTGTTATTAATTACCCATACTAATGAGCCACGACAGATTTTTTTCAAAGTTGCAGTGATCGACAATTCGAATACGTTTTCACCTATGCGTTTACCACTAATGTTTGTAAATCTGTCATCTTTGTAGCACAGTTACAGAATAAAAAAAACCTTTGTTGTCAACAAAGCTACCTTCTATTCATTAGCCCAACTTCACCATTAAAGGTTTTTTTAACCATATTTTAGATGTCATATTACTTAAGCTGTTATTTAAATTATAATCTAAAATAATCCGAAATTTGAAATTGGAACATTGATCTTATTCAAACAACTGTATCATTAGATAAGGTCCAAATATTGATCAATAACCACACCCCCTACCCCTTCGTTTTACGGAAAAACTGAGATCCCCCAAGATTGATTATGAAATAACGCGTAAATGTGTTCCTTCGAAGCTTTTTTCAGTTGACCAAAGGCGTTCACCTTTTTACAACCTTGGGCCAAAAATTCCTCTAACACAAAATAATGAAAGTATAAAAATGAAAGTAATTTTTTTCTCATACTAAGAGTGTTCTAGAACCAATATTTTAAAACAATAAAATAAGACAAACAAAGGCTTGGGCAAGTAGAGATTCATTTTGAACGTTCAGTCTTGGCCAATTCTTTTAAAATGATTAAGCATCAGTGTCCAGCGATTCCTGCGTTTCTTCATAAATGGTTATGACCATAAAATAAAAAGATAATTTTGAGAATTTCCGTCTTTGTCGAAATCTTTCATAAATCTTTGTTCCACTGATTAAAGCCAAGGTGGTTGTTGGAAGATCTTACCAACGGGGACAGCTGCGGACCAATAAAGAACATGTTAAATTAATCATGAGAAAATTCATTAAATCAATATATTTGAAATATGCTCTCCTCATTTCTTTCTTGTACAAGGTGTTTTCAGATATTACTCTTTGCCAAGGGCAAAAAACGATTACCTTAAGTTTACAACAAATTAAAATTTCTGCGGAAGAGTGCAATGAATTTGTATGTCGACTTGTCATTAATCACTAATGATCATATTTGTTTAGCAGACAAGAGAAGTCCATCTTATAATCTAAATTTAAAAAAAAAAAGAAAAAAAAAAAAAGAAAAAAAAAAAGAAAAACAACAACTAAATAATGAAATAATTGAAAATAGAAACTTCTTGCTCTCTCTCTCTCTCTCTCTCTCTCTCTCTCTCTCTCTCTCTCTCTCTCTCTCTCTCTCTCTCTCTCTCTCTCTCTCTCTCTCTCTATTTTAACTTCTTTAGGCTGGAAAAGCTTACAAAGAAGAAGAAAGGAGCATAAAGCAATAATGATGTTTAAGACTTTAAACGCACTTGCACCAAAATCTGTAAGGGAACTCTTTTATTTTCAAGAAAATACCTACGATCTTCGTGGTAGAGAGAAGTGCTTAAAGTTACCGAAACCCAGCACTGAGTTTTTAAAAAGAGCTCTCTCTTATGACGGTGCAAAAGTGTGGAACTCATTACCCCAAAGTGTCAGACTGTCCAATAATTTAAAATATTTTAAGAGGAATCTTTCGTCTGTTGGTCCTAAACACTTTAATTACTATAATATTTTTGGGGGGTAGATGATAATTGTTTTCATAATCTGTCTATATATTCTTAACGTTATTATCAATTTTTGACATATATTAATTATCGACTCGGTGTTCATGAAAACCAATTTGTACATTGATGAAATTTCCCGAGATAAAATAAAAGACATCTCTCTCTCTCTCTCTCTCTCTCTCTCTCTTTCTCTCTCTCTGCAAAATCGCAAAATCGTGCAGCAAGAATTATTACTAGATCAGACTATGATGCTAGGTCAGTGGATATACTTAATAAATTAAAATGGGAGAACCTAGAAGAAAGACGGTTTAAGCACAAAGCTTGCTTGATGTATAAAATTCTAATTGATGGAGCTCCGTCGTATTTAAGTGCTGATTATAATGTATTGGGAGATTCTGTCAGTTGTAATTTGAGAGGAGGTAATTTCATATTAACTCTTCCTAAACCGAAGACAGATTCCCTTAAAAGAAGCTTTAGATACGAAGGTGCCACGATTTGGAACAGCTTGGCTTCACGGCTTCCATGGAAGGCAATTTTATTTATAAGTTGATGGAATTACCGCGGCTAAATAAAGGTGATTCATTCATTCTCTTATTATCTTAATTCGATTAAGTATGAGAGTACAGCGACTGCCACGCACGTTGATTTGAAGTGGAGAAAAATCTAGTCTATCTGGGGCATTGTATTCATGGCTATTGTTGTGCTATTTATTGGGTATCGTGGCCGGTTGGGGAAAAATTGGGCTGCCAATTGCTTACTATTAATCACGTGACTTTTTGGAGTTGACTGGGGGGCAAACAGACGGTTTGCTGGGGGGCAACTAGCGGATGTTAAGTCAAAACATATCAAATAAGTCCTCAATCTCTTGTATTTGACTATTTTCACGACATCCTAACCAGAAAATAAGAGATCAAAACAACTTCCAGGATTCTAGAAGCCATCAAAAAAGAGCTATTACCGGAAGTGTCGCCTATTGAAAGCAACCTATACACTGAGTAAAGCACCGTTGAGGAGGATTAGTGTCTGGATGGGTGACCTGAAATTCATAGTTACCCAACTCTTTTTTTTTTTTTCTTCTTCTTCTTCTTTTGATTAGTATTATTTATTTATTTGTTATTTTTTTATCTAAGATGTTTGGATGCAAACTTTACATGTTTTCTTCTTACGATGCCTACAACACTTAACTCTATATTTTCAGCATTTAATCTAAAAAAAGTGATTTGTAGAATGGCGGCAATAAGGTATGTTTATACCAATTGAGCAATGCGTCTTGGAGATATCAAGGTTTATACCTCTAGCCTCTCGAGAGGTTTATTTAAATTTCCTTTCGCTTACGGAAAAACGTCCCTGCTCATATCGGGGACTTGTAATAACCCTCAGCTTATGGTATTATTTTGACAATTGGCCTGGGGTCCATCTTATCTTTCTCCGGATGTCTTCGACTCAATTGCCTTAGTCTCTACGTACTCTTACAGAACATCACATGGCGTCAGAAAATTATTCAAACTCATTGAACCAAGATCGCAGCAAGTGATTTCACTGAAAATTTTAAAAACAAATCTCAAATAATATTAGTCCAAAACCTCAACGATTTCAACAGCAACGTTTTTATTTGCTACTGAAATAACGAAGCGTACAACCAAAAGAAATCAAGTCCCGCAGACATCCCTGGAAAATGGCTCTTAACATCGCTATAAAATCAAACAAAGAAGCCAAGCCACAATTTTTTCTGTGTTTTCTTCACAACAATGTCCGTTCTTCATGACTTATTATCTCATCAAAATCGAAATTGAAGCCATTTTTTGCTTAAAAAGTATTTTCCAAATCCTCTTATCAAATTTTACACATAGAAAAGTTGTCGTTACGCTCGAGCCGTTTCTTTTACCATATAAGGAATGTACTTAGTAAGTGGTGGGAGTTGCCAGAGTATTTAATTGATAGGAAAAATGTAATTAATAATATTATTCAATCAAGACGCGTGAAATTGTAATATACACTTGACAGTTTGAGACAATTTTAGACCCGAATAAGGGTGTCTTCTCATATTAAAACTAGTGTACTTGGTCGAATAGTGTTAAAGGCATTATCCCGCTACAGAGCTTGCCTCGTAAGAACAACTGATTGTATTCGAATTTAAAATGTCTTTCAGTGGACTCCAGAGAAATATCAGTGAAAACCTGGAAGTCTTGACGGAATGGAATTATTTATGGCTTCTTGTAAGCTTTCCACTAACGGTTTTGATCACAGCTGGAAACACCATCGCTCTTACAGTTTTCTTGAAGAAGTCATTTCTTGTTAAGAAGTCCACCTACCTTCTGGTGAACTTGACCATTGTCGATTTGCTGGTTGGTGTTTCGGGTATGGCTCATTGGGTTTTCTTACTTTTCCTTTTTCGACAACCTCAATTAAATGACTTTACAACGCAGATTTTTGCGAGCGTAACAATGTCTTTGTCGAATGCGTCCATCCTTTCCTTGTCTCTTATAGCCGTTGAAAGATCAATTGCAGTTTTCTTTCCATTTCATCATCGTCTCTTCAAATCAAGCCATTATTTGATTGCGATAGCAGTTGTTTGGCTTTTCACAGTTAGCGGTATAGTACCTATCATCATCATGATGCCCAATATTTTCAACGCGGCTAAATCATATCATCTTCCTTGGCTCTTCGCTCTTTGTACGACAATTTTATCGCTTGCTACAATGCTCGCCTCATATCTTTCCATTTGGATTAAACTAAAATTCTTCACCAAGTTTCGTCGCTGTAGAACAATCCAAGAGAACAGTAAACTAACCAAAACACTCTTCATAGTGACTTTGGTTTCACTAGGAACCTGGATGCCAAAAACTATACATGATAACATATATTTGCATAATATTAACTATAAACCAGACGTATTTCTGTATGTAATCTTAACATCCTTGCTTCTTATAAATTCTCTCTTGAATGTAATAGTATATTCATTTAGAACTCCCGAATTCAGAAAAGAACTAAGGAATATGTTTTGTAAATGCAAATGAAGATCGACGAGTGAAGTGCAATTTGGTTTGAAATAAAACGAGTGTTAACAACAACTGCACGACTGCATAGCACGCAAAAAAAACACAAAATAATGTATATTTTATCAATAAAGACTATAAGTTTGCAATATGATAACATATATACTTAAAAAAATATTCAATTCTGATTGGCTTAGAGCAGTATTGTTGAAACGTAATTCGGTTCAAAAAATGGAATTCAGTGCAGAAAATGGTAATACAGTGCAAATTACAAACGGAATTATTGCTTTTGATTGGATAATAAACAATAGAAAATGATTTCAGCCAATAAGATGACAATTTTTATGACGAAAAATTTGAGGAAAATATGAAAATGGCAGCCATTTTATCTTAGGTGAAAGTAAAAGAGATTTACAGATTTTACCAACTTTTCGTTTAAGATAGGTAAACAAAACTCTCTTTGAATTACATGTATTTGAAACCAAAATCGCTTTGAATATAGTTAGTTGTAAACGAACGAATTTCATAGAATATATGCCTATGCGTTGACTATTTTACATATTTCCTCTCTTTCTTTTGTAGTTTTTTTTCATGTACGTTTTTAATAAGTAATAAAACGATTCTCGTTCAATTTGGGATAATTTGCACTCATATGGTTTTCAAAGAGCTGAAATTGCACTCGCCCAATGGTCTTGTGCAATTTCAGCTCTTCGAAAAACACACGCCGTGCATTTAATCCCAAATTGAGCTCGAAACCGTACGTGTTATTGGTGTCATTGCCTATACTAATGAGCCACGACAGAGTTTTTTCAAAGTTGCAGTGATCGACAATTCGAATACGTTTTCACCTATACTTTTTCCACTAAAGTTTGTAAATCTGCCATCTTTGTAGCACAGTTACTGAATAAAAAACCTTTGTTGTCAACAAAGCTACCTTCTATTAATTAGCCCAACTTCACCATTACAGGGTTTTTTTACCATATTTTAGATGTCATATTACTTAAGCTGTTATTTAAATTATAATCTAAAATAATCCGAAATTTGAAATTGGAACATTGATCTTATTCAAACAACTGTATCATTAGATAAGGTCCAAATATTGATCAATAACCACACCCCCCCCCCCCCCCCTCGATTTTACGTTTTACGGAAAAACTGAGATCCCCCAAGATTGATTATGAAATAACGCGTAAATGCGTTCCTACGAAGCTTTTTTCAGTTGACCAAAGGCGTTCACCTTTTTACAACGTTGGGCCAAAAATTCCTCTAACACAAAATTATGAAAGTATAATAATGAAAGTAATTTTTTTTCTTATACTAAGAGTGTTCTAGAACCAATATTTTAAAACAATAAAATAAGACAAACAAAGGCTTGGACAAGTAGAGATTCATTTTGAACGTTCAGTCTTGGCCAATTCTTTTAAAATGATTAAGCATCAGTATCCAGCGGTTCCTGCGTTTCTTCATAAATGGTTATCACCATAAAATAAAAAGATAATTTTGAGAATTTCCGTCTTTGTCGAAATCTTTCATAAATCTTTGTTCCACTGATTAAAGCCAAGATGGTTGTTGGAAGCTCTAACCAACGGGGACAGCTGCGTACCAATAAAGAACATGTTAAATTAATCATGCGAAAATTCATTAAATTAATATATTTGAAATATGCTCTCCTCATTTCTTTCTTGAACAAAGTGTTTTCATATAGTACTCTTTGCCAAGGGCAAATAACGATTACCTTAAGTTTACAACCAATTAAAATGTCTGCGGAAGAGTGCAATGAATTTGTATGTCGACTTGTCATTAAACACTAATGATCATATTTGTTTAGCAGACAAGAGAAGTCCATCTTATAATCTAAATTTCAAAAAAAGAAAAAAAGAAAAAAAAAAAGAAAAGAAACAACAACTAAATAATGAAATAATTGGAAATATAAATAGAAACTTCTTGCTCTCTCTCTCTCTCTCTCTCTCTCTCTCTCTGCAAAATCGCAAAATCGTGCAGAGAGAATTATTACTAGATCAGACTATGATGTTAGGTCAGTGGATATACTTAATAAATTAAAATGGGAAAACCTAGAAGAAAGACGGTTTAAGCACAAAGCTTGCTTGATGTATAAAATTCCAAATGATTGAGCTTCGTCGTATTTAAGTGCTGATTATAATGTATTGGGAGATTCTGTCAGTTTTAATTTGAGAGGAGGTAATTTTATATTAACTCTTCCTAAAACGAAGACAGATTTCCTTAAAAGAAGCTTTAGATACGAAGGTGCTACGATTTGGTACAGCTTGCCGCTATCTGCTAAATCTGCAAAGTCTTTCAAAGAATTAACAATTACAATTAATTTTAACAATTAACAATTACAATTACTTTTTATATTATACTTTTCTGGTTTATAAATTTTTAGAGTAATTCAATTATGTAATATATTTCTAATTTATATGTATATATATCTAACCTGTTTTATGAAAAGGTACTCCCCACCCCTAACATCAGCACACTTAGGGGGTCTGAATTTCACAATGGAATGCTTTGCTAGTAAAAAGTCAATTCCTGTTTTAGCGGTTTGTGCACACCCCTAGCTCCGTCACTCCTTCCCTTCACCTCCCCATCCCTACCCCCCTCCCTCCCCCCCCCCCCCCCTCTCTTACCTTAATAATCTTGTCAGTTTGTCAGGTGTGCATGCATGCACTGACTAAGTGTTGGGCCTGGGAGAATAACAAAAAAAACAACAAAAAAAATTAAAGCCTTAAGTTAAGCTTGGCTCTGAGATTGGAACGCTGTGCAGAGGCAGTGGGGAAGCGTTGACGTCAGAATTAGGCTTGGCTGATCTGATTCTATGCCTTTGAAAAAGTGCGATGTTTCCTAAATCAAATGGCATAGCATGCAAATGCTTGAAGACCAACAACCAAACAAGAATACTTAAATAGCTGCAAACCACAGAAAGGCACCAATTATTGTTTTGGCCAGCCATGCATGGCCTAATCGGCTTATTCATGCAAATTTACTGATCGAAAATCATCTATTCTGGGTAAAAAGTGAAAAATTCAGACATGAATTTCAAAAAGTAAGCTCTAGAGGAAACCCCTTCAGCCTTAACTTTACCCGAATGGCTCAGAATAGGTTTGGAATTCTAAAATCAAACTGAATTCGTGACACCCTAGCCTCTTTCTGGCAAGTCCTGGACCAAGAGTGAAGAGTAAGTTCTGGAGGGGAATGGGCATTCCAGCATAGTGACCTTCTTAAAAAAACAGGTTACATATATATATATATATATATATCACGGCTTACATGGAAAGCAATTTTTTTTATACGTTGATGGAATTACCGCGGCTAAATAAAGGTGATTCATTCATTCTCTTATATAGGATAATTAAAATTCGATGAAGTATGAGAGTACATCGACGTCTTAGGGGGATTTTAAAATTGATCAATATTGATTAAGAGTATTGGTTGGAGGAATGTATATAGGAACAACTAACCCCTCCCCCCCCCCTCCCCCTCCCTCTCCAAAAAAAGACAAAAAAGACAAAAAAACAAAACACTTTAAGAAAATTAAGATTGAAGAAAGCATTTTTGTATAGAGGAATGGATTACACTATGCATTAGGGTAGAGACTATATATCTACAGCTAATCCCTAGCACAACCTGCCACGCACGTTGATTTGAAGTGGAGAAAAATCTAGTCTATCTGGGGCATTGTTTTCATGGCTATTGTTTTGCTATTTATTGGATATCGTGACCCGTTGGGGAAAATTTGGGCTGCCAATTGCTTACTATCAATCACATGACTTTTTGGAGTTGACTGGGGGGCAAACAAGCGGTTTGCTAGGGGGCAACTAGCGGATGTTAAGTCAAAACATATCAAAATAAGTCCTCGATCTCTTGTATTTGACTATTTTCACGACTTCCAAACCAGAAAATAAGAGATCAAAACAACCTCCAGGATTCTAGAAGCCATCAAAAAAGAGCTATTACCGGAAGTGACGTCTATTGAAAGCAACCTATACACTGAGTAAAGCACCGTTGAGGAAAATTAGTGTCTGGATGGGTGACCTGAAATTCATAGTTACCCAACTCTTTTTTTTTTTTTTCTTCTTCTTTTGATTAGTATTATTTATTTTTTGCTATTTTTTTATCTAAGATGTTTGGATGCAAACTTTACATGTTTTCTTCTTACAATGCCTACAACACTTAACTCTATATTTTCAGCATTTAATCTAAAAAAAAGTGATTTGTGGAATGGCAATAAGGTATGTTTATACCAATTGAGCAATGCGTCTTGGAGATATCAAGGTTTATACCTCTAGCCTCTCGAGAGGTTTATTTAAATTCCCTTCGCTTACGGAAAAACGTAAATAATATCTAAAATGGGTGCATGGCAGACATAATCCAGACAGCAGTCAACATGGCAAAAGTATAATAATAGTTCTGCTTGTCTATTATAGGTATGGACCCTACTAAAACTCGTTCTGGGGGGACGGGTGGGTAATTCTCACCCTTTGGGGAGGGGTAGTGTAGGCCAAATTCTTATATAAAGTCTACAATGTGAACAATATTTTCAAAGCAACACTAATCTTTAAGCGTATCATTGAATGATTATAGTATTAGCGGAGCACCATACCTAAGAAAAAATGGTAAACTATCGAGTTGATTTTTCATGGATTGGCTGACGTCACTTCCGTCCGTCCGTCCGTCCGTCCGTCCGTCCGTCCGTCCGGGCGTGTACACAAGCATTCCGATTGGCTGGTTAGATTATCTTTTTTTTTTGGCGGGAATGTCGACGCGTTGCAACATCCGGGTACACATAAAGGTGAATCCGGCTATTAAACTTTTGTAAAAAACGTTTTACAATACCGAAAGAGAACAACACACTTTTTTATTCAAGCTTATATAATTTATATTAACTCTATTTACGATGGAACCCCTTTCCGAAATCGATATGTCGAAAGAAAGCTTAGAGGAGAATGAAGCCAAAAAAGAAAGGCCTGAAGTAAAATAGTTTTTTTCGAAAGAGGAAAAACTCTCGTGGCGTGAAAAAGGAAAGCAAAGACGAAGGACTCACCAAAGAAAAGCGGCAAACAGATCTAGAGAGAGAGAGAGAGATAGAGAACGCAAATCCAGGCGGGACTTCGATTATAAACAAGGAAAACATGATCGTGAAAGAAAAAGGAATATGAGGCAAAACTTGAGGGATGAACAAGGAGAAAATGAGCGTGAAAGACAAAGGAATTTGAAGCAAAACTACTAGCTAAGGCGACTCTTAAATGCACAGAAAAAAATCGCTTTAGGGCAAGTTGTAGACCAAAGACAATTGAAAAAACTATTCAAAGATGGATTAAGAGTGTTCTTCAAGAATTCAGGTGTGTTGTTTAGCAAACAATCGTTTATTATTTTTTGACAAGCATTTTTTCTCGACGAATCGACAAATCAAAGACTTTCCCTCAAAACTTTTAATATTTCTGTAGATAAGCTTGATTTATTTTAATGTTGGAGTAAATATAACATGAAGAGCATATTACAACAAATATTCGTCCTTTATTTAGCTTTGTAAATCTTTAGCAATTCGGTTAACGTTGAAAAACGTTGTTTTAAACCAACCATCGTATGTTTTTCGTTCAAGAAAGATTCGCCTCCTATCGCGGGGTCCCATCTTCAAAACAACGAAGACTTTCATTTAATAATTTTATTTCTACAGATAATTTATTTAAGTATTGAATGAAATACAAATTTACACCAAATATTCAACTGTTTATTAAGCTGCATTCGAGCAAGTCTGATTATAAAAATGAGCTTAAATTTGTGTTGTTGAGAGATGTTGTCGTAGAAAGAGCCGTAAAAAATATTCAAAAACATTTACAAACGCCAATTTACTGACCAAGAAATTCGTCATTTTGCATTGTCTTTTTGCATTGCCTTTATTTTCTATTTTATCTCAGTTGTTCATGTCAATTTTAACTGAATATGTAAACTTCGTCTCGTTCTGTAAAAGACGTAATTATCAAAGTTAGCTTATATTTTGCTCATCTTAACCACAGTTTCCAAGTCTGTTTTTTGGTCTTGATTTGTCCTAAATCTCCAGATTTTCGATTTCAATGAAAGACATCCGAGGTAAATTTCACTAAACTTGATATCGTATTGGATTATCTGTAGTTATCTTTCGTTTTTTTTTTAAGTAAAAGAGATTTAAAGCCTAGAAATGTCGGTTTTTTGGAAAACTTTGTCGAATAATTTTCCAAGAGCAAAACTAGCCCCTGGGGGTGGTGTTGAGTTGTGTACAAAATTCCTAAGTGGGAGAGTATGTACTCGCGCAAAACTGCATGGTTTTTATTATGGGAGAAATTATCTTCATCTCGAATAAAAAATAATTGAAGATTTTTTCCCCGATCTTATTTTTACCTTTCAGTTTCATTCAAATTGTTCTCCCTGTGACTTCCGTATCGGGAGCTCCGCTTTTAGGCAGTGCCTAAATATATATATTACATATGCAAACCTATACCAGTTATGAACCCATCTTTAGTTCTTCATGAGCTTAGTCCTCTTTTATGCATTCGCCTCCGCATTTGCAAAGTGCCGTACACAGCATACTAGCTTTTGCACATTTGCAGCGTCCTCTGCAACCTCTCTCAGCCTTGCACCCGCATTTTAGAAGCTCCTGGCATACGTTTGATGAACTTGGTAAATTTGTCCACTGAGGCTGCCATGTATCTGATGTGAAACTTGTCCATCCCCATTCACAAGGAGATTAAGGTAGTTCAGGAAGAGAAACCAAACACTGTCCCCAGCAATAACAGCTTAGTGCATCAGCAGTTGGGGGGATGTTCTCGGGAATTCTTCCCTTCTGTGCAAACAGTAATTGTTTTGCATTGCCGGACTTCCAGGCTCTGGCTTGTCCTACATCAGAACCACGAATCTCTCAAGGAAAGGCATGGCATCTAGAACATCCTGCATCGTGGGACTTTAGCTAAGGGATGCGAAAACACCAGTTGCCCAGGCTGTACATTTCCATTGCCCTAAAAATGCTGATGTCTGATCGCAACCTGTTAGTGCGTCAAAAACGTGCAGAACCTGAGCTTTCTCATCTCCAAGAGCCTTGGTAATGTCATGTATTACAATGTATCTGAAATTCTTACCCACTCCAAAAGCAATGCACATCTTACTAATTCCCAAACGACTGAAGTTAGAAATGGCGAGTACCACTACATCAGTGTCTACTGTTCGGAGAATCATTGTGTCAAAACCTTGTCGCGCACAGTCAGATGCATGCAAGATCAATCTTGTGTCAGCCTCCTCATGGGTGCAAGGCTGATATATGAGACATGGCACCGACAGAAGATGACAATACGAGAGTGTGGCTAGTAGAGATAATAAATTTGCCTTCTTCACACTGTATTGTGGCTGTCTGCTCAGCGAAATATTGAAACAGCTCCGTTTTATTAAACTCGACCTTCAAAAAGTTTCCCCAATTAGCTGGAAGCCTTACGTCCGCTTGCACGTACTCTGCGACAAACACCCTGTCCACGCTTTTCACGAGTTTGAGCCTTGAAGCAGTTCGGATAATTTTCCCCAGACATCAACCTGCTGGACGCTTTGTAACTGTTTACTGATGTACGGCAGGTAAACCTTGTTTGCATAGTCATGAAATGTTTCACATGCACCATATGGCTTTAACATGTTAACAAGTACAGCACCATCTATTAGCATTGCATCCACCGTTGGAGTAATTGGTTGTTTTTTTGTTTCTTGTTTTTGTGTGTGTGTGTGTGTGTTTTGTGTGTGTGTTTTTTACTTTTTTTTAAATCTCATCTCAAATCATACATACACTGAATCATATTTACATCAAATCCAACCATAAACCAAATGCGAAACCCACCCCATGTGAGGCCCAACCAGCGAACGAAGCGATCCGGCGCGATCCGTGACCTTAAATCACACCAGATCCTCCCGTCCACAAGCCAAGCCCCAAACCAGCGTGCGTCCTGAATCTGGCCTATGACTCACAAATTATTCAGATTACAAGTACATGATTATAAGTATATATATATATATATATTATTTAGTTACTATTTTGTCCGCTAGGCATTCTGTTTCTTATAACAAAGATCTAATGTTTTCAGATTTCTTTAGATGTGTGTATGCTTTTGATTTATTTGATTTATTTTTTGCAATCTTATATTCTAGTATTTCATATTTTCTTATAATTTCCTGAAAATCTGGCAAAACTGGAATTATTTGCTGAAGTCTTAATTTATACGTTGCGAACTTCCACAGAACAAATAAGTAATTTACAAAACTATTTTTATTGTACCCCAGTAAAACATTTTCAAAAGTCAATTCAGGGAAGTCAATTGATGCCTGTTTTAACCAATCCCAACATAGTAATTGGTTGGGTTGTTTTCAGACTCTCCAGACGGATTTTTGACCTCACCCAACTCCTCTTCGGCGATGATTCTCCATTATAACAGTTCAGTCGGGTAGCTTAATCACAGCCTCGGCAAAACTCGTGTTTCCGCGTGAATGAGGTGAATGGCTGCTTTGGCGGTGAATATGATGTACTGTGTAAATCTTTATCAAACATTGTTTATATTAGTATCATTTTAGTATATGAAAAAGGTGTTTGTTTCTTGAAGTTTTTAAAATAGAATTGAAGACAAGTAAACTTGATGTTTCGACTCCCTTCGGCTTCAATTTCAAGAGTGAAAGTAAAGCAAAGCACCAATTCAAATTCAAATAATTACTTTGCTTTACTTTCACTTTTGAAAATGACGCCGAAGGGCGTCGAAACGTCGAGTATACTAGTCTCCAATAGTATCATTTTACTTGATATTTCTCTTCGAGCAGTCATTATACTCGTGCAACGAAATCGAAAAAAAATAATTGTCTGTACTAATTGTTTTTATATAACAACAATTGATTAATATCACTCAAATAGAACATTCTCAATTTTATTGTATGAATGGAGGTATATGTATTAAACCAGCACTATAAAAAAAAACAAGTATTTTATGTAGAAGTATGTAATTTTCTTGATCCACAAGGTAAAAAAGTCAACCTAAAATATTATAATAAATGACATGGAATATTTTTTTGCATTCATTTATTTGAACGACAGACGAATAATGCGAGACTGAACGACAGGCAAAAACAAGAAAAATAATATTTTAAAAATTGTTCTTGAATGAAGTCTCTTTGGAGTAACATGGCTCCATATCTTGGATGAATATATATCAATGAATGTTTCGTATTAAATGAAATAATACAGGATCATTCTGTATGTGTTGTCATTCCCTTCAAATGCTGGAACCTGTATAAATAAAGGGATAAAGATAAGTCGATCTAATCGCTATGCGCAATCCGTGGGAACTTCAGGGAAGGGCAGGGCAGGGCAGGGAGCTAAATGTATAAAAATAGATAACAATTCTGTTCTTAAAAAAGAAAAGGTCTTAAGAACTGTTTCGACAGCCTTAAGATTATTATGGATTTAATAACCGAGCTTTCAAATCTTCTGTTCAAAAATCACATTCACATTCAGTGTTCTATTTATAGAGCTAATAATAAGTGCTCCGTGGAGCAGTGGTTAGCGATTCCGACATTTACTCTAAAAGTCAGTTGTTCAAGACCTGGCTGAGGAGTAAAATTAAAGAGCCGCTACATTTCTGATTTTGAATCCGTGGTGGCTCGGATCACCACATTAAATGGTGATCTCTGAATGAGACTAGTGAATGAGACTCCTCGCATCACCCACATAAATCACAGAAATATTCATTATGTAATCACAGCAACTATACCAATGGGATGTTGTCGGGTGCTGGGATGGAAAATATGAAATAAAACAGAACAATTTTAGGGCCCCTTTCTATGTTTTTCAGAAGACGGTACACCACTTTGCTTAAGTGTACAAAATGCATACAGGTTATTTGATTTTAGTAGAGGGTTTTTACAGCTACATCACCTCTGCTTTCCATTACAATATGTTGTTTATACCAAAAGTGCATCCCCATTAACATACCTATAGGAATCACAGAAAGCATTCAAATTGTATAGTTCCAGAAATTATCCATCCCCCCCCCCCCCCCCCCCACGGATCTATTTTTTTAAGGTGGTTGACTATTTTCCCACTTGTTTTCCATATGATATCGCTTACTCGCTAGCATACTCGCTCGTTCGCGATATCATATGGAGACTCGTGAACAAATTTGATAACAATCTCTTAACATGTGATAATCTCTATATTTCGTATTCACTGACGTCACCGTAAAATTTTCTGGGCATTATATTGAATATGATTGAATCAAAGATCTCTTGCGCTCCAAGTGATTATTCGAAAAAATAATCTCAACTAAACTTTGGGTTATAATAAGCTTTCAATACCGAGAATTAAACGATCACATTTGTTTGCTCATTACTAAATGTAAAATGTATGGGTCCTTCAAGGTCGGTGGACCCCCGTTGTGCACCAAATTGCATGGCGGCCAAATTAATTGGGATTAAAATGAGCATGTTAAATACTGTGAATACCTTATTTTCACGACAGATAATAGTCATTTCAGTTACGGGAATCCTCTTTCTCGGAAAATTCTGATGGTTATTTTGGAGAGATAAGATGCAATGAGAGTCAAGGCCTGGTTTAAACATTCAAAAACCAAATAGACGGGTAGAGTAGTCTTGGTATCACTGCGGGTGATAATGTAGGTACCATTTGCTGGCATGGTACCTGGTGCAGTTCCGTTAAATACATCAATGCAAGACCCGATTTTCATCTCACAGGTTTATCCACCATGGGTATTAGAGGATAACTGCAGCTGAACTTGACTTTTGGGCTCTGACAGTGTTCTAAAAACGGGAAATGATATTTAAAACATTTCCTGTTGGAAAAGCAAATGCAAAAGAAATATTTTTAAAGAAATTTTTAATATGTATAAATATTTTGATAAGCAGTTGAAAACGTTTTTGGCCTAACTTGCTCCAGAAATAACCTGAAATAAACAAAAGTGATATTAGAATATAGAATTAATAGAAATAGCAATAAAACAAATAGCAAATGACAAAAATACACACTATTTTATTTCTATAAACCATAGATTAAAACTTGAGTCATAGAATATTTATGTTTAAAAAAAAAGTAAACAAAAGAAGAACAGTAATGATGAAAAGGTAAATTATACACCGTGAAAAAGATAAATAAGCTTACTGACGTTTCGGACGCTAGTCCTTCGTCGGAGTAAAAGAGAAAGAGGTCGTAGAAAGGAGTTTATATAAGATAGAATAAGACAAAAGAAACCAATGAGAACAAGGTAGGCAAGGAAACAAAAACAAACAATTAAAAGACAAAAGAAAAGGTTAGTTGAAAGTAAAGCGTTCATTAATATGTATAAAGAACAAAATATGATTATATATTATAATACAAACCAAAGTCGATATACATGAGTATGATATTGTTCAATTGTTTTTAAATTATTTGTGATATTAAACATGTTCATATCACTATAGTTTTTCAAAAACAAACTTGGTCAAAAATAATAATACTGAAAGGATCGGGCCATTGTACTTCATTTATGTACCTTTAATATCATTTCTTCCGTTTAACCCATTTCCTCACCCACTTCACCCCTCCTCGAGCGCTTCCCTACACCCACTTCTTCTCCTACTTAGTCCCCTTTCACTCATCCTCATCCCCTTTCATTCCTTCCTTCTCCCCCTTCAGTCCTCCCCCTCCTTCTTCACTCCCTCTTCATCCCTGGAACTTTCAATCCTTCTCTTCCACAATCATCCCTTCCTCCAAACCCCTCACTAAGTCATCTTCCCCCTTCACTGAGTCCTCCTCCCCATTCACTAAGTCCTCCTCCCCCTTCACTGAGTCCTCCTCCCCCTTCACCCCGTCAGCCCTTTACCTCTTTACCATCCCTCCTTCTTGTCAGAGGTTCACAGCTTATTGTTTCTCGTTTCTAACTTAAATTTTACCCCGTGAAAAATTGTTATTTTCACTAATGCAAGAATTCAAAAAGGTACGAAAATCAAACCTAATGGCCAATTTCAAATAAAGTATATTTATTATTTGACCAAGACAACAACACCAATCTAGGATAGGAAATCTTTATACCTTTAAGATTCCACAATTGTATGCTCACAATTCTGATGTTCAAAGCATTCGAACATCAGAATGGTAATCAAAAAGATAGTGCCACTAAGCATTTTCAAATGTGACAAATGCCTGGTAACCATACAACATTTTTTTAGTCTTGTGCTCGGATCCACCCTTTACGTGCGCAGCGAATAATCAACAAAATTGCATAGATACACAAAAACCAATACTTGGCGAAAATGTAGTGGAAATGGCATACGTTGAGTGAATGTTTTCGCAAAGAGGTGTTTTAAGGTATTATGTCAGTTATTGCTATAATTATTTCATTGTTAAAAGGACGTGTCGTGCCGCGAAAGTGCAATGCCACCCTTTAATTGCTAGAGTGGTGATCTAATGTACTGTAGGCGAGCCGTGTGCTGTAGCTTTTAATAATCACTCACAATAATAATATTGTAAAAGTCACATAGTGTCTTACCTATGCACGTTTTCACTCTTGTTGTAAAAGTAGCATTGGTAGCTTCTCCATAATTATTACCCTGTAAGTTGAATGCATCAAATTGGTATCATCATTTATGTGACCATCATTGAGTCAGTTTTATTTTGTGCACTGGTGGTCTTTCTCCTTCATATTTACCCACCTCAATTAAACAAATGAATGTCCAGGTTGATATCTAGTTATTAAACCCGTTTTAAGTTTCTTCCCCAATGATGTTATGATAAGGCCAGAAGGCGGTTATATTCCTTATACTTCGGGAGATAATAAATTTGTAAACCATCTGCATTGCCTCGGGTTGATATATCTAACATCACCTCGGTTAAGGTATGTAACCTTTACATAGACGCACAGACTAATGACAGGCGAACTTAACAATAATGGATATAAAAGATTGGCTGACAGCCGCGTTTACATCATGATGAGAAAACGGACACGTGCTCGAGCGAAGTCGTCAAAAAAAAAGAAGCAACTTATGCCAACCGCTTATTTTGTTATACAGTGGCATAAACACTCTAGTAGATGGAGCACCAGTGAAGCAGCAAATTCACCTGATAGACCTCCTATTCCTACGTTCCCTTCTCTCGTATTCGCACACCACAGTAAAAAAAGTACGAGCGCATGTTTGATGCTGCTTATTTCAATTACCTACCCCATTATGTGAAGTGGTGACTGTCCTTACAAAGACTCTATATGTAGACCCAGGCTCTAACGGTACGTTATAGTAGCCATGGTAATAGTTACCATCACCAATCGTAAAGTTACCAACAAGGCTAGAACCCAGGATCTCGGCCGTCACGTACGAATGGTTAACTTTGATGGATGATCTGTAGCAGTTAAGACTTGAAACTTCTAGTTTTGTGATAGAAATTTGAAAAACTCTGCTGGTGTAAACAAATTAAATAAATAAATATTTGGACTGAAAATTTCCATTTCACTACTAGGAAACGTTATATTCGGAACAAGGTCCCCTCCCAAAAAACCTTGATAATTCTAATTATTTTAATATACGCCAGAATGGTATATCAATGTCTTTACTGATCTGAGATACTCGTCCAGATGACTCACTTTGTAATGTTTCTCTCTTTATCAGTTGTTGACGAATTAAAGACGAGCATTGCCGTTGTATATGGTGATTCATCAGATTCCCTGCTTACTATAAATTGAGGAGCAGAGCTCAAGGCTAGGAAAACACAACAACAGATCGAAACGTTAAAATCTTAACAAACTTGTAATTTTGTTTATATATACTTATTTCAATAACGTTAGTCACCCATTTTACACGTGACACCAACGTCTTGGCTATGGTAACAAATTGTATTTCCCCATCCAATGTGACTGCAGTCTGCTATCGATGCTTCTTTTCCTGTGCAACCAACAAACATCAGCCATATTATACCCTTGACGTGCGTATAGTTGGTGGTATTGTATTCCTGTACTCCAGGATAACCAAGCATACGACACACCACCTCAGCATCTTTCATGTCCCATCCAACATTACATACAGCACCCCACTGGCCATGGTACCTGACTTCAAGTCGACCAGAACTGGATGACCTTCCTCCAGCTAAACGAACTTGAACTGGTGGAGGATCTGTGGATTTGTACCAACATCACACATTTGGAAGAGAATAAGTAGAGATTTTACTAAAGCTGTTGTCTTATTATCATCTCTTATCAACAAACGAACTATTAAGATGATTGGATTTGATGAGATTATATTTAAAGGATTAGAGTAAAGTAAATAATTGCCTTTCTTACCTTCATTTGTCTGACACACCACACCAACAAGATCTTTATTCAAGCACCATGAATGGATATTCCACCATCCCAAGTGATAACACTCTGCAATCGACTTTTCTCTACCATTGCAAGCGACACTATACATGAGCATTCTTTTTGATGTTTCTCCTTCAATGAACCGAATTGCGTGTTCAGCAGCTTTGTAACCAAGCATTCTGCAGATCACGTGAGCATCTCGTATATCCCACCATCTAGACCAATCACACACTACTCCCCAAGTCCCGTTGTACTTGATTTCTACTTTGCCGGTATGGTTTTGATCTCCCACTCCTGAGACGAACTTCTATTGCTGTCTCCTCTGGAATAAATAGTGCTCAATAAATATGTAATGTTCTAACCATATGCTTTACTTGTTGGTTTTGATGCAAAAGGGGGTAAAGATACACATTAAGATTGGTGTTTACTCTCACATACTTTATACATAAATAGCTACTATAGGGCAAAGAGGCTGTAGTCCCTGCCCTCCTACCCCTCCTTACCCCCCTCCTTGGCTATGTTTCCTGAAGTTGAATAGATAGCATATTTTTTAATACATGATAAAAATGTTTCAGAGCATTTAATTTCCGATAATCCGAGTAGTGATATTTGTAAACCTAGATCATATTTATGTGTTATTTTGTAACTTTATCTAGTGGTACCTGATGTTAGATTGCCACACATGCACTCCAGCATCACGGCTGTGATCACATCCACTAGTGTTACCCCAGCCAGCATGACGACACTGATCAATAGATTCTTCGTATCCCAAGCAACCAAGTCCTTTAAGCCATATTGGACCAGTTCCTTTGACGCTAGCAGTTGTTGCTGCAACTGCCTTAGAGTAATTCAGCATGTGACACACCACGTAAGCATCTTGTATGTCCCAGTAACCATCATTGCATATGGTACCCCAAGTGTCGTTGTATCTTACTTCTACACGTCCCTCGTTAGGAGTTTTACCATCCACTAGACGAACATTGACGTGTATTGCATTGCCGCATACCACTCCAGCATCACGGCTGTGATTACAGCCACCAGTGTTACCCCAACCAACATACCTACACTGATCAATAGATTCTTGGGATCCAAAACAATCAAGCTCTTTAAGCCATATATGACCTGTTCCTTTGACCTTAGCAGTTGTTGCTGTAACGGCCTTGGAGTAATTCAACATGTGACACACCACGTAAGCATCCCATATGTCCCACTCTTCATTGCAAATGGTTCCCCAAGTACCTTTGTATCTTACTTCTACACGTCCTTCGTTAGGACTCTTACCATCCATTAGACGAACAGCAATGTCCTTTTTATTTCCTTTAACTGTATAATTGAAGAAACATCATAGTTCAAATGGCGTTTCAGTTTTAAAATCATTAATAGCGGCTAAATATGCAAGTAGCCATGATAGTATGCTGACGTCCAATATATGAAATATGTAATCGTTAAATATCTAATGGTATCGTTTATAACTAAAATTAAAAATTATTTGAGTTTGGACTTTGCTGCTGTGACAAAAAGGAATGTGCTTTTAATTATATTTCATGTTTTCATTTTTACGTTAAATCTAAAACAACTGACATCGAATAGTCCTTTTGGGCTATTTTTGTGTGAAAACCTTCTCAGTTGACATAATAAATCAGTTAATTACCGAGAATCGAGGCAATTAAGCCATATATAGCCTTAGGGCTCTCGGCCCTGACTATGGTACTTGGGTTTTAATATGGCTTAATTGCCAATGTTATAGGTAATTAATTCTTATATACTTAAACATAACAAGTGCGTCCATTTTTGGGCACTATAATGCCGGAAAATACATTTCATTCTACTTGCATGTGGTGTACAAAGCTGCAGAAATGTTCTATGCCGCAACATTTTCGTTCTACATTGCTTTTGTCTTTGATATTTGGACTCAAATTAAATGATTAGTCCCCAAATTATTAAGGAAATTCACAAAGTAAATAATGTTTGATCATGCTCTAGTATAGAGACTCACCCTTAACCAACAAAAAAACAATACACAGTAACAGGTGTGGGCGAGCCATCGATCAGTCAGGTCGTTATCCAAGATAAGGTTTAAAGGGAAATCTAGTGACCGCTGCAGCCAAGGCAGAAGATAAACCAACAATGACCAAACAACCAACAATGTTCTGGTCAGGGCTTGTGAACAGGAGGATCAGAGCTGGAGTCAGTCAGTGAGTCAGTTAGTAAGAGCCAGCAGTTAGTAAGACAAGTTGTAGACGAGATTATGGTAAAGACTGGTAAAGCTAGCTAGTCTGACGTTTGTACTCTGTGCGCAGAGGAGG
This sequence comes from Actinia equina, assembly GCA_011057435.1. NCBI lineage: Eukaryota > Metazoa > Cnidaria > Anthozoa > Actiniaria > Actiniidae > Actinia > Actinia equina. The sequence continues at coordinate 556,439 of WHPX01000162.1, read as the reverse complement.
TTGATCTAGTCCCGCAAAGGATTATGGTCCGAAAACTTCAAAACAGCTCATTTGCTCTTGACCTTTGTCGAGTGAGGATCTCAGCTCTAATGGAACTAATATGGATGCCAGATCTGTCAAAGCTCTGGTGTGGATTTTTTTAGAATCTGGTGAACTTCTATATCTACATTGCATAGATTTTCTACACAACTGTAATATCAAGCCTATTCCGTTTATATCTCTGAATCTCGTCGGAGGTCATTTTCAGTTTCACAGATAATCCTTGTGAGCGAAGAATAGCCATATTTTCAAACTCCAACGAAGTCGTCCGCGAACTAGCTAAAGTACTATCGCCCTGTATAATTGATATCACAACTTGCTGTGGAATCGAGGAAAGGAGCATGGATATGTAATCATAATTCATGTAGTTTTAGAGTTAATGAAAAATAAGCTGAAATTCGCTGAAAATCGAGAACGCGTGTACATAAGTGACAAATCGTGGACAGGCTTGGTCCAACATGTTTATTTGGTCAATTTCAAACCCTTTAACTTTTCCTCTACGAAGACATATCTTAACTTTAGTTGGTTAACTAGCCTTCGTTTGGTTTGAAGCGGCAAAGCTTTGCTACCTTTTTTAAATTTTATGTATAAAATGATCCCACGTTCGATCGCCTACAGTGTTGTTGTTGTTAACTTGAGCTTATGTCTTTTTAACATGCGACATATTATTTCCCTTATTTTCCATAAAACCAGCTGGATTATTCTTTATTTTCATTCTAGGTATTTAGAATTTCAAACCAAAAGAGAGTGCTTTTTTTAAATACCAATGTGATTGGCCAATGTGGGTCAAATGGCAATGATCAACCTCCTCTGCTCTGTGCGTAAAAAGTATGAAAGTGCCGGTTATACATCACGGGCCCCGTCGGGCTACCCTGGGCCCGCAGGGGGAAGGGGTGTTCTACGCGGATTCATAGCAGACATTCGATTAGATACGGATTTTCCACTCGGTCGCCTACGGATCTTGAATTTCGGATTCAGAGGGGTTTTGAGATCATCTTCTACTTTTAGATTGATAGAGGGTGACACCATGATTATTGTTCAAGGAGGATGAGGGATTTTTTTTCTCTCATCGTATTCAATTTGCGTGACAGTTCGATTTGTTATTCCTAATTAATTGTATGTCTACAGATTGACGGTTAGTGCGATTTTTCTAATTTTCGCTTGATCTTTTGATCTGCATGATTACCAGTCTATCGCATTCGCCTAAGTAAACTCAGTGTCGCTGCGATATGTGCAAATATAATGAAAGAACATCATGTATCATATGAGAAATTTGATTATATTTTATACTTATTTCGATCTTGTATTTGTGAGAAAAGTTTGACAATATTTTAGTTATACTCGAAATGTTCTAGGTCGCCCAAAATCGTAAATTATGACCTCGATTTCACAGTTTGCGGTTTGTCTGGTCAGGTAGAAGATCATGCAGACAATGATTATCATCAGACGTGAATTTGTTAAACTTGCTTTATCGTTCATCATATTATGTGTAACATATTGTCAAGGTTCACTGAATGCAGTAAATATTGAGCACGAGTGTTTTTCACTCAAAGCAGATATAACTTTATTGGTTTACAGTTTAGTTATTATTTTGAACACTGTTACAACTGTTAGAACGTTTACCACTTGGGCAAGAACACTGGATTGCTCTTAATCGCTCTGAACGTCGTGGGAGCTTTACTACATATTTATATTTATGAGCATCTTGATAACTTATCCACATGACTGGCTTTTCTTTTCTTGGTGGTGGAGTGGATAAAAAATATGGTGGGTGTGGTAGAGTCTTTGCTTTGGGAATGCTGAAGGATGCAGTAGGAGAGGGTTGATCTAGCATAAATCTAGTAGTGGAGTTTAATGGAGGAACCTCCTTCGTATAAAGCGATTTTATTCAATCAATGATTCAGTACGGCTCTTAGCAGCTCTTCTTAAGTATCTTTTCAACCGACGCTTTATCACCCTTCTTTATTGATACGCTTATTGTTTCTTCAAATAGTTGTTTCGGCCCTTTTAAGTCCTTGGCCCTCCTCTGTTAGTTTATTCCTTAGTTACTATAGCCAATACCTTTTTATGTTGAAAGTTTGAAGGAAAGCTGGTTTTTGAACCGCGATGCAGTATGCTGCTTTTTAAGAGGCTGCCCTTAATCAGCGACATCATAGATCAACAATTTTGCTATTTATGAAGGTGCAGAGAAACAGCTTGTCATTTATGGAGAATATATGTGACACTTGTCTGAGGCAAACAGTAAGAACTCGTGGATAAATTGAGTCCACGTTAGTACTCCTAGTTATCACCACTCACTTGTCTGAGTCACGTTAGGAGGGCATATTTATACGTGACGTTATAACCGCACTGCGCTAAATACAACAGTTTCATACTAATCTCGACCATATGAAGAGAAGTACCCTTGAATATATTGAATACACAGATAAGGCAGAAAAAAAACCCTGAAGAAACAGATGCTTTTTTATGGTTTTCCGTTGTAATGACGGAAGAAACTCAATTAGGCTCCCCTAATCTCAATTAATTTAAAAATATAAACTAATGGATAACATGATTATAACGTAAAATGTCAGTCAATAGCGTGTGCAAGCACACAACAAGAATATGCAGTAATACTTGGATAGGCAACAAAGTAAATATACACAGAAGGTGCATATAAAATGTTACCGGTCAGTTACCAATCCTCCTCGCGCCTCATTTAAAAGTTTCTGATGATAATTAAAATGAGAATATTTGTAATAACGCCTGTTCTCTGGCACATTTAAATAATTTAACAGCAGGTCTCAGTAAGACTCGAGTAAGGTGGAAAAAAATTTTTTTTTGACCACGCTTTAAATTTGGAGTGCGAGGAGGTCAATATAGGGATGTACAAAAGCACCAACCATTTCGTCACTAAATTGCAAATGTACTGTTGCCAAGACTTTCGTGAATTTTAAAATATCTTTTCTAGTTTGGAAATTTACCAATTGTTGTTGTTTTCTTATTCGTATATGTTACTTGAAGACACAAATATTTCATGTTTTATTTTCAACGGATTTAGCAAAAAGTTAAATTGGTCAACATGGCTTTGGTCGTTCTCCAAAAGAGGTGTAGTTATAGTAAAGACGCTTGGTGGGAAGTTTTCTGAGACATCCATCCATCCATCCATCCATCCATCCATCCATCCATCCATCCCATCCATCCATCCATCCATCCATCCATCCATCCATCCATCCATCCATCCATCCATCCATCCATCCATCCATCCATCCATCCATCCATCCATCTATCCATCCATCCACCCATCCATCCATCAACCCATCCATCCATCCATCCATCATCCATCCATCCCTTCATCCATCCATCCACCCATCCATCCATCAACCCATCCATCCATCCATCCATCCATCCATCCATCCATCTATCCATCCATCCATCCATCCATCCATCCATCCATCCATCCATCCATCCATCCATCCATCCATCCATCCATCCATCCATCCATCCATCCATCCATCCATCCATCCATCCATCCATCCATCCATCCATCCATCCATCCATCCATCCATCCATCCATCCATCCATCCATCCATCCATCCATCCATCCCTTCATTCCTTCATCCCTTCATCCCTTCATCCCTCCACCCCTCCATCCCTCTATCCAATCTCATCCTTCCTTCCTTTCATCAATCCGTCCATATAGAGCAACGAAACTATCAAATACATATACCTCCATGCATACAATTAAATTGAGAATATATAAAAACAATTAGTATAAACGATCCTTTTTTCGATTTTGCTGCTCGGGTATAATGACTCCGCTCCATCAAGAAATATGCAGTCAAATTATATTAATAAAAAATGTTTGGTAAAGTTCCGTACTCGCCCTTTACCAACAAGACACAACACACAGTAACAGCAGAAGGCGCGCCATCGATCACGCAGGTCTTACGTACACGATAAGGTCGTGGTCCAAGGTAAGCCACGGCAGAAGGTAAGCCAATAAGCACACATTTTGACATTGTACCCATTAGTACCCAACTATTCCATAGTATAAATAAATCTCACTATATTGCAGTATAATTGCTTTATTATGTTTTAAAATAATCATGTTTCAGCACATAGAAGAACTAAGAGCAAATGGAAAGCAAAACTTACTCTTAAAATTTACAAAAGTTCTTAAAAATTTGTTTTGTCTGTGACATCTTTATTCTTGAAAGTAGACGCTTTGATCAAAGGCCTTCTTCAAAAAAAAGTTTGCCAGCGCATTTTGATTAGATAACGCGCTGTTTAACAAATCGACCAAACATTTTTGTTTGACTTTCCTCTTATTGCTGATGAATAACGTCTTAAAATGTTCAAAAGTTAAGTAAAATACAAGCATTGGAAACGAAAGTTCCAATTTTAAATAAAAATTAGGTAACTGTTATTAATCATTTTCTTATCTAGAGCAGATATCTTTGTCTCATAGGTTTATTTTAATAGTTTTATATAATGCTTATTTATAGTTATTTATTGATTTATTTGAATGACGTTATTGAATATTGCCCAGTTTCCATCAGGTCGTGACAGTTATGTAAATTAATGCAATAAAAACAGTAGTACAAAATCATCCGGCACTTTACAGAAGAGTGTCCCAAGTTCCGGTTCCATCCCAAACCTCTTCCATCATATTGCGCACGGCTCCCGCAGTTAAAGTATTCCATTCTTCTTGACATCTTGTAGAAATTTCTTTAATCTTTGCGAGAAAATAAAAAATATATATATATCAATGTATTTTAAAATCTATTTTAAAGTTTGCCATGTTTTGGCTATATTTATCTTTGTGAATGTTTTTCATAAAGTGAAAGGGTTGGGGGCGGGCGCCGGGGTGAGGGTTCCCTGTAACGAGGGTGAACACTTAATAGCGGAGCTCGAGAGGAGCACCATACCTAAGAAAAAATGGTAAACTTTCGAGTTGATTTTTCATAGTTTAGTTGACGTCATTTCCGTCCGTAAGGCGTTCGTCCGGGTGTGTACAGAAGCATTCCGATTTGGCTGGTTAATTTTTTTTTTTTTTGGCGGGAATGTCGACGCGTTGCAACATCCGGGTACACATAATGGTAAATCTAAACTTTTTTAAAAAAGCGTCTTACACACGTATAAAAATACCGAAAAATGACAACACAATTTTTTATTCAAGCTTATATTTATATTTACTCTATTTACGATGGAACCCCTTTCCGAAATCGATATGTCGAAAGAAAGCTCAGAGGAGAATGAAGCCAAAAAAAGGCCAGAAGTAAAATAGTTTTTTTCGAAAGAGGAAAAACTCTGGTGGCGTGAAAAAAGGAAGGCTAAGACGAAGGACTCACCAAAGAAAAGCGGCAAGCAGAGAGAGAGATAGAAAACGCAAATCCAGGCGGGACTTCGATTATAAACAAGGAGAACATGATCGTGAAAGAAAAAAGATTATGAGGAAGAACTTGACGGATGAACAAAGAGAAAATGAACGTAAAATACAAAGGAATTTGAGTCAAAACTTCACGAATGAAAAAAGAGAAAAGAGCGTGAAAGACAAAGGAATTTGAAGCAATACTACTAGCTAAGACGACTCTCAAATGCACAGAAAAAATCGCTTTAGGGCAAGTTATAGACCAAAGACAATTTAAAAAAACTTTCATGTATTTAAAGATGGATTAAGAAGTGATCTCCAAGAATTCAGGTGCCAGTTAAGAAGTGATCTCCAAGAATTCAGGTTTGTGGTTAATCGTTTATTATTTTTTTAAACATCTTTTTTTTATTTTATTATCTGTAGTTATCTTTTGTAAACAGAGTAAAACATCGAGTCGAGCAAAGATAAGATGAATAAAATCAGTGCCGCCGGTTAACCATCGTACGCGTTTTGTTTAGTAAAGTTTTTATTGCCATTCTTTGTTTTTACTATATATTATAGGTTATGCTAAAACAATTAGACTGCTCGTTCTTGTTTTCTTTGTTTGAGTCAAATGGCATATTGTAAAATATGTACTGGACTGGACTGGACTGGACTGGACTGGACTGGACTGGACTGGACTGGACTGGACTGGACTGGACTGGACTGGACTGGACTGGACTGGACTGGACTGGACTGGACTGGACTGGACTGGACTGGACTGGACTTTGAAATCAGTCCAGTTCAGTCCAGTCAAGTCAAAGTTTTACAATATGCCGAGTCAAATAGTCCATTCGGCGCGCGGCGCCACATCGACTACCGACTCATAGAAAACTCGACCTCGTAGTCTAATTGTTAGATAGAAACCGACATGAGGTGTTACACTTAGAGCAAAAAATCAAATTCATATTCAAATTAGTAAATAGGAAGTAAAAATAGAGCCCAGGCTCATATAGATCCCTTCAGTTTGGGCTTATTTTTGACTATTTCAGAACCCGTTGCACTCCTTTGGGAATAGGATTCTTTGTTTCATTGGAATCCAAAAAGGAAATGATACTCAGGGGAATGACACGTGATCTGAAAAGAGCAAAACATTACGTCCAAGCTAAGGAGGTCTCTTAATACCTAGATGACAGAGTTGCCAAACTTTATTAGAATTGAAGGGGGCTAGGACGGATTCCTTTTTGAAGGGAGGGAAAAATAGCAGTTGGCCCCTATATTAGTGGCGTGCGCATTTCATATTCCTGGTAGAGCGCGCAGTTATTCACGAGGACGGAAACCAATGGAATTCATGTGCGCGCGCAATTAAAAGGAACGCGTTCATGCTGTCATCTTGAGGTCGCAGCACCTCTTTAGTTATTGCACCCTCTATTAAAATGCATAAGGCCCAAATGAACCTTTACCTGTTGATCTGGATCAGTATTAGGGAAAAGATTTAGTAGCTGCTTCAACAGTACCCCGCATTGCACGATATCAATATTTGGTTTATCTTCCTCTTGGTCGGTTGTTTTCTTTTGTAAATTGACGAAGGTTGCATGACCAAATCCACCCAAAATTGCCTGTAGTGAAGGAACCTAGGTAAAAGCATATATTTATTTATAGTGGAATTAATTTACTTTTAGCTTTGTCAAGTCTTTAGAAGTATATTGTTTTAAAATACAGATGATTACATGTGGGCAATCTTGCCAAAAGAGGCTATTCATTCTATGCTATAAAAGCAATTTATCTCTCTACCTGTCATGGAAACTTTTCCCACATTTCAAAATAGGTTGCATTCACTTGAAAATAAGTAAATCACCTTTAATTAGCCTTTAATTTTATTATTTTCGATCCTTTTGTTCTCTTTTGTTTTACGACTTGCTATTTTCTAATTGGCTTTTTATTTTCTCCCTACACCACTATATAAACCTCTCTATCATTCTCTTTCTAACGTAGACTAACGTGCAAAACGTCAGTCTACTATCTTTCGCACCTACGGTGATAAAAATATCTACCACGATACATTTGATTCAACTAAAAACACCGACGCAGTCCAAACTAGTTCCAAAACTAGTCGTCATCTACAATTTTGTTTATTGATTTTTAACCTCATTCATTGGTCTTTTTATGCACAGCCGTTAAGGAAAGAAAAAAAAACTCCTTTAGGAAATGACACGTGGTCTGAAATGGGAAAACAAGATATATACTCTTAAAGTAATATATAAATATGTTATATAGACGACCACTGGATTAGAGCAATGGCGCGCTCTGATTGGCTACTCTATACCTATCAGTTCATATAGGCATAAGTAGAAAAAATCAAAATGGTCGCCGACCGATTTGCTCAACTTTCTGAGAAAATACCAATGCACACACACACAAAAAAACACACTGGACGAGGGAACTAATAATGGCTTAAAAGTAGTCGGTGGTAAGAAAGGATAATCCATTTATTTACTTTAATATACCGGGTATTCCTACTTTTCTCACTAATGGAAAATCACTAAAACATTGAAGACAAACGAACAAAATCCTAATATCAACATATAAAACAAATCATATAATTTTTATGAATGTATTTTTAATTTAATGAAAATTAAAAATTGCTTGTTTCTAGAATAGCTGAAAAGCATTTCTAAGTGTAACAAATACATATATCACTAAGGCATGGCTAAATAAGAGTTAATTACTTGTTTAAAGCAATTTAACAGCTCCGTTAGACTGCAAGATGGCTCCGTTTACGAAAACATAGCATGATTCAATTCCATTCGGGCAGTTATCGACATATTTTCTGAAATATCCTCCTTATAAACTAACTTGCAATATTTTCTCGTAATCCAGTGTGAACTTTGAGTCCTCGTAGCTATGAGTTCATTTACGACGAGAGTGAGTGGAATAGCTGTTAAACACCAAGAATAAATTATTCCTTGACAATTTCTTACCATGACGGACTCTTTGACCAATATATTTTTAGCTGTCACGTGATTATGCCTCAGGTCACACCGTTCAAGGTATGAGAGTGCATTGATGACGTCTGTTGCGATGGCCAGTACGCTTTGAGTAACAAGAGCAGCTTCTGGTCTACTGATATATCCATCAAGAGTAGTACATGATACCAATTCGTAGCAAATCAAGCTGTAACATTTTAACAAGAAAGCAACGCTTCAAACAATTGATTTTGCCTACCCACTACCTCGAAATATTGTCCCAACCATTGAGTATTCTCTGACGGATTTGTAGCTTATGGCACAATAAAGACCCCTGCATTGACAGATCACATAAATATTTATTGCCATGTTGTATATTGAGTATTCGCTTTGAGTTTTTAAAATTCAGTAGGTGATATTGCATATATAGCAGGTAATTCTAGGTTAGCTTAACATAAGGCAAAAACAACAATAGACAAATTAAGAGAGTAATATTTAAGTATAGAGGCTATATTTGCACCATCAGGTGATGGCAGTTATGACAAAAGGCAATTTAATAGAGTCCTTTTTCCCTGGGAAACTGAGTTTTTTCTCGTGTGAACGACATCAGACTAGAACTCAATACAACAATCCCACATTGACTGTTCTACTCCCCTAATTACTTTTCCTACTTCAGACAAGCTAAAATGTGTTTTTGATATACAGCATGGAACAGTCACTGAAACGAATAAAAAATCTTATGAATTCGTGTTTGTTGCTCGGACATTCTGTATTCCATTGGGAAAACTACATATTTTTGGGGTAGACACCCAGGCATAGCACGGGTCGGTCTATTTTTCCTGCCTCCTGTCGTGGCTGTCATCACGTAATAGTACAGCAACGCCTCTATTTGATATTGACAAACTTTTTTATACAAACTTACAATCCTTGCTCCTGCACGGACTCGAGTTTCGTGAAGTCCATCAAGATTGGAGCTTCATGGACTGAAATAAAAGGGCGGAAAACAAAAACACAAACAAAAGCTGTACTTTAATAAAAACGAAGAAAGCTCGAAACATATCACCATGTTGGTGGACTGTTTACAGGCTAGCTTAGATTACAGAGAACTAGATCGTTAAGAAATACCGGCGCTTAATGATATTCCTATAAGCTTTTTTAAAATTTTAGTCAGCCTACACGTTTTTACATATTTCCAGTATTAATTTGCGTTTTATCATTATTTTGAATTATTTGTTGACTCAATGTATCTTACGTACCTGGTGAATACCATAGATGTTTCATTATATTAGGGTGACCGCCATCTTTTCTTAGTCTGTCTATGACCTCAACTTCGTGATTCCATTCCGCTCTCTCGTTATCAGAAAAGTGTTTGAGTAAGAACGTCGTTTCTTCGTTTTCTTCTTTAAAACTTCGATAAAAGATCTTCAAAACAAATACTTGATACCTCAATTACCATTCTAAGCTCATCTGTATTTGTTCGAATTCGTACAACGAGGTGTATTGTCTTTTTTTATGTTTTGCAACCAAATTCATATGAGGCATAAGAGAGCAAAGTAATTCATTATGTTCAAAATAGTTCATTATGTTATTTTAGTCAAAAAACCAATTTGAATACTTACAACTGAGTGCGAGAATTCCCCTTCAAAAAATGCTTGTTTTAATAAGGTTGATTTGGGGTTTTCTGGATGATCCTTTTAAGAGTGCCTGGAGCGTGGGATGCAAGGGTCACAGCTGCGGCAATCGAAGTATCCTGACTAATACCTGATGGATAGTTCGTCATTGGGATATGACAAATGTTTGATAACCCTGTGCCTATAAGAAAATATTATTAGTCACTTGAACACACAAGAAAGAAAAAATAGCGAATAAAGGAATAGATTAATGTACAAAAAAATGCTGAATATTGCTTAATTGCATGGTTTGTTGGTGGGTTGGGAGATCAGTAAGAGGAGATGACGGAGGCGAGGGATTTATAAAAGACAATCTACCCCCTACTGCATCAATCACCACATACTAACAACTATTTTGAGAATATCGTTCATAAATAGGCCTTTGACAAACCAATACGAACCTTTCAACACAGAATGCGTAACACGGCGTTTGATCGAAGTTGCAATAGATTCCTTTTTGTCACTTAAAGAACAATTCGAAAACGTATACAAAACAGGGTTAATCGATGAATTCACTGGTAAAACAAAGACCGCAATCCACACATAAGCAAGTTTCTCTGGATCTGGAAATTTCCCTAGCAGCGACAACACTCCAATGATAATAATTGGCATCCAGCAACAGAAGTCAGTCAAGATAATGAATGCCATTTTTCTTGCCAATGCAGACTCAGTGTTCATTTTGGTTGATCGAACAGAACGACCAGCGCTCCTGACTTTCCAAAACATTACGATATATGCAACAAAAATGAAACTAAATGCGATAAAGTTCAAACCAATGAAGATAGCTACAGAGTATTCCCAGCCAGGAAATCGTTCATGAGAGAGCTGTAAGGGAAGACATACGCCTGACCTTCCATAAAAGCCCACTTGCCAGTCATAATCATAAAAGTAGTCACTGTACAACATTGGGACTAATGCTATCATAAAACCAAAGATCCATATCAAAGTTACAACAAGTGCAGCAGATTTCATCTTAAGTCTTTTAAACTTAAAAGCAAATACAATAATTGAGTATCTGTCCGCGGTTATGGTTGTTAATATAGGACGGAAACTTCACTGGAAACGAGAGAGAGTGCTCCTGCAAGCTGGCATACACGACTGGATCTCCATTGAAGGTCATGCTTAAAGTACACGCCTCTCCACTCAAGATCCTTTATAGCAATTCATAAGTAAATACACTCCCATCATAAGATCAGATATCGCAAGATTTGTAAGTAAAAAAGAGTGCACTCTGTTTCTCTCCTTCACGATTAGCCTCCAGATAATAACACCGATATTTCCTAACAAAGGCAAGGATCCCAAGAATCCAGATACAGACTTGGAGTGTTTTGTTCTTCATCAGGTCGTCACAGCTCGAGAAGGCAGATGATGGCGATTTACATGTTAAACCCTTTATGGAGTTTACAGCATAGCAGCAGAAGACGAAGCGATCTAGTTTAGCTGTTGAGCAAGACCGACATAATTAGGTAAGCCATCTATATAAAAGACACTCATCTTTTCTAAGCTATGACGAAATTCATGCAGTGAACTGTAAAATGGTAATTACAGGCATCGCGTTGCAAGCAAAATATAAAGAGAAAGGGAAAAGGAGTTCAAAATATTATGCAATATAGTTTTGAAAATAATCGAATTGCGTGGGTGGTCTATGCTCATAACTCGCTGAACTCTGAAGCCAATCTGGCTTTGGATCGGCGGCTCAATCCCTGCTTGCCCAACCTGTAAGTAAGGTTTGTTTGATGCGTCGTTCTCTCTTTTACTATATAAGAGTCATTCTCCTGGTTCTCTGTTTTTTCTTCCCTCCGTAAAAATCCCCATGCTTGTTGAGACTTTATGCATGGAATATTGAACGGAGTGATGTGAGTCTATTAATGTTATTTTTACAACAATATGCACAATGTTTTACATATATAGCTAAACTTACAGGAGTCGTAGGTTCTGCAGGTGACTGAACGTAGTCTCATCTATACTTTGAATGTGATTGTTATCGAGATATCTATAACAGAATATGCGGTTTAATTTGCTACTGCTATACTGCCATTCCTCGTCCCAAGAGGTAGCATTTAGTGTCTTGTCACAAGTTTGGTTTATACTGGGTGTATATGTTGTGCGATTGTTTGTTTACATTACATTTTTTTAAAATTGAGCAACCTAATTGGGGCTCTACACAGTACAATTTGGGATTTACATTTTGGATTTTACAGTTTGGAATCAAGTAATTTTTTAGAGCGTATTTCAGTTATAAAAAAAATCAAATTTACATACTGAACACGTCCTACCCACGCATCATAAGTATGTCTCTCGATTGCTAAAGGGGTAATATCCTAGGGCCTGAAACAGTGAAAACTGTCGTTTTAAAAACAGCTTATTTCACGCTCTTTTTACTGTTCCACTCACTAATATTCAACGCTTCTTCAGTTTCAATGAACGTTAAGCAGCACAAAATGTGAAAATGGATTTCAATCATGGCAGTGTGATTCTCAATAAATCCTTGATTTTGGGCTGTTATTGCTACACATTCATCGTTGAATGCATGTACATTCATTACTCTCATAAAATTGTCCATAAAAAGCGTTTTCAATTTCTTTTGTTCATTTTGACAAAACGTCTCTTTTACGGGGAATAGGGTGACGTGATTTGTTTTTGCAAAAGGCCTATTAAGGAGGCTCTGGGTAGTTTTGGTCTGACACACCTAGCCGCATTGAAACGGCTACAACTTCGTCTTGTATAACTCGATGTGCAAGCGCCTTTTCACACAATGTCAGGAAAGGATCAAAGGTTTCCAAAAATGATAAATTATTTAAAAGCGGCCTTACCATTATGATGTAATGATGACATCATAGAAATCGTTTACCGCTTATTTTCTCGAAAACTAGACCTAAACTTTCGACGCGACTTGCACCTGTCGATAGTATTCATTAAGGCACCCAACATATTGCAATATAAAACAAATTACGCGATGAATATTTTCATAGACTTTTACTATCATTTCCAGCGTTTCAACTTCATACCCTCAAAATCGGAACTTTCATTTGGTGGATTCCAAAATTTAGTAGCTAGAATATAGGTGCGTATATACACACTGTCCTTATTGAGTATGTATCAAATTGTGACTTTCTTTCTAACGTAAATGATTTTTTGATATGGAGCTAAATGAACAAAAGCGATAGGGCCGGAATATCGATAAAAGCGCAATTCAAAAAATCGTAGAAAATTTTTTTTATAAATGAAGTTACTAAAATAAGTATTTTTTTACAAATAGTCTACTTTAATTTCATATGCATTGAAGGGTTTTAAGGCAGTCAAATAAAATAAGTAACTATGTTCGCTCACGGCTGCTTGTTGATTATTCACGCATGACTTCCGTGTAATTCCCTGTCGTGTGCCGTTAGATGTTATTTCTATGATATCGTCATTACGTCATAATGAAAAGGCCGCTTTAAACTAATTTATCATTTTTGAAACCTTCAATCCTTTCCTGACATTGTGTGAAAAGTGTTTGCAGATCGAGTTATACAAGACGAAGTTGTAGCCGTTTCAATGCGGCTAGGTGTGCCAGACTAAAACTACCCAGAGACTCCTTAAGCAGCTTAACTTCAATAAATCAAGCTATTGCCAGAAAACAAACATTCAGCATCTTATATAAGGAAAAAGTCTGTCAGAAAGAAACCACCTGACATCTACCAGAAAGAAACCACGCGAAATATTTTTAGCCTAGCTAGCAATGTGATGGACCAGTGAAATAGATTGAGTTGCACTTCCCTAGTACGTAATTTCCCCCTGAAAATTCACTTACAGTTCTTCAAGATATCTCAAGTTTCTGAAAGTGTTCTTGGTGACTTTCTTCAATTTGTTGTTATTCAAATACCTGAAAAACAAGTCAAACATTATTAAACCACTACTGTTTATCATACTGGTTGAAAATCACTAACTTAAAATCACCATCCAATGCAAGATGGTGGCTATGGTGTCACTTTAAGATTTGTGAAATGACGTCTTCAATAGATCTCTTTAGATATCTTGATAATAATTATTTGCCCATTTCAGACCACGTGTCATTCCCCTTTGGTATCTTTTTATTTTTATTTATTTATTTATTTTCCAAATGAAACACAGAATCATATTCTCAGAGCAAAGTCACGTGGTTTGAAATGAAGTAAACAAACGCCCAAGCTATCAGAGGTCAGAGGTCTATTTTCTGATGAAGCAATAGTACTTACAGAACTTTGAGATTTCCTAAGCTGTCAAAAACTCCATCGGGTAAGGCTTCAATAAGATTGTTTTGAAGATATCTAAAACATATTTAGAATAGCTAAAGATTTTGAGATTCACAATCCTTTTATTAACTAAAAACTGTAATTTTAATTGCAACCATCGGCAACCAAAGAGTTATAAACTTACAAATGTGTTAGGTTCTTGGCAAATTTAAATGCTTGTTTCTCAATATTGCTGATTTGATTGGATCGGAGACTTCTGTTAACGACAAATAACAAAACGCATTTACAATTTATGTGGATGTAAATGATGGTTCAGTAGATACCAAACATCATAGCATTAGGCTACGCGCTATAGTTGGTTGCTGTATTCTTAACCGAAGCCTAGTAATGAATGCTTCAGCAGTCCTGTATTAAGACATGAGAAGGAGAAGGAGATCGTATTTATTACCAAATTCAATAATGGATTGTATACTTACAGGACTTGAAGATTTTGGAGATCATACAATGACTTGTTCTTTATGGTGCTTAAAAGATTACTACCTAAATCACTGATAGAAAGGAAATGTGTTTTTGATAATTTCTCTAGATTTAGTCCGCAGTACTGGATTGTCTGTAAAACCATTGCCTTGCGAAGGACATAGCCTTACGTTTGCAAAACAGAAAAAAAAAACAGGTTCGTTTACTCCCCATTAATGCAAAGAAGAAAAATGATTTTAAAGGACAAATGGCCATCGCTTTACTTTATGCAATAAGTACACATGGCCATCGCTGTCCTTTATGCAATAAATACGCATGGCCAATACTGTTTTTAATGCAGCAAATAGACCACCACGTTACGGGTGCAGTATTGTAAGAAAGGGGTTCAACAAACGCCTTTTCCTGCGTATTTCTTTCATGCATTTTAACGACAAGACAATTATCTTACTTTACTGAGCGTCAAGAACATGATCGATCGTCTTCACAAGGAAGGGTTCCCTGAAACCACCCCTGGAACCTCTATTGTTAAACTGATTGCGACTAAAAGAACTTACAGCTTTTGTAGCCTTGACGATCCGGTAAATACGTTTTGATGAAGCTTCCTGATAAAATTGGAATCCAATCGTCTAAATTGAAAACAAAGCAAATTTAACTATTAAAATTCGATACTAAAATATATTTTGGATGACTTATGCCCTTCATTTTTGAAAGTCAGTGCAGGACTCGCTGGAATTGTAATATATTTTAGTTATCTTTTTCAAGAAAAATCAAGATGTCATTAATGTTATGCTTTACTATCTCATTCTGTTCACTCGAAGTTTAGAATTATTTGATTATTGCGAGGTTTTCTAAGTCTATAGATGTCAAGCAACAAAGGACGAGACATTAATTACTAAATTAGGTTAGTTGATGGGAAAGGGGTCTTTTATCTTCAATTATCATCACAACAGAACCACTAATACTTACAGTGTCGTCATATTTTTGAGTCCAATAAACGAATACGGTGTAACACTCATTATATAGTTATGACTAAGATCCCTATGAAATAAGGATGAAAATCTTATGACTTTTGGGGTCAAGCTGAAAACAATAGGTGTCAATGTTAGTAGGGTGACCTTTCTTTTTCGATTCAAAACACATGTTTTTCATAGCCGTTTAGGCTCTCGTCCAACCAGCTGATCTGAAATAGCGACCCTGAAACGATGTCTCTGCAAAACCGAGGTGTCAACGGCCTGCTAAGATTGTCCAGGGAAAATAAAAACATCCGCGCCATTGCGATAAAAATATATATTTTTAATTAGTGTGGAACTGAAAATATCAAAGCTGTGGATATGGTAGGAATGTCTTAAGATGAAACGCTTACGCGTGCGGTAAAAAGGCCATCCCCCCCACCCACCACCACCACAAAACCCACATACAAGTACACACCACTATGACCCCTGCTGAAAAGAAGATGCTGTACTTACATATATTGAAGATCGGAATAAATACTGTATTCTATCCTTGACAGGCGGTTCTTTGAGATCATCCTTTTTTGTTGTTGTAGAAATCAAAAATATATTAATCAATAAAACAGGATATTTGTTGAAAGTAATGATTAGGTAAGAGTGTAAATAAGCAAGTAAGACAGGTAAAAAAAGTAGAAGGCAGTGGATAACTAAAGGGAAAAAGAGAGTGAGGGGCAGTGGAAAGAATGGGAAATTACTTTTATGTTAATGGCATCCAATGACCATGGATTTTGATATTTTATCCAAACCCATGGGTTGATAGAATATTTTTATAAGATAATAATCAAACATCAACCATCACGGTGGGTAATCACATCGTTTTGTTTTCTTCTCGCAGTAATGGCTGCGCAAAACCTCTATAGCTAATTCTCACTTAACAATATAATGTTCTTACATCGCAATTGTGTTGACTGGAGTTTTCATGGGAATCACTGTCAATCCCTTGCAGATGATCACAACTGGTGGAGGGTTTCCTAGTACAGGCGAGCAGTTACAACTGGGTGGACAATCTTAAAAGCAAAAGCAATTCCATGCATGTAACCAGAATTAGTAGATAATTTGATACAAATAAACCAAGACCTCTTTACCTTGAGCGTAATCTTAGATCACGTGTCATTCCCTAGAATGCTATTTCTTTTTGAAAAAAAAACAACAACAACAAGCAAACAAACAGTTTATCAGTTGCCTTAAATCAGTCAAGCTATACATCTCACTATAAACGAATCATCATGATAACTCCAAAACACACAGTTTTGCAGACAAAACTAAAAAATGCCATAAACGTCATGCCTTAAAAGGACCTAGGATACATAAATAAGGATACAATTCAAAACAAAGAATCTCATTCTCAAGAGAATGACACGTGGTCTAAAATGGAAACAAAAAAAATTCGTCGTCCAAAGTATAGAGATCTGTAAAACTTAAAGTTGACGAAATGAGCTGTTGTATCTTACTTTCGATAAAGTTGCAATCCTCTATTTCTTTTACTGAAATAAACGCAAAAATAGGAATTCAAGTAAGTTTTGTCGACTGAAAAAAAAACCATGTACACAAATATCGACAGCTTGGTACATTACTGAATTTGATATTTGGTTTTTTTTTACTACTTTTATTATTGCTGTTGACGACGTGTTACTACTACTGACTGCTGTTGTGGCTTCAGTTTTTGTTTATTCTGTTTAATTTTTTCGCAGTTATTGGTGTTGCCTTACTAATATAAAGGGTGTTGTGGTTGCTGCTGCGGTTGTCATTAATTATTGCTGCGTTGATAATGTTACTGTTCTGATTACTGTTAATGTTGTTGCTGTTTTTATTGGTGCTACTGCATGTTGTCATTGCTGCTGTCTTTTATTATGTTAATTGTTTTGTTGTTGCTGCTGTTGTCGTTGGT
Source organism: Actinia equina (assembly GCA_011057435.1). Classification (NCBI taxonomy): domain Eukaryota; kingdom Metazoa; phylum Cnidaria; class Anthozoa; order Actiniaria; family Actiniidae; genus Actinia; species Actinia equina. Next base: position 538,843 of record WHPX01000162.1, on the reverse strand, counting down.
GTTGTGCGGTCTTTGTTGCCGTCGTTTATTTGCATATGTGTTTAGCTTATTGGTAGCAATTCATGTTAACAAATATATACTAAGGGAAACACGTTACTTGAAAACATACTGTGAGAAGTGTAGGACATCTTAAAGCCAGATAAACTGCGTTCAATGTCGGATATAAAGACTATGAGAAGCGAATTAGATGACGATTCCAGTAGTAGAGGAAACGAATCTCCGCAATATCTTCCCAGGATTTTCGAGTTGGAAGATGAGCCATCGTATACCACAACATAATCGTCTTCACAGCTTTGGCTGTCTTGTAACTCAAAGGAAAGGAACTTCAAGCGAATAACGTATCCATTTGGCCGGTTTATCCACCACTTGCATTTGATGTTAATTGGGTATGAATCAGGAAAGTAAGGAGATGTGAAAGTCCCTGACTGACTCGTCATTTTCACTTGGCAGCCTACAGGAAGTAAAGAATAAAAATATCTATAAAAAATTAAATAAAAGGAAAATTTAACCGCGCGTGCACGTTGTGTTGTCAAAAAGCATGCACTCACAATTCAATTAATAGGTGACATTTATAAAACCTGTTTTATAGCGTATTTATGTTACAATTTAGATTTACAAATATAGTTACGGCATATTTTCAAAATAGTTGCTGTATACTAATTACCTCTTATCTCGTAAGTGCTAAAATATGAGCAATACCCAGGCTTTGCGAAATATCCTGCCAGTCCAATAGAACCCTGACCAAGACCTACAGTTGCGCTGACCTTGATCTGTTAGACCAACAAGAAAATATGTCATGTCCGATGCTTTATAATTAAACCAAACAAGATAAAAAGCGTGGGAGTTCTGGACAACTGTTGCTAGATTTTATTGCTGGTTGCTGTAGTGAGGAAGCAATTCGCCTTAATCTAAATTCATGTTTGCAGCTTGAATTAACATGATGTCTGATCGTTTGCTTGCTTATTAAATGCTGATAATTTCTTGCTCCATATTTATTTATTTTTGGGGAAGCATGTTATGCCATAGCATAGTTAATATAAATTTTCATTATAGCCACCAAGTTATATTTGACGATAACAAAGTATTTCTCGTAAGCTCCTATTGTTCTATTTTCTGTCTTCTATTAGATCAACAAAAATGGTCGTTATTTCATTGTTATTCTTATCTCAAGTGATTTTGAGTCATGTGATTGGACTTCGGAAATGTTCATTTTTAGGGAGCTGCACAAAAAATGTTTTAAAATCGGCTTTCTTTACCTTAAATGTCTGTAAAGCACTCAAAGACACGGTTCCAAATCTCCATAATAGTAGACTTGTTTTTGAGGATAAAGCCCATACAAGTTCTTCATTAGTCGTATTAGTATCAAGATATTTTAGCTCAGATCGGTATATCTTAAGAGATGCACTTGAGTGACCAATCACCATGTACCGGAAGTGAAAACAAAAGCCTAACGGAATAATCAGCTAATGGGCTGTTGAATACGTTGCTAATTAAGTTGCTTGCAGTTTGGTTGGTCGAGTTTAGCGTAATAAAATATCCTTACCTGAATAAAATAATCAAATAAAAGATTGGAGGAAAAGTACAACTTACAAATAAATATAAAACAAAACAATAGCCCTAGTTCATCCATCGAGTAATGTTTACCCAGACCACGTGATATCCCATGAGAATATGACCCTTTGTTTGGAAGACACGTCGTCCGCTGAAATTGGCAAACATTATGGCTCCAAGATGAATTAGGCTTATTACAAAAATCATCCAGCAAATAATTACCACCAACATCGAGGCAGGTTGGCGGATAAACCACATCTTGTCGGTTGCTGAATGTTGACCAATCAACAATATCACCTCCTTCTATACCACAACCCACTGCTCGTTGAGCTATCTCTGACAGGCCCATAGCTACTGTCCATACATTCATTCCACTAATCTTTCCCACGAAGTTATCTGCTCCAACTAGTAAAATGCTACCACCACCTGCACTTCAGAATTAAAAACGTTAGTTCTAAAACCAGCTCCAACTAACTACAGCCATCTAGAAGCATGAATCGACGAATAGGGAAAGATGGTGGTCCAATATTAAACCTGGTTATAAATACAAATGTAGTTTCAAGCATACGCAGCCTCAGCATCGATCGCATTTCTCATCTATAGGTGTGAAAAAAGACAAGCAATGTTGAACGGGGGTACAAATCTCCGGACCACTAAATGAAATTTATATCGTTACTTATTTGCTTTTGATAACACTGACACAATAACTCACGAGCTTTATATTTTTATTGCAAAGGCTGTCATGGGGTTTTATTTTTCGCTGGTCAATTTTCGCATGCTTCATGACACCCCTTTTGCAGTGACATCATTTCTAGGTCATCATTTCGGATCAGCTAGAGAACCAAACCTTTAGCATACTAGAACATAACCTACGTGGTATCATTTGGTCTTTATACCAATTTGTTACCCTGTATCACGAATCATTCCATCTTTGTACATCTGATAAACTCCTCCTTTTGAGGTCCACACGAGACAAAGGTGGTGCCATCTGCCATCGTTGGCTGATACATTACTGTTCCTTGAATTAAGGGTAAAATCGAAAATAATTGAGATAGTGATTGGGGATTGGTGTGGGGCAAACGTGAGAGTGAGAAATACATTCATTCGTTTTTATCAATTGAACCCCGCAGATGTGAGAGGAGAGCGTTTTACCAAATACTAAACCCAAACGCATCTCATCATCAAGAACCTACTTTTCTTTGCTCATAAGCCTTATGGATATATTCTTGTAGTTGATCAACCCAAATCCGGTGGCATTAGTGCCATGGTATCTGAAGGGAGTTCCTTGGTTTACTGTATCATTCGTCTTTATCCAAATACAAGGCTGTGAATGACTCAAGATCTGGTATGATGAACGTGACCAATGCTTTAGTCGGAACATTAAAGGGTATTTCGAATAGGCCGGATTTTATATCTACGAAACACAAAAAATGTTGCGTTATAAATTGACAATTTTCTAGGGATATCTAGCATTCTAGCTTAACAGAAAAAAAAAAGGATTATGGTCCTGAGGTTTTGTACGCAAGTGCTACACCGACTTAATAGAGCAATACTGCAATTCCTCTTCCAGGTACATTGCTCAATCCCGACTTTTTTGAATACCCCTTAAAATTCCCATGTTTCAGATAACTATATTGACACACACGTGCGCTACTGAATAATGTATAACAAAAATACTTGCTCTAACGTGTACTAACACAACTAAAACTGTCACTAACGACTACAACTACGACTTGACCTAGGCCTACTCGGCCAACTACATTTCAATATCATAAAAATCCTTAGAAGTCAGAAACTGTGCCTGGTCACTGCCAGAGTTCTTTCTTGTCCACAGTGTTTTACTTCTACTTCACTCCGAAACAGGGTGAGGAAGTGTGGAGTTGGTCATAATTAGATTGCATAACTAGCTCCTCCTCCTACTATAATGTTATTCTTTGCAAATAGTGTGACAGTTGTTGGCGTTAATGAATTGAACAAAAACAGTGCGCAAAAAATAAGTCACAAGAAATATTTTGATACAAGACGACGTTTTGAATAGAACCACTAGTCTTAATCAGGCGTGTGCAAGATGTCATGTTGTGATAGTTGTTAATCTAATGGTTGGGAGCATAAATGACAGTTTTGGGCACAAATGCTGGTAGTCACGTGCTCTTCTGAAGCAATACACTCGACAAAAAAGATTAGAGGTTCATAGCTATAGCCGGAACGTCGCCTGTTAAAAAAAAAGTAAAGTATGTGTATGACAATTTTGTAATAAAGGGACATATCTAGATATAGCTCTTGAGTTCGTTATGACCAGAGTTATATTGGATATGAGGCTCTACAAATAACAAAGAAAAGCGTGCCAAGTTTAAACTAATGACTAATTAGTTACTTAGACCGACTAATTTTTTTTTTTTTTTTCACTTACAACTGGATTTGTGCAAGGGCTTCTGGTATTAGTCGTCAAATTACGCCAACATGCAAACAAACGTCCTTTTATCTTGTATTTAAGAAAGCTCACCCATATATTTCTCGCTATATACGAGAACAACATGCTCATATATATGCATGTTAAAAATGATAGCAAAGCTTACCAATAATAGAACCATTAACGTTATCCTGGTTAACGATGACATTACTAGAAGACAACCTTGGAGACCACATGACGCTCGATGGCGAACTACGGATAGGGGACCATTGTGGAATTGGTTTCTTTTTGCCATAACTAACTCTGCAGTCCATAGGAAGTTCTAGGAATCGCGAAAAGATAGCAAAACATTTTCAGTAGATATTATCATAAAATGCTTGTAAAAAGGGACTCAATTCTTGGGTGCAAACACGACACAAGCATTAATTGAAAAAAATCTGAATAAAACAGGTGCTTCGTTGGTAATCTAACAAGAGAGGCCAGTAAGAAATCATTGTTATCGTCAACCAACATGGCGGCTATGATGTAAAATGCACCTCAATAATAATAGTTTTAGACAAAACACTAGTATTATGAATGTATAAATGAATAAAGTCTGACCTCGACTTCAGGCTATTGTTTCATGGTCACTTAGGCGAATTGGGAAAGGCACACCTCCACATCCATAATTCATTAACATTTTAAAATTAAATATTATTATTATTATTATTATTATTATTATTATTATTATTGTTGTTCTTCTTCTTCACTAACGTAATCAATTATTCCCTGTCAAAACTAAATGGCTTATGGTCATCGGCACAATCCAATCTTCCTAAGAACATCTACAACTTCACCGTACGCTACATAAATAACACTCTCCCAACCAGGAAAAGCCTTGTAAGATGGGGTATCTCGCAATCACAAGATCGTTCATTTTGTCTTTCATCCGAATCTCTTTTACATATAGTAAGTGGATGTCAACACTATCTTGATCGTTTCACCTGGCGCCATAATTCCGTCCTCCACTTTATTGCCTCTTCACTCAAAACCATTGACAATTCTACTCTCTATGCTGACCTTGATAATTATCACAGTCCTTCAATTATAACTGGAGATAGTTATCGCCCTGACTTGATTCTAAAAACATCTAGCACACCCTATATATTGGAACTTACTGTTGGCTTTGAATCAAACCTTAAGAATAATGCTGATCGTAAGAAGAAAAAATATAAAAAACTTATTAGTGATTTAAATAGTGATTATAGCCATGAAAGTTTGTTAATCTTTCAATAAGTTACCTCGGAGTATTTTCTAATGATTGTGCAACATTTATTGAAATGTTAGAAAATGTAGGTTTCGACAAAAAAACAACGTAAATATGTAATAAGGAAAATTATGAACATTGCTATTCGAACAACCTATTATATATTTTGCTGTAGAAACAAAATCTGGGATAATCCTGACTTGATGAAGTTTTAATATTGGCGCTACAACTAAATGTGAAAAAAAAAAAAGTATGATTAATGTTTTTAGTATCTTTCATGCACTTAAATGTAAAATATTCAAGTAGCTTATCGTAAATTGCCTATATATAGAAGGTTTACGATGGAATTTGGAAAACATAATAAAGTTTACATTATTATTATTATTATTATTATTATTATTATTATTATTATTATTATTATATATTCTTGACTTTTTGATAAAGTTCATACAATCTGACCGGGTTTAAACCATAAATAAATAAGATAAAATAACAATAAAAATAGACAAAATAAAACAAAACCAAAAACTACAATGACACAGCTTTACGTAAAATATAGACAGTACTTAGCAAAACGATTTTTTGCATCATGCTTATTTCTATTTTCCCTGGAATGTTAACATTTGCCTCCATTCCTTTTCTTATTAGTCCTAGGGCGCCTATTAATTACTACTGGGATATCAATCACTCAAGGTCCCCACATTTTAGAGACTTCAATATCTGGTCTGTTTGCCCCGATTTCCTTGTCCGTGTGTATATACATTACTCAGAACAGTTTGGACCTTGTGCTCGTACCATCTTTCGGACACTTCAAAGTTGTAGTGTCTTTCAGTGTGTTCTATTTGGCAAAGACAGGACACCCAGATGTTAAGTGGTCCACTGCTTCAGCTGAGGTATTACAAAGTCTGCATTTCGGATCTGCGTTATACTTGATTATTTACTTGTGATATAGTCTTGTAGGTAGAGCAGCGATCATGAACCCCTCTGTTTCGGCTTTAAGCAAAGTCCGCTACTTTTAAGCCACTGATTGGTCTTGCTTCTATCAGTGTCTCCTTTACTTAGCCTTTTTATTGTGTTGCCCATGCATTGGCTTTCCTTCCCAAAATTCTCTTATAGACTGTAAACGATATTACTTGTTCCTTTCGCGTTTCTTGGCATTTTCTGTTATACTAGAGGCGTTTTCAAATTGGGTACGGAGTTCCAATCCTTGCTAAAACTTGTTAGCTTCTCTCACTATTGAATACTTCTCCTTTGCCATTTTGTGCTGAAGCACCAAATTAGCATGCTTGTTATCCTTCTCGTTGATATATACGTTTATCTCTAAAGTCCACAATTTATTTCTGTTTTCTATCTGGATTAATCCTTTTCCACCTTCTTTTCTGGGTAAATAGATGCAATCAACGTCTGCTTTAGGATGGTGCATCTTATTCACCGTTAGGAATTTTGATTGCGGTTATATTATTGGCTGCATTCAGCTCGCTTTTTAAGACCAGGCCCACTCTTCTGTAATATTCCTTGTTGATTTGCTCTTTCATGATGGTGGAGTGCTCTATTCCATCTCCAGATCTTTGATGGCTGTGTTGGTTCAAGTTGGATTTTGGTGGACTTGACTAGACTACGAGTCTCCTTGACTCCTTGGAAGATGCCATCGTTTATCCTTATTCATCAGTGAGGACCTCGCCGTTCTCATGCTAGAGTAAGAGTCTAGTTTTCCAGTTCTTCATTGTTATTTGCAATAAATTTCTGACTGTTGGTGATATTTTGAATATACGAAGGACTTCCATTAACCAGCTGTGAGGGACTCTATCAAAGGCCTTCTCGTAGTCTGTCCAAGCCATACTGATGCTCCTTTAGATTTAGCATTCTCGAGGATCATCTTGTTAACAAGAAGTTGGTCTTTGCATCCATACGAGCCTCGGCAACATCCTTCCGGTTCAACAGGGAGCAATTTGTGTATTCCAAGAAATGTTTACGTTCTGTCTGTCAACAAAGATGTCAATGACTTGTAGGTTGTTTGAAAGGCACGTTATTGGTCTATAGTTACTGGGATATTCTGTAGTTCGCTTTTTCGTAGAAGGTGTGTCCTGCCACTTGTGAGCCATTCTGGTGTTTTATCAGGCTCAGTTATCTAATGTTGAATTCTCTAACAAGGTCGGTGTGTAGCGATGATAGATATTTCAACCATAAGTTAGGTACATTGTCAATACCTTGTGTCTCATCAGACGTAATTTCATACCATTCGTCTTCTGGAATGTTCTCGAGCAGTTTTTCTTGATCTTCGATCCAACTAGCTGTAACATTACAACATTTTTCATCCTCCCAGCTCTTTTTCCTAGAAGTCATGGGTTGCTTCCTTTGAGGGAGGTTTTTATAATAATAATAATAATAATAATAATAATAATTTTATTCACGTGTCTATGTATTTAGTTTATACAACTAATTGGGGACACAAAAGAAAGAAAATATCTATATCTAATATCTAAAATAGATATAAAAAATATATGATGTATATATATAGTTTAACTAAAAAAAGTAATAAGCTATAAAATCCAGGTGAATAGGTTAAGAATTCATAATGAGAAAAAAAAAAATCTGTTAATTCACGAGCTGCATAGTTTGCAACAATTAATGTTGTTTTCTAATATCTTGGATAAATCCAATTTCCTAATTTTCATTTTAAAATAATTTATGCTCGATGATGATCTAAGATCCGCGTTGAGCTTAGACCAAATATACGGTCCTAAATATCTAATGGTGTGTTTACCATAAGTCACCGTATCAAATCTAGGAATGTTGAAATCATTATTTTTAAGTGAAAAAAAAGAGTGTCTCCCTGTGTCTCCTGCCAGTGAAATAGGATCTTAACCACGACAACAATGAACCTCTGATGCCAAAGCATTCGAGCTTAAACAACAGCTATTCATGAGAAACCCCGTCTAAAGCCTTAGCAAAACCCAAATAAATAACATCAACTCTTCTCAAGAGCTTTGTGGAACTAATTGATTAATTGAGATAACTGAGACACTGTAGATTTACCTGGCAGAAAACCGTGTTGCCATTGCATAAGATACGGAGAAATTGTATCAAAGATTTCATTTTACACTAGCTTTTCAAGTACTTTTGACAATACATCTAAAAGCGATATACCTGTATAGTTGGTGACATCGGCCTTGGAATCGCACTTATGAATAGGAACTAAATTGGCATCTTTCCATTTTTCAGGAAACGATCCTAGCTCCAAAGATCATATTAAGCAGCTGACACAATGATGGTGCAATTTCCTCGGTACATGATCGTATGAGCTTAGGAGAAAAACCAAGGGACTCCTTATTGACAAGCGCTTTAAGATGCTATAAGGACATTTTCAATGCTTTAAAAGTTCAACGCGTAAATTTCATGATCAATCTTGTAGTCAAGCCTGGGAAATTAATCAATCAAACTACCTTGGTCATGCGACCCAAAAGCGGAGTGAAAAAATATGTTAAATACATTTGCCTGATCCAAGGGTTTACAAGCTTGCACTGACCCGTGCTTAACCACACTTGGAATTCTACTAGTCTTGGTAATTGCTATATAAAACGACCAAACTTTACAAGGATTTTCCTTGATAGAATCACTATGTATGTTTTGCTGTTGATGTACAACTCTGTTTTATGCCAACCAATTTGATGTCTCCCATCGCCCCCAAAATGAAACCTACGTACTCTTAGTATCGATGCTATATCCTTCTTTTTACATTTTTTGCGTGGAGCCGGGGGGAGGAGTGGAGGAAGTATTAAGAGGCTGTGTCCCTAAGAATCACCAGACCAAATTGCATGGGGTCTCAGATCTCTTTCAAACTTTATGTACAGAAAGCCTTTCCTATTGGTAGTATCAAAATGCATTTTATTTCGAATGTCGTCACAATTTCGCTAAGTTCAAGGAGGGGTCAAGTTTCGGGCAAAAATTGAGTTTTTGGGCACCTCTTGGTTACGTAATTTGAATGAAATTTGAGGCTTTGTATCTCTTTTTAAAATGCACACAAAATGAAATCGTTTTACATGCTGCTAGATACACCTCTGTGGAATAATCTGACATATTAAAAGCTTGAAGAAAATGTATTTTATTTGGAGAAAGTTCACACTACTTTTTCCCTATTTTTGACATTTTGTGACTTGCAAAATTATGACAAAAGATAAAAATTCAAATCTCAAAAGTGGATCGCTCTATAACTCTAATATTTTTATCGTGATACAAGTAAACATTGATCTTTCATAAGGTGTAAAAACATTTATTTGGCCAGCATCTTTTAGGCAAATCGTGACTCCGCCAAATCTCTGCATTTTTCGAGTTGTCAAATTGAAAATGAAAATCGAATGTTGCTACGATCGAATGTTCTAATCTAAATTGACATAGAATTATGTTTAAACCCAAAATAGGATATTTTAAGGTATTTCTTTGAACACATTCCACAAGTGGAATCAGAAAAATTATCGTACATTTGTGGTTGGTTTTGTAAGAAATCTGTATGTTGAATTAGCCATGAATTAAAAGAAAACAATGCAAACACTTATTTCAAAGAATTGAAGACAAATTTCCACTTGTAAGATCAATAAATGAATTAAGATACACTGCTTTAGTGTTAATTGCATTGGATTAAATTTGTGTTGTTGAGAGATGTTGTTGTATAAAGACCTTAACTTTCACTTTAAAAAGCCGTAAAAAATATTCAAAAACATTTACAAACGCCCATTTACTGACCAAGAAATTCGTCATTTTGCATTGCCTTTTTGCATTGTCTTTATTTTCTATTTTGTCTCAGCTCTTATTGTCAAGTTTAACTGAATGTAAACTTCGATCTCGTGCTGTAAAAGACGTAATTATTAAAGTAAGCTTATATTTTGCTCACCTTAACCAGTTTCCAAATCTGTTTTTTGGTCTTGATTTGTCCTAAATCTCCAGATTTTCGATTTCAGTGAAAGACATCCAAGATAAATTTCACTAAACTTGATATTGTATTGGCATATCTGTAGTTATCTTTCGTTTTTTTTTAAGTAAAAGAGATTCAAAGCCTAAAAATGTCGGTTTTTTGGAAAAATTTGTCGAAGAATTTTCCAAGAGCAAAACTAGCCCCTGGGAGTGGTGGTGAGTTGTGTACAAAATTCTAAGTGGGCGAGTATGTACTCGCGCAAAAAAAAAACAAAATAAACAAATAAACCACGTACTGCATTTCGATTCGATTTCACTGCATGTTTTTTTATTATGGGAGAAATTATCTTCATCTCGAATAAAAATAATTGGAGATTTTTTCCCCTATCTTATTTTTACCTTTCAGTTTCATTCAAATTGTTCTCCCTGTGACGTCCGTATCGGGAGCTCCGCTAATATATATATTACATCTTTTCGTACTTACCATATCCGCTACAAACGCCAAACATTTCGTCCCGATCGTAGTTTTCGGTTAAAGAGCACCAGTAACGATCATAATCGGTTACTGTACAACTGTAATATTTTCGTGCTTCGTATATAAAAGGGAAAACACAGCATTGATTTTCCGTAGTTTTTTGCTTGCATAAGCCACATTCGTCTATAAACACAAGCACATTGAAATGTGTTAAATGTGGTTATTTAAATGTAATTTAGGCTAAGTTAGACTCGAAGTCAATGACATCTCGCAGTAACGTTGTCCGGACGCTTACCGCTATTTCTGCTGTCAACGCATTTATTACCTCACGCGATCGTTGATCGACTCGGCTAGCAAGTTGTTTATAGCATGTCGCAATCTATTTTAGTCGATCTCAGTGGCTTGTATGAGATATGGATCATAGCTATCATTACGAAATACGATAAGACGCTACACACGTGATCACGCTAGCTTAATGCCAAACACGCGAACCTTTATTCGCCATCACTATCTATCGCTAGCACTCGCTATACGACGCTATTACTCTACAACTTACACAAGTTTAATTTCCCGCCCGCCATCCCTACCATTGGTACAGGTAAGTAGAGGTAAGTATTCCATTGACTGGTCGCGGTCAATGTGACAGGTGTTCGGTGGGTGGTGACAGGGTGACCATGGTTACCGCTAATAGACCCGTTTCCAATTCCAAATTACCGCTGTGTTTCTTGATTACAAACTCATTTGCACAGGGTTAGCCCCGAGTTTGTGCAGAATATTCACGTGTTGCAGTCAAGGTCCGTCGAGTGTCAAAGTGTTTGTATTGTTGAAGTTGTGCATTCTTTACTTTACCGTTGGTATTTGTGAATATTTAAACACAGCGGTAATTTGGAATTCGAAACTGGTCTATTTGTGCCTGGCTCAACCCATCCCACCGAATATGCACCTAACGCCAAGCTCATCATTAACGATGAGTTTAACCTATAGTTGTCGTAGAAGTATACAAACAGAAAGAGGAGCAGGACAGGTCCTTGAAATATATATCTGAGTAGTATATAGAAGGTACTGTCTTTGCTCAAAAAAATAGCTTCAAATGGTTAGGTGATCATTTCTCATACAGAGGCATTCTATAACATAGAGGTCCACAAGTTTATCTGTGTTAAGCTGCGACTGTCACGAGTCAACCTCTCCAAAAAATAAGGACTGAAAGTATGTATGTAAAGTATGTATGTAACGAACGAACGAACGAACGAACGAACGAACGAACGAACGAACGAACGAACGAACGAACGAACGAACGAACGAACGAACGAATCGAATCGAACGAAGGAATCAATCAATCAATCAATCAATCAATCAATCAATCAATCAATCAATCAATCAATACGTACTGCATGTACCGGAAATTGCGAGAGAAGAAAGCAAATCGAGTTTTTGTTTTTCAATTATCTAGAACAAAGGAATCCCGCACAGAGATTCTACTAAGGTTAGTGAATTTTGTAACTATAAATTAAACCACTTACCAAGGCTTGTACTATTACAAAATCCCCATTCATCTTTAAACACATCTAAGTCCAGCGTTGTGGCACACCATGGTTTTATTGCCGTAGATAAGCATTGACTGTAGAAATGGTTGTTATACTTAAAGGGAAAGACGCACATTTTTCCATTTTCTGTCATAATTCTACATGTCCTCTGGGTAGGGGCAAATGGAGCTGGAAATGATAAGCAAAAGTATTGGAAGCTTGTCAATTAAAAAATCTCCGGTTTTTATATACCCTTTGTCTGTGATCTTAAAGCAGCTCAATTTGGAAGACAAAACAAAATAATTTCAATGTCATGAGAATTGGAAACCTATTGTTTTGCCCTCCAAATTGAGCTGCATTCCGAAGTGTTGCAATGGGTCTATTACAATACTTTTTTACTGAGTCCTCGATTGTGTCCTGTACGCGAAGATCATACCCAAGATAAGATGGACTAGACATGCCACCATATGCCAGATAATATTTTATATTTAACTTTATCATGTTGAATGTAAAGATACTCTCCATAAAAACGTTATTATTAATATTATTATTAGTATTATAAGTATTATTATGTCAGTTAAACTATAAAGTGTCGTGTTTTTATAAAAAAATATTAGTATTATTATCATCACCACCACCACCATCATCATCATCATCATCATCACCATCATCACCATCATCACCACCATTACCATCATCATCATCATCATTGTAAGCGCCGTCACGGCAGCAAGCATGTTTTAGTGTTTTCTACTTATATATTGCTCTACACCGTATCATCTTTGGTTTTAACTTAGTTCTAGAAGCTCTACGTTGACAAGTTTTTTTGAAGGGTTTTTTCACCCCTAACGAGACTCTGGGGCGGATTTAATATCAGATCTACCATTGCCATGCCTGACTTGACGCCATCATTTGGGCTTTTTGGTTCGTCTCTTGGCCATCCATCTTCATATATACAAGATAACCTTCGCAAGGAAAGCAATGAATGGAACTTAAATTCATCGTTTAGAGGTAGAAGATCTGGTTTGAAGGTAAAATATAAAGAACTTTTGCAATGCAACAAAATTGAATCCATTGTTACGCATCAAAGGTTGCCTCAGAACTTTATATGCGTTCACGGTCAATCAACCATAACAACCATATCTCTATACCACTATCAATCTCGAATCTCCAATCAACGCGGAGGTGGGGTTGCCATGATGTTCAAGAAAGAAATAATTTTGAAAGCGAGTATATCTGACCTCACGTACGGATCTTTTGAATATATGGAACGATTACTTAAAATAGGAACTAAATGGATACGGCTCATCATCGTTTACCGCCGCCACCGCCTTCATTTATGAATGGATTTACTGTTCCTCAATTCTTTGCTGAGTTTACAACATTTCTTGAACGTTACACTGCCTGGAGAAGCTTTAATCCTTAGTGTTTTTAATTTCCACATTGATGCATTCCGCATCAGATACTTATGCCAATACATTCTTAGAACTGCTTGATGCCTTAAATCTAACACAACATGTTAGCCATTTCACACACAAATCTTGAAATATACATGACCTGCTAATTATTAGCCAGGAACTAAAGAAAAACTTAGTTGATAATCATATCCTAGTACATCCATCTTGGATCCCAGACCATAGCTTACTGGAATATAAAATTGCAATTCCAAAACTATCTCCTCATTTGAAAACTGTATCTACGCGAAACTGGAAATCTGTTGACATTAGTAATTTCATTAAAGACTTGAAGGGTATTGATCTTCATAACATGAGGAATCTTGACGTATCTGACTCTGCACTTTTGTGTAATATGATGATAAGACGGAATTTTGAAGGGGGTTGCGCGTATAAGGTCACTTCCTTCGAATCACTAAACGTTGCCAGGAACGCAATCGCTTAATGGCGGACTCAAACGGCCAAACTTTACTGTCTAAACGCAACATCTTCCCAGTCTCGTATCGAAAACGAATTTGGACAGTAAACTATATTACATATCTAGTTTTATATGGTACAATTTCCAGGGATGGTGTAATTTTCGTAAGACTAGCACTTTAAACTAAAGAATGTGTAGAACATTCGACGCTGTATCAGTGACGACGCACTGAAGAAGCACTTTTGGTGGAAGGGCTTTCAGCAACTCAGGCCCACGACTTTGGAACGAGCTTCCTAAAGACAAAGAACACCAGAGAACTAAAAACTTTCAAAAAAGCTTAAAAACTCATATCTTCTTACATATAAATAGATATAATGTAGATATCAGTGGTTAGAGTTATAAATATTATATTATTTTTATTGTTATTATTATTATTATTATTATTATTATTATTATTATTATTTTCTTAACTTATATCCTCTAGTTTTATCTTTAACTGTTTTTGGATTAGCTTTTTTAGTTTCTTTAAGTTTTGTATATTTTAAACAAGTATTTTGTGAAGCGCCGTAGAGTCTTAGATATGGTGCTATATAAATATATATTATTATTATTATTATTATTATTATTATTGTTATTATTGTTATTATTATTATTATTATTATTATTATTATTATTATTATTATTATTATTATTGTTATTATTATTATTATTATTATTATTGTTATTATTATTATTATTATTATTATTATTATTATTATTATTATCATACGCGGGCCATAAGAAAGGAGAAACAACGAGGATCCATAACTTACGGTACGGACTGAGCAAACGAAGTTAATAAGACATTTATTAATTGGCAAGGCATTGAGATTAAAAAAGAAGCGAAGAAACAAAAAGTAAAGTTGACAGCGCATGTCAAACGAGAAGTGCATTGAAAGGGCTTCCTGTACGTGTCACAAATCATTTAGTGTTTAAAAAGTGGAGTTTTAGTTTACTTTGAATGGATTTAGCTATAGTTTAAAGTTTTCTTAAATACTAATTAAACAAATTAAAGTGAGGCTTTCTTTTGCAAAACATATCAATGCAAAGCAAAATAGGCATCAAATTAAGACCTCATGAACTCAACATGAGTTAAGAAGAGAAAACTGTCGTACTTCAAACTTCTTTTAGACTTCAAGATATTCACGATTAACCAAGATGAAAAACACTACAACCATCCGCTTGTTTTCCTGCCTTTCATTGGGGAAAAAAATTCTAAATCTCTCGAGAAATGAATGAGAAGGTTTGAAATATTACGGCAAAGGTTTAACATTTTTAAGCAGGCCGCCTTGTGCACAATGGCTGAAGTCAGGAAGAAAGCACACTTTCAATTCGACTCAATTGAAAAAGGTACCACCAACTCTTCTGTCCATAAATGCATTCAAATTAGAGTGTGGATGAAATATTACTGAAATATGGAAATACTTAAAGAGCGGATGAGCCCTAGGAAACTGCATAAAACGTTAACGAAAGAAACCACTGGCTTCTTCACCCGATCGATCCAGATAAGTTTAAACTTAAGCTTAATAAGCTTTAAACGCAAGCTTAATACTCAAATAACAAATTTACGTTAATTGTTTTGTAAAACTATCTTTAATTCCTTTACTGAATCAGCCGCTATTCAACACCCATTGTAGTTTGACAGTCTTAGTTTATATGTAATGTTTATAAGAGTTTTTCGTCTTGTTGTAACTAATTATTCTCCATAGATACACTAACTTTCGATAAAAACTATTCGGAAGGCCGATGATGGTAGATCAATCAAATCAACGAGAAAAACCTTCTCGCTTTTAATTTCATAATAAAATATTCGAATGACGAATAGGCTTTGATACAAAGAGTGTTTTGCCTTGCTTTTCCACTATCGATAAAATGAAACAAAGCAGAAAGCCGCAGTGTATCATGGGAAACGTCAAAATGGTGAATAACCATTACCAAATTGGTTTAGTTTTATTATTAGACCCAGTCAATACTCCATTTTACAATTACCGGAGCCATTTTGAATAATTATATATATTGTGCTACATCAGGTCGGTGCTGTAGTTGACCCGTGGCTTTGTAACATATGTTTTCATGTATAAAAACAAATTTCTTGATTCCAAGTTTAGCTTTGAGAGTGGTCCTTTTTCATAAATGAATAGCGCTTATAAAGCGCATGTGGCTACTGCCATTATCGAAATGCAATAGATGATCTGACAGTATGTGGATCATCAGTTACCGCATGTGATGGCGCGCTGCATGATATCACGGTGATCAGAGTAGAAAACGGAGTTATTTGTGATAAAGAATACAAAAATTTTAAAGACCAATTCCAATGGAGTTTTGAAGGAAGTTCGGCCAGTTTTGTTATTTAAATTAGCCGTTCTGAATAAAAAGTAGATTGATCGCCACACATTACAAGATTACAAACAGCCGTGAAGCAATGCTCAGATTGTATGTTGAAATGTGCGAAGGTCTAACGAGAATTCGCTCCAATAAATAATCATTAATTTACAGGCTTGGATGAAGATAAAATAATATGTACTTATTGACTGAGCTAGGTCGTGTCGTACGTGAAAATATTTGGCTCGAGGTTGTGCTGTACAAATGACCGAGAGCCAAATATTTTCCCGTATGGCCCGACCTAACTCAGTCAATAAGCATTTTATTATATGAACCTCAATAAAATGAAAAAAAAAATCTAAGAAAAGAAAGTGCGCGGATTCGAGCAGGGCCGGACGGTCTTTTCCGGCCCGCTTACTTCAACCCGTCCGGCCCCCATCAAGTGACTTTTTCAAATGGTTTTTTTAGAGCGCGCGAGCAGGGCCGTACGTGTCATATGATAAATAGCATTTGTGAACGATTTTCTTAAAGTATTTGCTTAGGCCCCGTCCAAACGTATCCGGTAATTTTAGTATCCGCAATTTTTTTTTTTTTTTTTTTTTTTGCGGATACGAGTTGCGTTCACACGTGACCGAACATTATTGTAACCGTATCCGCAAATTTTACAAAAACGGATACGTGTGGACGGTGAAAACGATTCGAATGCGCTGCCTGTGGACGCAAACATTTTCGAATCCGCAAAAAAAAGGTTTTGCGGATACAAAAATTTCCGGATACGTGTGGACGGGGCCTTAGTTCACGGTGTAAATAAATAGTGTCCGTGATCCTTAGACGCAATTAAGGTTAGCACGTGCCACCTACATCTGCCGTCCCGGATCTCCTGGCCCCACACGCATCTCGTGGCCCATTTGGCCATAACTCGATAACGAAACTTGGTAGTTTTGGTGAGACTTGTGTTGTCAATCATCAGATCAAGTGACACGACGTGAAGTCACATATCACGTGGCTTACGAACCAAACATTTTCGCCGAATTTTGCGAATACTCATTGCAATGAACGCTTTAGTAACGAAACTTGGTACGATGGGTGAAACTTGTGTTGTCAGCCATCTGACCACATGACATGGCGTGACGTCACAAACAACGTGAGCTACGAACAAAACATGGCCCATTTTCGCCAATAGTCATTACAATAAATGGTATGGCAACGAAACTTGTTACATATGGTGAGACTTGTTTTGCGAGTGATCTGACCACGTGATATGACGTAACGTCACATATCACGTGGGTTAACAACCAAACATTATCGCCGATTTTTGCCAGTAGTTCTTACTTACGAACAATTGCATGTTATCATTTCATCAAATAAAAGAATACTTATTTTAACCAAATTCGTTTACACGTACATACCCCTAATGGCTCCATAGCACCCACTGCTAATGGCCGTGCATCTCGTGGCCCCATGCACACGCATCTGGTGGCCCCTGGGCCATAACTCCTTAACGAGGCGTGCTATGCTAATGAAACTTGGTAGCATTGGTAAGACTTGTGTTGTCAATCATATGACATCGCGACATGAAGTGATGTCTAATATCACGTGACTTATGAACCAAACACCTTTCCCGATTTTTGCGAATACTTATTACTATAAATGCTATGGTAATAAAACTTGGTCTGAAATGGGTAAACCTTGTGATGTGAGTGGACCGGCCACGTAACATGGCGTGACGTTACATGTCGCGTGGCTTAACAACCAAACATTGTCGCCAAGTTTCGTTACCATAGCATGCTTCGTTCCCGAGTTATGGTCAATGGGCCACCAGATGCGTGTGGGCCAGGAGATGCGGGCCAGCCGATGTAGGTGGCACGTGCTAACCCCTTCTCCTTGAAAATCAACATAAGAAAAAATAATGTAAATCAACACGCATAACGCAACGCTTTATTTTGATCTTCCCGATTGTATAATAAACGGTCGATTATCTTGCATAATCAGTTTTGAGCTCGAAGGTCGAATGATTCCTTGAATAAACACACAGTCTGCCTTTGAAATTAAAAACAGAGAAAGCGTTTTCAAATAAATCTTCTTTCAATTATGCTCAGTTCGAGTATTAATTGAAGTTCAGACAATTAATTCATCACAGAATTCGCTTCCAACAGGGAACTAGGTGTTAAAAAGAAAATAAAAAGGACAATTACTCATCTTACTAGCAAAATTGAGTATCTAAGATATTACATCGAGCGAAATACTTGGAATCCTTTGTGAATGTCATCAAGTATAAGGAAGCCCGATCTACGAAAAGTGCAAAAAGTATTCACGAGTTCGCCAAAACGACGTAACGAGTGACGAAATTTGACTATCGCCATTCTCCAGCCGCGATTGGTTCCGAAGTCTATGTATTGTTCTCGAGTAGTTCGCGAGAGGATCCGACTAGGTAATGACCATTTCGTTTTGACGGGGGATCAGCACTCGATGGATCATGATTGGTTAGTACAGTAAGTCGATTTAGTTCCTTTGGGTTCCTGTGTAAGTTTACTTACAAGACTTACTCAAGGTCACTACACGATAGCATAGTGGCTTCTCGCATCTTCGAGGTGACAGTAGCCACAATAACAGAATTGAGACACTGGCCGACATCCAGAGCTTAAAATTTAACGATCTGAATGAGAGATTTTAAAGTAGCTATTCTGAGTCAAGGTGGATTGAAAGCTGACATAGTCGTGAAGGTTTTCGCCATACTAAGTTGCGAGGTAATTCAAATCAAATAAAACACCCTGGAAGATGGAAGGAATACATTACAAAATCAAAGCGAATTTAAATACGATTCCACTTTGAGACGAATATCAGCGCTTGGATGATCATCCGAGCCTCATAAAGTTACCAGAATTAAACTTCTTCCAGCTGTACACATACCTTGTTATATCTTATTGTGTCCACACGATAAAAACTATTAAAAGCTGACAGCTTATCTTCCTTTCTTTTTCTTTTTCTTTTTTCCCCCCGCCATTTCTCAATAAAGAAAAAAACACGAGGATTTATATAGTATTGAAATATGCAAGACAACCAACCACGGGTCAACTACAGCCTCGACCTGATGTAGTAAAATATAATTATTCAAAATGGTGCTGCTAACTGTAAAATGGACTATTCGCTATATTGGCGGTGGCTGATGTGACGTTCTTTTAAGACTAATGTAATACATTTTCAAATGTTTACTTACCTTGAAGAGCGGTGTTACCTATTGAATGATAACAAAAAAAATGTTAGTATAGAATAACTCAGTGTTAACATATAATGTAAAACTACAATGTGACTCGTGTTTTACATTATATAAATCACCTTTTGAGTGTTTTGTATTGTGTTACGATCACAAAGAAGTTCGGACATTGTTCTACATTTATAAGAATGTACTGACTTTAACTGTTTTTTTGTTTTTTTTTCTTCTTTTTTCTTTTTTTTTTGAGTTAGCTTTCCAAATACAAACAACATATCATTTGTCTAGCTGGATCTGCGAAGCTTCTCTTACTGCTGTTTAGAAAAGTAACTAAAGAAATCGATCTGAATTATTTTATTTTAAAATTCAGTGAATTTGTATGGGAATCCGAGAACGTTTTTTTTTTTTGGTGACCACAACACAATCCAACTGTTTTTTTGCTACTTCTGAAAAGATGACTTAAGTAAATGTTTAAAAAACCACTGGGAAAGGAGAAAGAAGAATTTTTACATAAATAAATGAATAAATGGATACCAGGATAAATATTAATAATAATTACATCGCTAGAAGTAAAATACTAAATTTAAGTTCATAGCAATCTAAGTAATTGGATTTCAGCACAAAGAAAAACTAGTCTCTTATATTCCTAGTTTGAGTGTACCCCTGGTCAATATCCTATATATATATAATATATATTGAATTCCTAATTGTTGAATTCATTGGAATCCTTCTTCTACTGGAATTCATCTTTGTTCTACCATCCGTATATTCAAGTTGATATCATATATTTATACAGATGGAGAAGCCCTTACCACCGACACAGAACCCTTTCTGTCCATCGCGATCGTAGTTATCAGTTAAACTGCACCATGGTTCTACTCTGTCGATCCCGATACAATACGAGTAGCACTTGTCTTTATAAATGAACGGAAATGAACAGCAATCGCCTTGTGTTGTACGTATCTTACAGTTTTCTGTGCAAAGAAGAAACGGTCAGGTACGTTAAAAGACTTTCCTCTGAGAGAAATCATATAATGAAAAACATTAAATATTGGAAACAAAAATTCTAAAAATAATAACGGTCGCGACAAGGCAAGCATATGGCACTGGTATAAAAAATGATTTTAAAGGGTCAATTACAAAGAGCATTATTTTGTATTTACTATTCATTGAAGTTGCATTCTGGCAGCTGTCTCTTGAAAGTATGATGTCATCAACAGCTACTAGCGAGCTTGACGTCTTGGACTTGTCTATTGGTCTCAAACAATAGCTAAGAAAAATGTAACAAAGTTATCAAATAATAGCCAAGAAGGATTTTTTAAAAAGAACTATAATATAATTCCTACGAATCCTGGTCTCGAAAAATGGGTTATGCCAGACGAACCCTCGTTCTTGGCCGCACGGTCAGAAGAAACCGAGGGCTCCCGGTACGGTATAGAATCTCGAGATAGGATTATTGCAGTCGCAGTCACTTTCGGGATCAGAAGCAAAGCGTAAGCCAGAAAACGTAGGTGTCGGAATCGGACTCCAAAATAGAAATCGGAAAGACATCGAAAGAGTTTTCCTTTGCTTTGCTTATGCTTATGCTTAGCGGTTTTCTCTTGCGATTTTTGGCAGTAACTGCTTCCGATTTCAATTTCGAATCCGACTCTGATTCCGGCAAAAACAAAAACAAGGCTTCAGGAAAGCCAAAGGCTGCAGGCACATAGCTTTTTAAG
Source organism: Actinia equina (assembly GCA_011057435.1). Lineage (NCBI taxonomy): Eukaryota > Metazoa > Cnidaria > Anthozoa > Actiniaria > Actiniidae > Actinia > Actinia equina. The sequence continues at coordinate 517,568 of WHPX01000162.1, read as the reverse complement.
GAGAGGAAATCAGTAGAACTTCTATTAAGTGGCAATCTATCAAGCAGACAACCTCCATTACTGGCCAGTTGTCAAATTTCAAAGTGAGTTTTTTCATAATTTATTATACCCGGTTTAGACTAAAGTCAAATTTTGAACTTTGCACGAGCCGAACCTATAAATAAAATAAGACTGAAAATAAGACTAAACTGAATAAATGAAACGTTAACGAGTAATGTTTTTAATGCTTACGAATCATGTGAAGTTTTACGTTTTATTTTATAGTCTCGCACATTAAAGCTAACACACCTTATATTCATGCTGTGTCTGAAGAGGTATTTGCATGAAACTCCAAGATTTTGTAAGTTTATTATCGAACCACAATATTTTGCGGCTAAGGTCCGAGATTTTGATAGCGTAAAGCTGTATGCTGGTAGCTGTACTATTGATGAAAAACCAGAATCGAAGACATCTGAAGCCTTCTTGGGGATCTATCACTGGACTCTCCATCTTTGGCGTAACTTCAACGTATTTTGGATTCGTGCGAGCAATTCCGACACCTTAGAGTATTCAATAAGGAGAGAAAAGTTCAATATAACAAGGTATACATAAATTAAACATGAATTAAATACAAGCGCTTTGTCATAAGGTGCAAAGAAAACAATTGCAGTCTAAAAGAAAAAAGCATTCCTATTTTATCGATACCCTGACAAAGCCCGCTCTGACCTGATTAAAGTCAGGGCACGGCTAGTTCAAAGATCCTAGCGCTAGCTACTGTGCGGTTTCGTGGAGGACAAAAAAACGAGAGAAGCCGAAGAAAAATACCCGTCGAAGCTTGGTAGAGAGACATAACAAATGATGCTTATATATGATGTCCCAGAGGTGAACCCATCTACAATATCTTGAATTCGCTTTATTGTTTAATGTTACAACACTGATAAGAAATACCATTTCCTTACTTTGCTTGTTTCTAACAGGGACATCAGTACTTTGTGAATCTGCACTTTGCAAAACCCATCCAGCGTTGTTTTTCCAGTTACAAAAGTCACGATCCAAGTTACAACTACCTATAGGAAATAATGAGATAGTGAGCATGAAAAAAGAGTAATTAACATCCATACATAGTATTTAGCGAGAAAACAGACACTTATTATAACCAACACAATTATCAGCGTCACCAACAACAAAACGCAGTGTCAAATCTTCAATTTTGCTTTACTTACTCGAACTAAAATTAGACAAGTCGCATTTTCCTGTGATGAGATCCACATCATCAATAGCAATATCACCCTCGTTACCATTACCAGCGGTTGCTTCGAATATAAACTAAAAATAAAATAACAAAAATAAAAATGGTATTGTTATATGTGATGATTGAGAGTGTGTTGGGACTCTCAAGCTTGATTCCCGGTTTAAATTTTTAACTGACAATTGGCCTACCAAATCTAATAGTTTGGGACTATAGACTCATATCGTGATGTCGATACGGTAGGATTGAAATAGGTACAACGTGAATAACCAGCAGAGAGGACAATGCTTACATAATTTGTAGGCCTAGTGAGGTTAGTCGCATTAATGCGCAGTTGAAACAGTAAGGGATAAAATATCATAATATCGATTCAAGTGGCCTACGCACGAGCGATGGGCACACTGCAGGGTTGATGGAACAAGAAACAAATTTACGTGCAAATGTGTGTTTAGACCCATTATGTGATGTTTATGACTGAAACTCTCTGTGCATATAATTACCAGCATTAAGAATAGTAACCGTTTTAGAGAGAGAAATAAACTCCATTAGTACCATGCAAGGACTTTGAAGCACCCTAGCGTGAGTGTGCTTATAAGAACTGATAATTTAGCACTTAACAATGCAAATAAACGTATTGTTCTTACCTTAAAACTGCTTCCATTGGTGTATATGGTTGTCTGTCCGAACCTCCATTTTGGACCAGCGTCCCCTGACCTACTCCACACCTTAATTTTCGTTTGGTTTGTCATGATGTATACATTCAGGTAACCCACGTGACGTCCCCACATGTGGTACCAGAATTGCAGGCACGTAACATTAGTATACTCTAGCCAATCACTGTAAAGTTGTGCTGCATCATCACGGACTAGTCCTGAAACTTCGAGGTAAAGGTAACTGCCTGAAATAGAAATTAGAACGTATGTTTATCTGATTACAATAAATGTAGCTCATTTGTGATACTTGATGGGAATGGAGGAAATGGTGGTGTAACGATGATACATGTCTAATGTCTGGGGTAGGCGCATCGAGTTCAATTTCTAGAGTCGCCATCACATAAATTTTGAAAAGTAGAGTTTTCCATTAGGTCTGTCCCTTGGTGTTTCCTCCATCCGCTGCAGGGAAACCCATCAGCTAGATTAAAATTCAATCTGTGAGTTAACACTTCCTTGACTTCGATCTGCTCAGAGGTTATTTCAGGGATTGATAATACTGAATGGAAGGTTTTTGATGCGGTATGCAATCTTTGTAGCTACTAATGTTGAGAGACAAAATCAGTGCAAAGGAAAAGTATAATCGACTTACCATTTGCAGCTAGTCTTGTATGATCAATTAAAGGGCCTGTTTCTGAAGTTGGGGATTGGCCTTTCATTATTTGCCATTTTGCTTTGCTCGATCGATTTGTGCCGCTTGTTGTCAGTCCACAGAATCCATACTCAAAATTACAGGGTCCTATAAAAAAACATCAAACAATAAATAAGGAATTCTTACAATGTTAGGATTACTAATTTAATTGCCCTATTTCATAAAGACGTCACTGTTTGTTTACATCGGCTAAAATGATAGAAATTAGGCTAACTTTAAGCTTAAAATTAAAATTATCTTTTTTTTATATATTTAGCGTAATATTTTGTTACTCTTGCTTTCACCAGCTCATGAAACCAAATTTCATTGTGATTTAAAATGTGTTGCTGTCATTCCATCCCTCTCCAGCAACCATGATCCATAGCGTTAAAAATAGATTGTTTTGATGTGACGTCATTATGAAATAGAGCAATTGAAAGTAGCAGCCAGAGTCTAGGAAGTGGAGAGGTAAGAGAGCACGCGCATCGTTCGTTTGCAAGATGGATATTTAGTGGGCGGTCATCTCAGTTATATTTGTTTTACCTCTAAATGTTCGGCACTCCTTTCTTGGTATAGAGTGATCTGTTGTGCTTGCAAAATTAACGTTGTTTAACGGACATCTAAGCGAGGCTTAAAAAACAAAAAGTGTTTTCAGAGAAGTAAAATAATACGCCTCTCCATGGTTACGATTCTTTGTTTCGTACAACATATAATCATCCTATAATCATCTGATACGAATAACGAGTCACGTCAAGCAATATCCATCCCAACACAACAACAAAAAGCCACACAAGAAAACTTACAGGAGATGTCTGGTTCATCTGATTCATCCTCACAGTCACACACTCTATCACACGTGATAGACCATGTTACTCAATAATAATAATGATAATAATAATAATAATAATAATAATGATAATAATAATAATAATAATAATAATAATATGAATAATAATGATAATACTTTATTTAACGTGTAAAATACACTTAGCTAAAAGAAGCTAGTTTACAGGTATTCCACCTAATATTAATAATAATAATAAAATTGGACAAAAATATAAATATAGAATATTTAACCGCCACCCGGTTAGCTCAGTTGGTAAGAGCGTCGGTCTGTTGTGCCGGAGGTCGTGGTTCAAGACTCGGCCGGACCAACACTCAGGGTCTTAATAACTGAGGAGAAGGTGCTGCAGTTTGTAATTACATCTGCAAATGGTTAGACCTTCACGTGGCTCGGATGATGACGTTAATGGCGGTCCAGTACCTAATTAACTAGTTAAGTCAAAAGAGGACCACGAGTTTATCAGTTGAATACTGTCAAGTGTTATCCTTTATAAACAAAGTTAATTATTGTTATTATTATTATTGTTATTAATATACAATTAAGAGAAGAGTATAATCAATATATAAACGAATATAATAATAAAATATTGAGATCCATAAGATCCATCCAAATAAGACAGCACAAAGCTACACCAATACTTACAGCAGATTTCTGGTTCGTCTGATTCTGTCCTTACAGTCCCGCTTCCATCACACGTGACAGACCATGGTACACAAGATCCATCCAGACAGGAAAATTGGTTTTCATTACACACGTTACCTGGTAAAAGGTAAATGATTTGCTAAGTTTTAATTTATATAAATGACTTTAAAAAAACATGGTAAACCATCGAGTTCATTTTTGATGGCTTGACAACTACGTCACTTCCAGTCCGCACGTATGTACATCCCGCTTAATTTCAAATAAAAACTCCTCGGAAATACAGTAAACATTGCTTTGAGACAAATTATAGACCAACGACAGATTTTTAAAAAAACCTCCACGTAGTCAGAGATGGACCAAGAAGTATTCTTCAAGAATTCAGGTGTGTATTTTTTAGCAGACAATCAAATAAGTGTACTTTCTGTGACGAATAGACACATCTAAGACTTTCTGAATGAAGTATAAAAAGGAGAGCCTATTACAACGAATATTCGCCTTTTATTTAGCGTTTTTTTTTTTCTTTTCATTTTTTGCCTAAGTTGTTCCTGTTTAATTAAATATAAAAGTTTAGCTTACTTTTTTTCTCGAATCTAATCTTTCTAAAACTTGAAAACAGATGAAAACTTGTATAATCAAATTTCAAAATCTAGTATGGTTAAGCTTTCAAGCTTCTCGAAAAGTAGTTTTGTAAGACTTTTATTAAAGGAATAAAATTATTTTAATGAAGAATCAGAATAATTGATTGACACATTTAGTTCTGACGTTCAAGGACCTTCATTTTGAGTTAGAAGATATAACTAGCTAAAAACTAGTGTGAGCTGCGTACTGTGTTTCTAATGAAACAGTAATGATGAAAAGGTAAATTATACACCGTGAAAAAAACTTACAAACCTACTGACACTCATTCTTATTTACTCTACTCTATTCTGTTCTCGCAATTTCTTCGTCTTGTCGTTTGTGTAGTGATGATCTTGATTTTTCTGTTAAATGTTCTGAGATGCGTTCCTTCTTCCTCAAGCGTAATTATCCTGCTCATGTTATTGATCACGCCATTCGTAAAGTCTCTACTATTGATCGTACCACCGCTCTCACTCCTTACACTTGTCCCTCTAATGATCGCATTCCTTTCACTCTCACGTATCATCCTATTAATAGTTCTATTTAACCTATTGTTAGCCGCAACTTTTCTCTGCTTGACTCTGATACCCGCACTTCTGCTATTTTCAACAACCGCCCTCTTTACTTATATAAACGTTCTCGTAATCTTCGTGTTTTCTTGGTCAAGGGAGTTCTTCCCTCTAACAAAGAACTGGTACTTTTCGCTGTTCTCGTAAGCGTTGTTACACTTGTCCTCACATATCCTTTCTATTATCGGTCCTAAATCCTACTGTTAATATCACTGACCATTTTGTTTGTACCACTTCTAATGTTGTATATTGTATTAAATGTACCTGCTGCAATCTTTTGTATGTGGGCGAGACTGGCCTCCGTCTTGGTGATCGCATTTGCAATCATCTTTATGATATTCGCAATAATGATCCCACCAAACCAGTTTCTCGCCATTTTAACCTAGCTAATCACTCTCTTTCTCGACTTCATTGTTTTCGGTCCTTGCTTTGACTAACGGCAACAATGATTGTCGCAAGACCATAGAAATGCGGCTTATTCACCTATTGGGCACTCTTAGTCCCTAATGGGATTATGAACGCTTTACTTTCAACTAACCCTTTCTTTCGTTATTTAATTGTTTGTTTTTGTTTCCTTGCCTACCTTGTTTCATTGGTTTCTTTGTCTTATTCCATCTTAAATACACTCCTTTCTACCACCTCTTTCTCTTTTACTCCGACGTAGGACTAGCGTCCGAAACGTCAGTAAGTTTTTTCATCTTTTTCATTTTGAGTAGTTTATTTAACTAATAAACTCCAGCTAGTGTTCTTTATTCTATTAATTTCATTGCGGTAAAAATACAGTTCTTTATGAAAACACAATATTCTTCATACGGAATACCAAATATCATCGTGTAAGAGAAGTAAAAGTAAGATTATATTTTGCTCACCTTATTTTAACCAGTGTTCAAGTCTGTTTCATGATGTTGATTTGTTAATAACAAGTTCGGAAACCTCCAAATTGGATTTGAATGAAAGATATCCAAGGTGTATTTCACTAAACCTGATATCATAATGGCTTATCTGTAGTCCTCTTTCGTTTTTCAAATAAAATAAACCAGGAATTCAAAGCGTTAAAATATCGGCCATGAAAAAACTTTGTCGAAGAATTTTTCAAGAACAAAACTAGCCTCTGGGTTGGCTGGTCGTGGGTTGTATACATGTAGTAAGGTCGAAAACAAAGATGCGAAGATGCGAATAAAACGATGTAGTGCATTTTGATTTCATGTTTTCACTTCGCGGTTTTCGTTTTCTAAATTGGGCCCCCCTGTGTCGTTTGGGAGCACCCCATTTAGGCAGTGCTTAAATTTATATGTTATTTATACTAACCACAGCCTGCTTCATCTGAACCATCTGCACATTCCTTTATTCCATTACATAGCTTAGTAACTGCTAGACAATTTCCATCCGGGCATTCATATTCCGATGATCGACATGCGCAATTCCTTTCATCCGAATGATCTACACATGCGTAGTCCCCATCGCATCGTAACTTGGTTTTCACGCATTCACCGTTGTGGCATTGAAATTCATCAGCCTCGCACACGTGTCCTGGAATAATAAAAATGCATTGATTCGAGATGTCATTATACAGTGGAGGGAGCTTTTGATACATCAGAAAAAATCTGTTAACATTTGGCACAGCTACGATTTCAAGCTACATGCCCCCTCGTGTGAGCCCATACAAATTATGTCTCAAAAACACGATTTTAGATCTTTTCTCGAAATAATGACCCTCCTGCAAAAGACAGAAGTGGATTCAGTTAATTCAACTAGCTATTCACGGACTGTATTATATGCATGGTTTAGATTGAATTCTTTATGGACAAAAACCTTACTTTTTGAGTTGAATGTACGCTATTGGATGTATTTTACAAGGGAACATGCATGACATAACTGGGAACAAGCTAGAAAATCGTCTCTCCTTGAAATAAATCAAAACTTGTCAAAAAAAAAAAACAGAAGTGGATTTGAAAACCACGGGCTTTCCTGAGCAATTTGTTATATAATTCATAGTAATTTAGTGTTAAAATTTAGAACCGTATGTTTGCTGATTTTACAAGCTCATACTATCTGTTGGCCTATACATACGCCTCTCATGGTTTCTTAGGTTTCGTGGCCTTGAAAACACGCTAGCTGCAGTAGTTCGCGAAGAACAGAAGATTTACAAGGTCATTTAGGATGTTGTGTCCACACAGTTTACTCAGTGTGCTATATAACTTTACTCTTAAGAACCGAACGACCTTTTGCTTTGAAAAGACAGGAAAAATACCAAAAAGAGCAAATATTCCAAATGTATGGGCAATTTTTTCCAATGAAGCTCCATATCTATATTTTCTAACAAAATTCAAAAAGAAATATTGTGGGCAAATACTTGAATTAATAAATCAAGGGGAATCAAGCATCGTTTAAATTCTTGTTATAGAGATTGTTGCTGTTATTAACGTTGCTTGTTTTCTTTATGAATGATGTTATTTTCTTCTAAATCTAAAAAAAAAAAACTTCCACTCCGGAGTCCTATAGGGTGGACGGCGGACAGGCTACAGGGTTTACGATCCACTTGATAAGGCAGCCGATATATTGAATAGGCTATTTTTATCAAACAGTCACGTGCTAAGGTACCACATTGGAAAAAAAGAATCCTTCCAACCACTCATTCTGCTGGATGGCAAACAAACTAAATTTGAAGGTATGAGAAGAAAGTAATTGGGAAAATGTTTTCAATATCACATAAGTAATCCATGCCGCACATGTTCTTCTTTTGATAAAGAAAGTCCATTTTTGGCATCCATTATAGCAGACCTGCAAATGGCCTATTAGCATTTACATGTTGCTTTTTAAATAGAAAGGAAAAATAAGCTTGATAACGTCTGGGAAAAAGGATGGAGTGTCAGGAAGAACCATTACTACCTCACCTGGTGTAGCATGCTTCGGTGACAAAGAACATTTTATTGTCGAGAGACGAATGTCTGACACGGCAACACTGCTGTTGGTGTCTGTCTTTCCTCGAATCTGAATCTAATGATTAAATCAAAGCATTAGAGCAACCTATCTTATTTATTTCTATTCATTAGTATTTGTAGTTAATATGTTTTACCCTTGTAGAACCATTTCATCCCTTGAGATCGGCCCAAAGTTAGGTCAAAACTTCAACATTGTGGAAAAGATAAAGTTACAATGACTTCGCCCCATAGGCTCAGATGTTCAGGCTTACAGAATCTTTTAATAACGTAGTAGTCTATTATTTACCTGGCTGATTAAGTAGTCAGGCCACGGTATTGTTGCTTCTTTCCACTGGGAACCCTGCATTCCTTTTAAATGCCACAAAACTGTCTGATTATAAAGTGTATAAACGACGACCTCCAACTGGGAAGCTTCGTGACTATTTCGATAGCTGAATTCAAGACAAATTCCTATGGACCGATAAATTAGCTGTGGCTGAACAATGGGGCTTTGTAGCAACGCGGTAGTGTTAGCTTCAGCTTGCAGGTGCAGCCCTATGAGACGAATGAAAAAAGAAGCGGGCTATTATACAGATATTCTATTGCATAGAGGTTATTACTCTGCTAGCTGTGTATTAAACTCGGAAGATTTTACGAGTGAAAGTGGCCGTATTTTTTCAAGCCCTGTAGGGTCGAGAAATGAAACATCTTTCCACCTAGTAAAATTATACGAATGTAATACAAAACTAGTAATGTAATATACTTGTCTTTTGTTTGACACCAAAAAAAAAAATGAGTGCCTGAATAGCAACCATTTTTGTTGTAAACAATTAAGCAAACTTAAAAGTCGCGAGTCAGCCGCACAAAGGAGAATGAGAAAATTTCAACGCGCTGACATCAGCAAAAATAAAACGTGCAAAGTCGGTTCACAGACTGTGTATTATTGCTCTGTAGTTGCACTCAAAATACACGGGAAATTGAGTATTTCGTATCATATGTGGTAGCAATGCTGGGTGGTTTAGATAAAGGACAAACAGACCAATATGCTAAGTGATAAAACTTGCTGTCGCAGACCGATGATATCTTTTCATAACATTATCAGCTACTAGTTTTACCTTTGTTATTTTCAGATTTTTCAACACCCCATCCCTTGTGTCCACCCTCGCCTTTAATTGTCCACGAACATGACCCATCCTGGTAGAAACAGCTGTGGAGAACACGAGCTTTGGGACAAAAAAAAATCATATATTCTTATATAATGAGTTTAGTTTAATTATCATGATAATTCAGATCATGAATTTCGATCAGTACGAGTTATGTGGCAAACAGGGAACGCCTTGCATCTTTGCCACATGACTGTACGTGTCTGTTTTACCTCACCAAATGCATAATCTTCAACTTATACCTTGTATGTGTCACGGGACACATATCTTGGTGTATGCATCTTATCTCGTTGTCAAAATATATATCTTTAACTTAATATGTCAAAATATGTTTTTACCTTTATGATGTCTTCCTACCTTTGATTTCAAGATCCCTAATAATGCGACTGTTGATGCTGGTGTTGGATGTAGACTCTAAAACCTAGAACACGATTAAATACATAATATATTTGATTTGACTCTTTTACAAAAGTATGGACTTTCAAATCAATAAGCACCCACTGGACCGTGCAAAAGAACTACTAAAAAGAAGTTATCGTAGATTTATAAGTTTAACACCGTAGTGAAAATAGAAAACTGACGTTTTTCAATTGACTCCGACGAAGGACTAACGTCCGAAACGTCAGTTTTCTATTTTCACTACGGTGTTAAACTTATAAATCTACGATAACTTGTTCATTAGAAACACCGACGCAGTCCACGCTAGTTTCACTAGCCATCATCTACTAAAAAGAAGGTTTTGCACAAATAGCAAGAAAACCAGTCTGAAAAAGATGGCTTAAGAACCCCCAAAATGACAAAAACCTTAATTCGAAAAAAACGCTGTAGAATCCCTAGTAACCATTGTTGTATATGTGTAATTTATGGCACACATTGGATCAATTACAAGCAATATCATGGCTTAACCAAACCAAATACTGCCACAAGCAGGCGCCATCTTGGCGATGCGTTACTTGACTTTTTTTTCAGTCATAATGAGTGTATAATCGTCAAGTACCTTAACGTCATATTTCCCGGGATGATTTTCAATGACAAAGCTTGTTGTATAGTTGTACCAATGGCATGTGGTTGACTAGAGAAGAGTTAACCATGAAGGTATACCCCAGTAATTGAAGCCTGACTGATTTTGAACATGATGCGGGACAGGAGATACCATGGCAACAGAGGCGATATGAAACTAAAATGAAGAAAAGACGAGTTTATAAAAATGGTTCGCAAAACTTTGCCAGGCTATCAAGTACAAATTTAACTGCTAGAGTGATTTTCCTTTACCCGTCGAAAGAGTAGGTTAAAGTAATACTAAGTAGTGGACAATATTTCCATTATTTTCTGTTGGCTGTTAGTCGGTTACTGTTTATAAAAATAGATATCGCAGGGCTTTGTTTGGCATCGGAATGCGGACAAGCCTTGCAAGTAAGCACTCCGAAATATGGAAAAGAAGAAGAATATTAGTTGAAAAGCCATAGTTCTTCCGTTTTTTTTGGAATCAACAAGATAACAAAACATTGTTGCAACTAGTTACATGGGCATTGCTTGATCGCATTTCTGTTGATGCAAAATTTTGATAACATCCGCAGAAAATGCTATTAAAGGAAACTGTTTCAGTAGCCAAGTAAAATTATTCTGTTTGTACGTGTGGACTGTCTTTGTTTCTTTGTACGTCTGAACGGTGTTTGTTTTCTATTTAATCTTCCTGTCTAACATTGTATTGATAGTTTATTTTAGTTGTATACTTAGGATATTCATTGTCTGTCCAACGACCACGGAACGTTGTTTCATGGGTGGTTCAAGAAGTGTAGTATTTAGCATCTGGAGACCTGAATAAAATGAAACGAGAAGCATTAGATATTTTAACAATATAAAACACTCCACTCCACACCACTCCACTCGTGTTTTCTATCTCAGATAATAAGATAAATACCTGGAAGAATCCAAAACATACTGGGAAGACTCAAGGGTCTGTTGTTTACTCCATTCGGTTTTTTCCAGCCAACACCAATGTAACCGAGTCCTTGCCCATCTTTAACGGATGTTTCTAACATGTACATGTGGCATGAGCCTAGGTCCTTGTTATGCGTTTGAAAAGGGGTATCTTTGAAAGAATGAACATGAAATGCGTGCTAATGGACCTACTAGCTTTTTTAAAATATTAAACTGAATTAAATATAAAGTGAAGCGGAAAAGGAGGAGTCCCGTTATTTCAGCCGCCAAATTGAGGTTGATTTGTCTTTAGAACGAGAAAAATTGCGCTCAAACAGTATGATTTACTAACGTCTATTAGGGTACTTCAAGGTACTTATAACATCCCTGTTGTCCCAAGCAGCTCAACTATAGCTCACTCGTTTTATTTTGCCAACTTCGTTCAATGTTTTCCCACTTGGTAACACTATCTTTAACAATGAAATGATACTCTAGAGAATGAACATGGTCTTATTTGGTAAAATATTTTACCCACGGTTAAGAGGCTTACTGAATCTGTTGTGTATGAAGTCGAATGTGTCAAACAAATCTTACTTGGACCACCGTCCATAGCCAGTATATCGAGTCACAAATATAAGTCGTAAAAGTTCTTGCTTTCTTGTACTCCAAATCTTCGACAACAAAAACGTCAGAGAAGCTCTTTAGATGTTTCATCCACACCTTGCACTGATCATCACACATGGCATTAAATTTATATTTTCCGTCATCTGGGGCCTGTTTGGAATTGATTCGGAGTAAAATATTATCATAATGTTATTAATTTGATCCATTTGTGTTCTCACTCAAAGGCAGCGATAAAGAGTCTAAAATTATTTTAAAATTATTAATAAAAAAAACATTAAGCTAGTTTTTTTAATATACATTGAGGATATTACATGGGTGTGCGGAGATACGAATTTTAAGTTTCGAGCGTTCAATTGATATCTCATGAGTGAGTGCATGGAACGAGTGAGATATTTAAATTAAACACGAGAAGATAAAATTCGTATCTCCAAGCGGCCATGTAATGTTGTGTTTATTATATAGATATCGATGAAGTTTAAATAAAAAAAAAGCTCAAAAATTCTTTATTGAAATACGTTACGATGTCAACAGCGATGTGTTCACGTGTGAAAGATATGGTATCTTCCACTAGTGAAAGATATCAAGTTTTCGACACAAGAGAAATAGAGATTATCACATGTTAAGGACGGTGCCTACTATTGTCCACGCGCACACGTACTGCGCATCTACATTCGAAATTTATTACTCGAATTGTAAGAAACAAAACGTTTATTTTCAATAAAAGTTAAAGCAAAGAACAATGTTAAGTTACTCAGACTTGTTAAAGAGATAATTTGCTAAGGTTTGAGTATTTTTGTCAAAGAATCATAAGTTTTTTGGTCAAGTTTTGAAAAAAATGGCAGACTCATAATCCTAAAAACCAAATCCTTTCACTAATAAAGCTTTTTATCGTTTCTTTAGATTTAATCCTATAAAACTTGAATAAAAACAAACAAGAAATACTTATGAAATAGAAAATTTACCATTTATTAATGTCTATGTGTGTAATTATAGTTTTGGAAAAATATTTTTGGTCGCTAAACACTTTCATCATGAAATTTTTTTACTTTGAAGTTTTCAATCTAAAAAATCATCTTATTACGTACCAAATATTTGAGAAATTCGTTTCTGCTGTTAAGTAAAAAGTCGATAATATCTTCACTTCAAACCCAATATTCTTCATGGAACTATAAAGCTTATAAATATCGAGTTTTTCTCTGTGTTTTTTACTTGCATGACAGGGAAGCAGCATGTTGAGCTTGACGTGCAAACGCGCCAAAAATAGAGTTTGTCACGCCGTTTTGTATACTGCGTAACGCTTGTCACGCATTCGGCATAAGATTTATCCCAAATAATGTTCTTTAAAAATTCGTATCTCTTAAAAACACCTGGATGCCCCTATCTTTTCTTTGTTTAAATGATAGAGTAAATGCTAAATTAGCTTCGTGAAATGAATTTTTTTTAAATAATTGGTTTTGAAAAGAATATGGACACAATCTTTATGTACTGATCGAAAATAGGGAGCACAAAGCTAAATATATATATATAGATTATAGCCAACTATTAAAGTCATGGAAGAATTGGGTATACTTTAGTAAAGAAACAAAGGTGTCAGTCATATAGGCCGATTTAAATTAGAAATTTCTCAAAATCGTTTGAAAAAATGGTTTTTTTCCTGTTGTTGAGTAAATCCTGACGTCATCACTTTTTAACGATTTTTAAGCCTTATTATTTCTTTTAAATGCATGGTGACCCCTACTTTTCTAAACAGAATTTGACAACCCTTTGATAGGTTAAAATAATTCACAGTCATTTAAAAAAATAACTGGTTCTCAATTAGTAGGCACCGTCCTCAAGAACTTGATATCGTTTTTATTCACGAGTTTTTCCGTATCATATCGCGAACGAGCGAGTCCTCTGGCGAGTGAGCGATATGATACGGAAAAACGAGTGAATAAAAACGATATCAAGTTCTTAACATGTAATAATTTGTTTATTACACATTTAAGGTCGATAAAATGAAAAACATTCTAGTTCCCAGTTTACCGACCGTGAAGTGATATCGTATCACTTCACTGATATGGTTTATTCACGGCTTTATACACGGATATCGGCCATAAATGTGTAATAAAACCTGATATTTCATCGATATCTATTTAATAAAACAAGTATGCTCTTGTGAGACAAGAAGCACTATAAAGTAATAAAAACGATATGAAAGAAGAAGCGCTGATTTTCAATAACTGACTTTGCATTGCGTTTTAGCATTTTGTAAATATTAGTTTCAATTGTCAGGCAAGTTGAAATAGAAATAAATCTTCAGTTTGCATTCGTACAAGAATATTTTGTTTTAGATTAATTTGCAGACGTTTTCACTCACAAGCTGAATTCTAAATATTATTTTATTAAGCATCTGACCTGTATAAAAGAAGTCAGCCGCTGACCATAATTATTTAAACCAAAAACTTGGTCAAAGAATTCATAGTGCGTTTCACTGATATCTGGAGAGTTGTATCTTTTGGGGCTTTTAATGAAGGTCGACAACTGGTTGCTGTAACTAATGCTACGCCAAGTTTCTGCTTTAACGCCTTGAAGATGTTCAAGAGAATCTATAAGTAAAATTTAAGTTTTAAAAAATGAATAAGAAATAAGAAGCACAAATGCCGGCTTCTCTTTTATTACGTTCTGTATAAAATCAGGAATAAAGCAGGGTTACGAAAATCTAAAAGAAGTGTTAGAAGAGCACGACATTGGGCAAACAGTTTCCTCATTTTTTTTTAGTTTGCTGAAGGGAAAGGTCCCATTTTATTCGGGGGACCTCAGCACTGGGGGATTCGCAGTAAAGTATATTCTAAATAATCATAGCCTTCCTACTTTCGTTCAGTTTCTTTCACTTTCATATCTTTCATATTGAGTCAAAACGTTGCAATAGAATCATCCAATATAAAAAGTACTTTCCCAACACAAGTGTTCTTTTACTCAACGAAGTTTGGAAAAAGCTGTTTTATTATAAAAATAAAGAAATAACAGCATCGTAAGTTTTTTTTTAGATTAATCAGAAAAAGTTGGGGTCGAGGTTCACGAATTTACAACGTCCCCTGTGTTGGGTTAGGTTTATGGGCGGGGTTGGGTAAAGGTCATTGTTTTCTATTGTTCTACGCATGTGTACCATCCAATAGGATCATATCTTGCAAATTCGTTAAAGACGACCTATAAAATTACTTGTTATTAAAGACTCGGTTTCATATTTTGTTATTTAATCTTACCTACAGCGTTTACAATAACCTCACATAGAGATAGCTGGATCTGTTTTTCATGATTTTCTATGCGAACTTTATGAGCACGTAAAGGAGGCTGACACAAGAAAACTACGTGAGGTTTTCTTTGCACGTTGGTCAGTAGTCTTGCATGAGACTTGAATATTCTGGTCATAAATTCTGACTGTTATGTTAGGCAAATGGTCGCCATATGAACAGTTCTGTCGTGTGGTGACGTAAACTTTATAGATGAATTGTGAACCACTGAGCTTCATTTCCAGCCAGGGATTGTCTTGCTGAAAATGAATATGAAATCATCCAAAGTTTTTTTTTTCATTATTTCTTAATTGCTTGCTTGCTTCCATCCCTCCTTCCTTCCTCCCTTCCTTTTATCCTTCACACACTCATATGTTTATTCACGAACCACTTATTTTTTTCTATCTACGTCCATTTCTTCCTCCTTGGCACCCTGCATCTCCTTGCAGTTAACCGTGTAGGATACCTGCATATTATACTTATTAGCCTTATTATATGTATTACCTTAAGAGTTTTGGCACATGTCTTGTATTCTCCATCAATAGCGAACGTTGCAGGAAAGCCTGGTGCGTGTGAAGACAGTGACACGGTGCTGTTGTGCGCAAGATTCACTGAACAAAAATAGCGAAATACTATTTGACTGCTCATGATAGCTTGTAACCATGTTAACTCAATTAACAATATCCAATCTTTATAAAACAGACATCAAGCAATTTCTTTGCACCAATTCATTTATTCCATATGCAACAAATTCTCGAATCACAAGTTCCATATAAAATTAATTAAGGCTGAGAAAACATGGTGGTCTGTGTTTGACTTTCATTCTTGCCGAATCGAAGATATTTAGATTTTTTTTTGAACAGCTGATCGATTGATATCTAGTAATCGCTATTAAGGAATCCCGAAATGAAGGGATTTATAAAAATCTTTCAAAAGCGTTCATATCAGTAATATTTAAGTTGGACACGAAAGAGCTCTTAGAAAACTGAACCGCAAATATGGATTGAATATACCAGCTTCGCATTCGATTCATGATACCGCTACTTTTAAAAGCCATATAATCATTCGTACAGGCTTTAGCCTTCTTTCTAAGTCAGTCTTTAAAGTCCCGTGAATTGATCAACTTAAAATATTAGCAATATTTAACTTGCGCAACCTTTACATTTCAGTGGATTTTTGCAAGTTATTTACTCTTAAAATATAGTAAATAAATACTGTATAAATACGTCTTTATCATAAACCACGGCAGCGGTATTTACCGAATGAAAAAGGAGAGCATAATATATGCAAGTAATTCCTAAGCTATCGTTGTGTATGTGATAAAAGAGTACCTACCAGAAAGTTCGATGGATGCTGCAAACAACTTGGTAACGCTACTTGGTCCACTACAAAAGGTAGTATCATTCTTTAATGATATCATCTGTGGAGCAGACTTTCCTCTGTCTACTACAAAGAACGGGTACAATCCTCTTCTGCTAAAGTTGGACGAGTAGAAGAAATCCCTCGGCTCACATGAAAAAGTCTGTCGAGGTGTGTATTCTATTTGGATGAATCTGAGTCCTGATTGTTCTTGGCAGATTAAATAGAACTGATCATGTTTGTCGATTGGTTCTTGCTGAAAATGGAGGCTATATTGGAACGAGCGTGGACCAGGTGATGGTAGGCCTTGCTGGTCCATGAGACCATAATGATCCACATCAGCATAAGTATACAGTTTTGGGGGAGCTGCAAGAAAGATATCGTGGTTGATATGTCTGACTAACGCTATTCGTGACAACAAAAAAAATGAAACAATGAATTGTGACCTTTACTCTTTTTACAAAAGCATGGCTGGTTGGTTGGTTGGTTGCCGGGGTTGTTGGTTGGTTGCTTAGTTTGTTGGTCGGTTGGTAGGTTTTTACCTTGTTTTGTGCAAACGCCAGGATAAAAAGCAATATCATCGATAGCTATGTCACCTCGAAAACTTTTCCCCCGAACTCCATCTATTTCCACCTGACGAACAAATATAACAAAATGGAATATGCCCTTTTAGTTTCGATCACTCTTTAAGAGTCTTTGAATCTCATTATCTGCTCAATATGGTAGTAAAACACTGACTATCATGTGCTGTCACACAGAAAGAATTTTGTTGAAAACTTACGATTCAGCTGATTACACATATATAAGAAAAAATGAATTAAACCCAACAATAATATTCGACAATTGGTGGATTAGATTGAAGATGATATCGTAAATTAAAACCATGGCTGTGTTATCGGCAGCCGAAGCCATAGGCTGAAGCTGATAAAATGGCCGAGGTGTTGATAATTTACGATATCATGCGAAAAACTAATTCAGCACGTAATTGTTTTACTACTCATTTTCTAAACTAATAATAAAGATTTCATTCTCCTTTCTAAAAAAAAAGCAAACTTAATTTCAATCTCAATTTTGACTTTGAATGACCATGACATGATAAATATATTACCGGCTGAAGGAAAACTCACAAATAATACATTTATCATGTCAATTTCACACGAGGCCAATCAGAAGCGATAAAGTAAGTAAACTGTGTATGTATTAGAAGTAATTATTATTACGTTGTATTCTTCAGTTTCCAGGATATCAATGAGTGCCTTATGCCAATAATGTCCTTGTTCTCCGCCTTTAAGCCAAAGGAGACGAAGTGATCCATTGTTGTTGGCATAAATGGCAAGGTGCCCAATGTCAGAACCAAGCATGTGATACCAAAGTGTCATGCATTGAGGACCTCGCATCCGGGGACTTATAAGCCGAGCTACTTGGCCTTTGTAGCGTGGGGATGATGTTTCGATGTATAAATATACCCCATATCCTTAACAACGTAAAAGAAATAATTAGATATTACGGGTATGACTGTTACAACGTTGGTGCGACTTGGAGCAAAAATAATATAGTTGACTTTAAAACTTTTTTTTTCTATACAAAATTTGAGGGATAGGTCAACCAAGAACATATTACTATTTTTGTTTCAATATACCGGTAGTGTGATCCCTGTTTGGTCCAGTTTTGACGCTCGCTGTTCGCCAGCGTTTACGAGTCCAGTTGAAATCGTCTTCGCCCTTTGCGTTTCTCCAACGACACTTACTTCTCTCAAAATTACAATCACCTAAACAAGATCAATGAAGAATTCAATGGATAACAAAAATACTAATCTTAAAGCAAAAACGTTTCCATCTGCTTCGTATGAACATAAAACTTCAATTTGTGAATTACATCATTATTTGATATTCAAGTGAGAGAACATGACTATATCATTATTAAATAGACGCGAGACTTGTTATTTGCCTATTTTGAATGTCTTTGGATCGAATTCAAATTGAAACTTTTTGATTTCTTGTGTGTAGTTTGTATAGACCGCCATGCCAGATAATGATCTTCCCTCTGTAATAACCTTTTTCGGTAGTTTCCAGTTAGTTTTGGATAAACCATGCCACAAAAGGTATAAGATTGTAGTTCTTGGCGACTTTAATGCTCATTATGTGTCGTATATTCATCAGAAAGTACTAATAGAGGCCTCCAACTTCCAGCTTCCTTGAAAGAAATAGTCTTACACAATTGATTACTGAACCAACCCGAGTGAATCTTAATAGTTCAACAATTTTGGGTCTTTTCCGATTACAAATTGCCCAAAGCGTATGGGCATGATGGCATGCGTGATAGAATTATAAACTTTGTGCTGATGGTTTCCCTGACTTCTTTACTGGGTATATAGATTTTATACTAGGTAAATATCACAAGGAGTGGAAACGTGCAAACGTCATTCCTCTAATTAAAAAAGAGATAATCGCCAGTTGAAACTAAATTATCGACCAATTGTTTTTTTTTTGTTTTTTTTTTTTGTTTTTTTGTTTTTACGTCTTTACGAGTATTTAATTGATACCATTTTTTTTTAATTACAAATGTCAATCCGGGTTTAGGCTAGGTGATTCAACCGTAAATCAACTTATTCATCTTGTACATCTAATTTATGGAGCTTTGGACTAGGGGAAAGATGTCAGAATTGTCTTTTTGGATATAAATAAGGCATTTGACAAAGTTTGGCATGCTGGTTTACTTTGTAAGCTAGAGACACTTGGTGTTAAAGGTATGTTGTTATGGTGGATTGAGAGTTATTTGTATCGGAAGAAAACAACGTGTTGTAACAGAGGGCCAATGTTTCGCTTAGAGAGTTATTGGTTCAGGTGTTCCACAAGGCTCTGTTCTAGACCCACTTATTTTTTTAGTTTATATAAATGATATATGATATTGTTTCTAGTCTTAACTCTCTTCAATATATATATGCAGATGATTCTACTCTTGAAATTGTAAATAAGCCCTACTTACCAGCTGACAGACTTAACCGTGATCTTTCCAGCATTGGTGATTGGTCTCATAAATGGAAAGTTACATTAACGACCCATTGCCACTTACCGTAATGTATCGCACAATTTGTTTACATTTTGAATCGTTTCACCACTGAAAAAGCAATTCCAACATTTTGAATCCCTAAAGCTTTAAAATAATGTAAAAGAATAATTATTGTGCCTTAGTGCTTCGTCGCAAAAAGATTTAATATGACGTTATTATTCAATGTATGAATCTTTGAATTTCATGGGCCGCAGAATTCATCTGTGACCGCGGTGCATCATGGTAAGTGGCAATGGGCCTTAAAATCCTTCTAAATCACGGTGTATCACTTTTTCTTTGAAAAGTGAAAATGATCCTCATCCCGACCTTTTTTGGATGGAAGAAGGGTTGACGATGTCAAATCTCATGAGCATCTTGGTGTAACTTTGACAAATAATATGACTTGGGTTTTAAAAAAAAGTGACAAAGCATTCGAAGTACTTAATTTACTGAAATCTTTAAAGTACACAATAAAATTAGATCAACTCTCATTTGTTGATTTAAAAGTTATTATTGCTCCAAAGCTGAAGTGGAATTGTGATAGATGTGTTGATCATCACAGTGAATGAGCGATCTAAGCGAACGCTGTAAAGAAAGACTTGAAAAAGTGATTTCAAGCTTCAACGGGAATCGAACCCATGACCTCCGCGATGCCGGTGCGATGCTCTGCCAACTGAGCTATGAAGCCAATCATGTTGGCGAGCAGGCATTTTTGTTGGGTTCTTCAAGCCCCCATAGATAATTAGTGTGGAAATTGAATGGGCTGAACTGTGGTGGAATAATGAGGTCATGGGTTCGATTCCCGTTGAAGCTTGAAATCACTTTTTCAAGTCTTTCTTTACAGCGTTCGCTTAGATCGCTCATTCACTGTGATGATCAACACATCTATCATTATTCCACCACAGTTCAGCCCATTCAATTTCCACATGAAGTGGAATTGTTAGAACATATTCAGTACGAATCTTCCAGAGTGATCACTAGTGAGACTAAAGGATCTAGTTCTACACTTTTACGCGAGGAATTAGCGTGGAATGAGTAAAGCTCTAGAAGTAAAGTTCATAAACTTGTATATTTTTATAAAATTGTGTCAAATGCGGCCCCTCTCCATCCTTCCGACCTACTTCCTTGCACAGTTTATCATTAATCAAAACGCGTACTTAGAGCAAATTCTAATTTCTGTCTTATTCCTTTTAGCACAGAACGTTTTGCACAGTCTTTTTTCCGTCGGTTGTTAAAATATTGAATTCTTTGGATCTACAAACTAGGAATATAGTATCTTTGCAAAAATTATAAAACGAGATTTGGGGCAATATTTTCCCCATAACAAGTAGCAGGTACCAAAGCTTTCTACATAGTTGTGCTCTGGTACAGTTTTATAAATTTCATAGTTTGTAAACGAAAACACTTATTTCAAAAAAACGTTGACGGTGAGAGATCTGAAATTTGAGTGCTTTAAGACTAACGGGATTAGTGTTTTTCAGATGTTTTTTTACTATGGAATATAGGATGTTAGACAAGCAAACTCGAATTCAGAAGGGTATTAAGAAAACATTAGTTCTAAGACAGAGATTTTTCGATATTCAGTAATCCGTGCTTATTCCACTGCAGTGTATCAGAAACACATTTAATTAGGTAGTTCCACATAGACCTAGCAACAGTAGTTAGAAAGCAACAATTAAGTTGGGATCCGTGAATTAAACGTTCAGTATTAAGCGACAGTAGTTTAACTAAGATAGATAGATAGATAGATAGATAGAAACTTTATATATTGTTACGTGTGAAAAGAATCGAGCCGAGGAAGAAACCCTCTAGGGGACACCTAACTTATATAAAATTAATAAAATATACAATATATATATATTTAAATAAAATAATTCTAAAGTATAAAGTATAAATTATTCCAAAATAAAAATATATATAATATGATACTTATAAGTAAATAAAAAAAATCTATAATCACTACTTAAAAAAGATGCATCCTGTGCATCAGTCATCAAGTAGTAATGTATTACGTAAGGCTTTTCAAAATACGAAGTCTTATTATTATTATTCTTATTCTTATTCTTATTCTTATTATTATTATTATTATTATTATTATTATTATTATTATTATTATTATTATTATAGCCAACCCTTATGTTTTCAATAAATAGTGGGTTAAAGAAAAGAGACTACAAAACGTATCGCTGAATAATAAGAGATAAAATAAGAGAGGCTAGGAATCTATTACAGGTTTTCCCCAATTACAATACTAAGATCCTATCAACTAAACAGCATCGAATAAATGATTCAACATAATATATAAGACTACATGTAGCTACTAGTTAATAGGCCGATACTAAAAGACATAAACAGTGAGGTAAGACACGATCAAGAAAGGGCAAATATAAAGGATAAATGAAAAGAATAAATGAGGATGAATAATAAAAGCAAAATCTGACCATAAAATTTGTCCAGTTGGTAAAACGAAAATAGATTCAAATGTCACAGTGGAGAATTGCAAAAGCGTTCACAAGTTTACGCAAAGAGAGAAGAATAACAATGAAAACGGACTAATGTCATTCAAACGTTTATTTTAACAGGATAACTGAAGAATCGATAATATATTCAATGGAAACTATTCCATAAAGCAGTAGCTACCAAAACAGGACATTAATGTCACAAAATAGACCAAAAATGTTACAGGAAATTGAAAATGAAAAAAAAAATCGAACATCATATAATGATTAATTTAAAAAATCAGTATTATATGGATATATAGGTGAAGTAGTTTTAACTTTTAGTGTTATTTTTATGATTATTATTATTATTTAAATTAAATAAGAAACTTAAACGGTACTCACCTACTCTTTGAGCGTTGTTGATAACAAAATAACAACATAGGAGAACCGATCCAAGAACTGCCTGCAGGATCATTCTGAAACTGAGGATAAGAAAATACGCTAAAAGGCTGTTGCTGATGAAGATAGGGAAGATATGTCCATGTCGATGGTAGAAGTATCCATAGTGTGTTAAAAAAGCGCTTAAAAAAGCTAGCAACAATTAGCTGTATTACACAACTTCTGTATATATTGGAGTTTTAAAACAAAGAGCTTCTCAGATATATTGGAGTTTTAAAACAAAGAGCTGACTAATATACCTCTACGAAAACAGAATTTCTCGATTCAAATGTAGTGCCAGATAGCAATTTCTGTAAAGGAAGCACATAAGCCTTATCGATCTGGAAAAACGACTTCTTAATACCACAGTAAATAAACAGCGAACTACGAGAATCGGATAGGCACCTTTATGACGTTGGGGTTGTAGATGTTTTTTATCATCATATTTTCTTACTATTAATGATATATTTCCTGTTCATTTCCATATTAAGAGAATTTTTTTTTTCAATGTCAAACAATAATGGCAAAAAGCGCCAAAAACTAGTCTTTTGGTAGGAGTTTTGATCCCAATTTTCGTTTTAGGTTACCCACTCAAAACTTTTTTTTTTAAGTTAAAAAGTGATGTACCATGATATGTACCTTGCCTGTTTGAAGCGGTATTTTCAATCGTACAAAGATGTTTTGTCGCATTGGTGTTAGAATGTTGCTTTTTTGGGCCTTTTTTTTTTTAAGAAAATATATGGGAAATAAACAAATGAAGGTCTACACCTCATTTTCGAATAAAATGTTTGCTTTGGGTTAACACTTTGATTCAACTTTCATCGGTCATCTCCACTTCCAAACAAGTCAAACTTTCTGGTTTTACAAAATTGTAGCATGTACAACAGCCTTTCTTAAAGAAAATAGTTTTTGGCGCTCACTGCTTAAATACGAAAATAATTCTCCCTTATTAACTGTTAGAACGATGAACGCTACACTATTGTTTTTCCCGCGAGATTAAACTTTTTCGTGAATTTTATATTTGTTCTTTATCTCTGGTTTTCTAATTATCTGATAGCTTAGTGGCGACTGTCACTTCTCTTTATCTAATTACTGGTTCAAATAAAGAACGATATTATTTGGCTGCAGAAAATTTAAATAAAAATTATGACTTGACCCGGCCATTTATCATATCAGTAAAGTATGTTTGTCATTCGTGTGATCGTCTGTGAAATGATCTATGGCAGCGTACCGTATGGAAATATAGCTCACTGAAAGATATGAACTCAAGATTGGAGCTCAGATTTTTTTTAAAGTTTAGGTTAGAATATTCCCCGGGCAGCATTTACATTTGTCCATGATCATATAGTTTTGAAGGTGGTAATTTTTCATAAGTAGCTATATATAAATATTTTAATATCTCTAAGAAGATAACATGATTTTGCTTTCCATCATCGCATTCGGTCATTCGGTCATTAATCTACTACTGTGAACTGTGAAACCAATAATAACAAATCTCATGACTGAGCTGACTAAACACTAAGTCATACCTAATAGTAATAAGCACCTGCTAACTCTTATTTGTAACATCCCGCATTTTCACGGGTGCACAAAGCCTGTGCCTACTTCGTAAAAAACACTTTTACCAACATTATCTTTAACGGCGCAGATTTAATTCATGCTCAATTATATAAAAATAAATAAATAAATAAATAAAAAACAGTCGCAACCAGCTGTTTAAATCCCTCTATAGAAACTTTCACAATAGATCGCTTGGATCCTACTGTTTTTGACGTCTTCAACTCTTTGAATCCCGCCGCCTTAATTGGCAATATTGATATGTCAAGGTCCGACCTAAATGACCATGAGTTTTCTTTCGTTTTACCCTTTTTTATAATAAAGGACGACAAAAAAATAAAATATTCGAATACAAGATATGAAGAGCTGAAAATCTAAGTATTAATCTAATATCGAGTACAATTTTAATTAAATTGTACGTATATATGCATAATATTATGCATTACGTTCGAAAAATGAATTTTCTTTGTTACTAAGCAATAAAGAAAACCGCTTCGAATAATAAATATGTAATCATCATAGATATCAACAAGATAGAATAAACTGAGAGAAGGAATCCCCCCTTTATAGCCCTATAGTCATCATGTGCACAGTTTGATGCTATTTTTAAACCATTTGTTTTTTCTGCACGCGCATTTACTTTGCGCGCTCTACGCTGTTTGCTTACGTTATTGTGCTCTTCCCGTTATTTCGACTCTGCCCTGAATATGAATGCGCCCCTCGAAAGCTTGGCAAATACGACAGGAAATTGAAATAGTAATTAATTTAGCTAATTATATTTTTTCAAAGCTTTCCGGCAACTCGGAAAAATATCACGGATATCATATCCCATAATTTTTTATATGTATGTATATTTATATACAGCCATTTGCGAAATTTATGGCCGCTTCAAATACATATAGAACTATCAAAAGCATATCAAAAATTATGTGATATCCTCTATTATACTTTTTTTTCGAGTGGTCTCATTGGGCTTTCTGAAAAAAACATCTAGCAAGATTTCCCGCCCTGCCTGATATACTTTCGATATACTTGTATTTATATTGAAAAGGCCATAATTTTTGCAAACGGCTGTATATATATATATATATATAATTTATCTAAGGTTGAAAATTAAATGAGACATCATTTTCACCATTATACTTACTTACTAGCTCTTTCTCTGATCGTTTACTCTTGTAAACTCAAAAGGCATTCTAGTGGAACAAAGCGGCTGGTCATGATTGTTAACTGTCAAAAACAATCAATCAAGCTTTATCCTCTACCGCCTGTAAAGCCTTTCAATTGTTATATATCGTTCTCTGATTGGCTGAAGATTTAAATGGTTAAATTTCTGGCGTGAAATGCTGAAGGCCACGCTTATTGCATGTATTACCTGTTTTAAACGTGTAAGCATAAGGAATAAATATTTCTCTAGTTTATTTTATTATATTATAATATTATAATATTATAATATAATATTTATTATATTATAATATTCTAGATACATAAACAGTATATGGTAAGGTAATAATGCTTCAATGTGCTCTTTCAATTGACTCACTAAAAAGACTGAAACAATTTACTCTGCCACCTTAAAATAATTTGTTAGTGTTTTTTTCTTTGTTTTGTATTGTTTTGTTAGTTTGTTTTTTGTTGTTGTTGCTGTTGTGTGTGGGTGTGTTTCGTTTCGTTTCGTTTCGTTTTGTTTTGTTTTGTTTTGTTTTGTTTTGTTTGTTTGTTTTGTTTTGTTTTGTTTTGTTTTGTTTTGTTTTGTTTTGTTTGTTTGTTTTGTTTTGTTTTGTTTTGTTTTGTTTTGTTTTGTTTTGTTTTGTTTGTTTTGTTTGTTTTGTTTTGTTGTGTTTTGTTTTGTTTTGTTTGTTTTGTTTGTTTGTTTTGTTTTGTTTGTTTTGTTTTGTTTTGTTTTGTTTTGTTTTGTTTTGTTTTGTTTTGTTTTGTTTGTTTGTTTTGTTTTGTTTTGTTTTGTTTTGTTTTGTTTTGTTTTGTTTTGTTTTGTTTTGTTTTGTTTGTTTTGTTTTGTTTTGTTTTGTTTGTTTTTGTTTTGTTTTGTTTTGTTTGTTTTGTTTTGTTTTGTTTTGTTTTGTTTTGTTTTGTTTGGTTTTGTTTGGTTTTGTTTTGGTTTTGTTTTGTTTTGTTTTGTTTTGTTTTGTTTTGTTTTGTTTTGTTTTGTTTTGTTTTGTTTTGTTTTGTTTTGTTTTGTTTTGTTTTGTTTTGTTTTGTTTGTTTGTTTTGTTTTGTTTTGTTTTGTTTTGTTTTGTTTTGTTTTGTTTTGTTTTGTTTTGTTTTGTTTTGTTTTGTTTTGTTTTGTTTTGTTTTGTTTTGTTTTATATTATACAGTCAATGCAAGAGAATATGAATTATTTTCTCTTGGTCAATGTCATTAAAGGCTGGTTTTCACTAGCGACATAAGCGACGGAAGCAGAAGCAAAAGCAGAAGCAGAAGCAGAAGCATGTGCAGAAGCATAAGATCTTTATTTTCTAGTGTAAATGAATGTGACGGAAGCATAAGAGAAACAATAGGAAGTTTCCCGTGCAGGGGACTGAGTACGATAATTTGATTGGCTTACCACCTTATGCTTCTGTATGTTAGCGACGGAAGCATAAGAATCTGGTTTTCACTAGCGACATAAGGACGGAAGCAGAAGCAGAAGCAAAAGAAAAGAGAAACCTTCCGTTCCTTCTGCTTATGATTCCGTCGATGTTCTGCTTACGTCTCCGTTTTTTGATTTTCACAGGAACATAAGACGTCTTACGCTTCTGCTTCTGCTTCCGCTTGTGCTTCCGTCGCTTGTGAAAACCAGGCTTAACGTTGTCCACCAAAAAAAGACATTTACAAATTTAGACTAAAAGAAATATCACGTTGTTCCTCGAATGTTCTGGCATAAAACAAAATAAATGGTCGGGGCATTCTGGATTTTCGATTCACGAGTTGAATCTTACATTTAAAGTTCAGGCTGACGCACCCAAGCCAAAGAATACATAATGAAACACGCGTGATATATATCTTATTCTATTCATTTATTCTAAATGTCTAAATATCTAAATGTGTAAATGTCTATTTCCTGTGGACAACGCTAATGACATTGACTGTATAGCTGCTTATGAAAAATTACCACGTGACAAACTATATGATCATGGACAAGTGTAAATGTTGCCCGGTGAATCGTCATCTTGATTGCTCTAAACAACTTGTTTTTTTGTTTTTTGGTTTTTGGTTTTTGTCTTTTGTTTTGTGTTCTGTTTTGTTTTGTATAGTTTTTTAGTTTTTTTTTAGTTTTTTGTTTGTGTTTTTTGAACATGCAAAAAAATGGTAATCTAGATCTCATGAGAACTAAGTAATTAGCCACACATGGCCAGTTCACAGTCAAGAGTGGTTCTTCATCAAAGTCTGAAGGCCTTGTTCATGATCACCATGTTCAAATGCAGTACTTGAAAAGACTCAAAAACTTATAACGCTAGTTTCTTTCGCTTGTTGGAAAAAGTTAATATTGAGTTTGAATTTCCTCATACATTTCGATTTTTAAGGATGCAATTTACTTTAGGGAATACTAACATTCAAGCACATTTGTTTCCCGGCCCTAAGCTCTAAAAGGGTACATTTGCATTTCTAACGCTCTTGTAATTAAGGAATTGCTCCAATAACAATCTGAATAGATGAGCAGATGGGCAGATAATATTAATGATGACAACAATAATTTTGTATAACTATAACCTATATACTATACTGTTGAGTTTCCTTTGTCAGTTAAAGGTTGTTTTTTTTTTTGCTGGTATCACAGCAAATATGTCGCACTGTAAATCATGTTTTGTTTTTGTTGTTGTTGTTTTTTTATTTTTTATTTTTATTTTTTTATTTATTCATTTATTTATTTATTTATTTATTTTTTTTTTTTTGCGTACGTATTTCCCGCTCACAAGATGTTCACATAAATGGCAGAAAAAATGAATTTCAAAAAGAGAGAAAATAACAAAAATGACTTGAACACTATATCAGCGAGAGCGCCAGAAATCTATTCCAGAAAGTACCATGCTCCTTTACTGATAGTCTAATAAATCATCAGGTGATGTACAAAACTTCGTCTCTTTAGCGAGTCTTCAAAGAAAAGTTATCCTTACAAAGTATATCTACAGCTGAAGTATCAATACAATGAAACTGATAACCATTCACCACTCTTAGTCACCGTGAAAAAAGCAGTCAGACGCTGAATTAGAAAATATCTTTTAATTCTGAGGTCTCATGCCCCATAGATAAAAATTTCTTTGAATTTTCGAAGTATATGAACCGGACGTTAAACATGCAAAGCGAAAACGGAACTTATTCTTCAATTGCACACATTACGTGATCGCGGCCTCTCGGGGGAGCTTTGGTGCCACTTAACATAAGACTTCTTATTAGCATCCATTCTTAGCGGCATCAAAAATGGCCGCCATATTTTTAGTGTATTTTGTCTCAAGTCAAGTCCAGTGAAATTTATTTAAAACCTATATTTACAAATATATATAAAAGTAAGTAAAACCTGATTTTGAGGTACATGTCAGCTGTAAAAGCTAATAGCTAATCGTGTCAGCTTTAATATTCAAAGGTATAGTTTGCAAATTATGTCAAGGAGAAATTACACTACATAATATAAAATAGAAGGAAAAACAGTATTAATAATATTAATAAAGAGGTTACACGTAAATTTGAAATGCAACAAAAATGACAATAAATAGTGTGAAAAAATTTTGAATTTACATTGTCTTACTGGTATAAAGGAAGAAAGTTTAGTAAAAATGGAAAGAAAAAAAAAAGAATTAATTAATCTATAATTGAAAGTCGATGTAAAGATAAGACAAGAGACATATGTTGGAGAGTTCAGTAAGAAATTATAGGGAATTATCAATAAAAATTTAGCAAAACGTCTTTTTCTCTTAGGAATGCTTGCAGGCCATCATTTACCTTGGCAAGAGACCAAGTAAGTGGTAGCTTTTACAAAGCGAGCTAAATGGTTACTCTGGCTTCGCATGTAAACACTTTAATTAGTCGGGTTTTTTACTTGAGCACCATATTCTCTGTTGTTGGATCTAAGATCCGAAAGCTCGAAAATAATAAATATATGTAGACGAAACAACAACTTAATATTTAATGGCATCTACATACGAAGAGTCCTTAAATTATTTTAAACTTAAAATCCTGACCTTTTTATTCTAATATTCAGTATCATAATAAGACCATTTATCCACAAAATAAAATAGCACAACTATTTTTTAAACTGAGTTACCAATGTATAAAGTTTGACTTACTTTAACTTATTGAAGAGATCTTTTGGATATGAATCATGAAGTGCAATCTGGCAGTCGTACTTTAACAATTATATCGGGCAAAGTATCGAAAGACCTTGTCATTTCAACATTTTGTTCGACGTTTTCGTTTCAGCAGTACAGGCCAATTTGCAATGGTAATCAGCGACAAATTGGTAGTATATTATACGAATAAATCTACTGCGCGTGCGTCTAATTGTAGAAATCATTTACATACGATGAATTCATTAAAATTTATGTTATTGAATACTAAAGGCTGCACAACGAAGCCGAAGCCGCATAATTATCATATGTTGAAACTAGGCCAAAGTAATTGTATTTGTACAACATCGAATGGCATGTCTACAGTACGTAAACATGCGGTACATCAGCCAACGTTTGGTGAAAAAATAACCCATCTTATTATAAATGAAAAAATATTTCATATCTGGAAATAATAGTCGTGTAAAGACAGCATGGTCATAACGTCAGGGGTTCATTGTAATGCTGTTTAAACAAGCAGTTTTATAAGATCAACATCTTAGACGCTCTCTGTTTAATGTGTTTAAATTAGTTCCGCACCTTTGCTTCTGCGCATCCATTTCGCGAATCTCGATTTTAACCGTTTATCAATCCCCAGAGCCTGCGTTTCTTCTGTCCTGCGGCGAAGAACGAGGGCTCTGGCATAATCCATTTTTTGAGACCAGGATTTCTTGGACTTCCGGTATAACATAATCCATTTTTTAGCACATGCGCAATTTTCGGAAAGTTAGATATAAACGGTCAAAATAAGCAAAGTAAAAATTAAATCGACGTCAAAATCAAAGTACAAATCATAGTAAAAATCAAAAATCGGCAAAAAAAATTTTGGCAAGTCTTTCACGCGTGCGCTGTTATACCGGAAGTCCAAGAAATCCTGGTCTCAAAAAATGGATTATGCCAGAGTCCTCGTTCTTCACCGCAGGACAGAAGAAACGCGGGTTTTGGGTAGGAGATTGCCAGAGCCCTCATTTTTCGCCGCAGGCCAAAAGAAACGCAGGCTCTGGGTACGAGATTGACCGTTTATTAGCATTGTTTTGAAAATGTTTATATTCTGACAAAAGAATAACTTCGTAATTTTATGCAAAATTTAATTGTCATTGGCATGATTTCTCTGATTTAAAAGTATTTTTGTTGTCTGCTTTCCAATTATTGGCCTTTTTTTATTTCGGAGAAAAAAATTAAACGAAAATTTCTGTCATTGGCAATATTTCACTAAAAATGATTTAAAAGTATACCAAAATATTGTACATCACATAGTATGTATGCTTTCCACTGCAAATGTTCTTTCCTGAAAAACAAAAACAAAAAATCCTAAATTGCCTTTCTTCTCTTTTATCTAAAGTTTTGTGTAATTTATCTTTTTTATCTTTTTTTTCGCAGCACAAAACATAGGAAATAAATTTACGAGTAAGAAACGATGAACAACATCAAGTCTTCGCCCTTTTTTCAAGTTCCTGCTTTTGTGGCATTTTAAAGCAATTTTAAAGCAAAAATAGCGAAAAAACACTCGATATCCTTGAAGTTATTATTTGAAAAATACTTGGAACGCTTCAAGAATTTGCGTGTCATTCTTGCGCTCTGATCATGCGAATCTTTCTGCTTCAACGACCATGCGTGATGAACTTCACTTCTCACAAGACAATTATCCAAAATGTTTGCCACAAATATGAGAATGTGTCTTGAGTGAATCAACTATTGTTGGTAGTTGAGAAGTTGACAGTTTCAAATAAATTCTATGTCACATAGTTTATCCTAGTTAGGAGGAGTTAGAATTACGCAAAAAGGAGCCTCAATAAATGTATGTATGTATGTACGAAGGAAAGGGTTTTGTTAATTTGGACGTTAGGCCGTGCAGAAGTTTCCATTGGCCGCCATCTTGAAAGGTACGAAGAAGTACTGGGACTTTTGTTCCATAGATCCTTTGCCAAAATACCGGTCGCAAACTCAAATGAGTCAAAATTAAACTGATTTCTCGGCGTATATATATAACACTTCAGATATTGAATCTTTGTAGGATGGCTCAAGTAAAGGTTACTCTTTCTAGTGTAGGCATATGTTTAAAAAAAATTGACTTATTTGAATTTGTGGCCCTAATTTTGGATAAAGGTAGATTGTAGAAAAGTGAAGTTCACCATGCCTTGGCGGTCAAGAACAACTCTTGTATCAAAGTGGGGTTAGGCATACCGTTATCAACGACAGTTGTCTGACTTCATACGTTCATTGCGCATGCGTAACAAACCATTATTCCTACGCTCACACGGATGATCACACTTCGCAACAAAGCCATTGTTTTATCCTACTCGAATCCCACATGCTTGGATGGTAGCTTGTTTCCTCATACAAATACAATAACCATAAGATATAGGTTGTGCTCGCTTAACAGCAGCACATACACTAAAATTGGAACGATACAGAGAAGATTAGCATGGCCCCTGCGCAAAGGAAGGGGTGCAATCTTCTCTGTTGCGCAGCGCACGCAAAAACGGAGCATGGGGATTCCCTATCGCGCACCACAGGAATCCCAATTCAAATTGAATGCTGTTAACAAGGCCACTTCTTGATGCTTCAGTAAAATGATGACAATCACTGACATACTGCATTGTCCTCTGAATCCATCTCTCACTATGTTGTTCTGTGAGTTTTTTCTGCAGCTGGGTGGAACTATTACCAAGGCCTCTTTGTCTTAACATTCTTATGACCCGCACATCACAGGCATAGTGGTAGCTGAGCAGGACAGGAAACTGTAACTGATGACCAAGATTGAGTTGTTTAACAATGTCTGGACTCCAGCTGATGACTTTTCTCTTGCAAGACTTGCACTCCAAGTACTCTGCAGCCAGGTTGTAATGGCTGTTAATATCCAGGACCTGTCGTACCTGGGGGTATATTCCTGCACTGGTGAGTTCTTTCTTCTCACAGGTTGGATGAGGACAGAACAATTTTACTCTCCATAACTTTCTTGGCATCCAAAGTAACAGACTCTGGGCAAAGTATCTGTCAGGCCTAGGGGGCTGTGTACTGATAAGGGCAGGTTGAGGAGGGTACCACCAAAGTCTATCAGCTCTACAAAAAACAAATGAAAACGATAAAGACATTTAGAATATTAAAAAAATGAAAACACACAAAAGCTCATTTACCTTGTGAAATCAAGCTCAGCCTTCCCATTCCTAACACTGGTTTTAAACAAAGCTTGAGACACCCATGCATGATCAGCTTTGGGAAGAGTCTTACGCCAACCATCAGGAAGTGGAAATTCTAAAGGATCATGACAAGAAATCATAATATAGATAAATGCAAAGGAAAAAATGAATTGGAAAAAAGTCAAAACTGAAATGTTATTATAAATGTGAAAATAGTTATGAGAAGACTATATTTAGAAGTGCTCAATCCTTAGGTACAATGAAGTAAATAAATAAAAAAATAGAGTACCTTGAAGACTTGTTGGTTGTGGAACTAGCTGTGGCGATATCAGCTGTTCAGGGGTATTCTGTTGTTCTATAAGATAATGTTTCAAAACAAATAAATATGATTGAAGAAAACGAATAAATAGAATGAACAGCTTAACTGAAATGTCAATGGAAATACCTTGAAGACTTGTTGGTTGTGGAACGAGCTGTGGCAATATCAGCTGTTCAGGGGTTTGTTGTTGCACTGTAAGAAAATATAAAAATAAAAAAAATTAATTAACTTCCAATACTCAACGCATTATAAATAATGCTAACCCAGATTTCGTTCAACTTCATCAGCAAAGTCGCAGAGCTCTTGATCATCATCTGCATTAACTGGCTCACTGCGGGTACATGTAGCTGTTACTATGTGCTTTGCTGGCCTTGGCTGGGGGATGTTTGGCTTGAACTTCATAGCAGGCTTTGTGATGCTGGCAATGAATTTCTCCTTGGTCATTTGCCCTGACATGAGACTGGCTGCTGAGGAGGAAACTGTTGGCTTGGCCGCTTTTTCACTTACTCCCTTGCTGGTGTTAACAGTGGTGCTGGTGTTTTTGGCTACTTCACTCTCTGTCTTGGCTTTTTTTGCAGCCACTTCCCGTCGAACCTCTTCAAAAGACTCGGCATACTTTTTCAGGGCAAACTTGTTTTGGCTCAGAGGAGATTCTGATGGTTTTTCGTTTCTCGTGTCCCAAATGAACCACACCACATAACCAAAAGTGTTTTCCAACATCCATCTGAACGTTTGACCTCTGTAAACCCCAAATTGAACTAAATATTCCCCAAGAACGTCAACCTCATTGTTTACGTCCCCCTTTCGCCTTTTAACTTCTATCAGGGCGTGTTCTCTAACCTATAACGGATCAAATGTGTAGTTTAAAAATAAAAAATAAAAAGTGTTTTATGCTGCTAAGCATTGCCATTCATTATAAGCTTATTGAAATGATATCCTTTGCTTGAATAAACTGGCGCTTTTAAGACAGCTTAACTGCTTTGCATTTGAAAATAAACACTATTAAAAAGAAGAAATAAAAGACTTATTGGCGAAGATAATAATAGAATATAGTAATAGTCGAATGAAAAGAAATAAAACACGTTTTATTTACCTCATTTGGAGGCAGGCATTTCTCTGTTGGCTTATCCTTGCTCTTGTTCCTCACCTCTCGAGCCTTCTCCGTGCACCTCAGGATCAAAGTTCCGTCCTTGAATGTTTTGAATCTCGGCATACGGGCCATCTTACCTGAAAAATCACAAACACAGAAAAAAAACACAAGAAAGCAAGCAAGAAATATAATATAATTCAAATACGCAAACCTTCGAATACCGCGTGGCTGGCCTTTGTTCGATGGAATTTCGCCGTCAAAAACCGTTTCGAAAGAACCTTACTAGCTCACAATGTCGTTCTAATTGATTATTCTTCTGTGAAATGGTACAAACTGAGAATAATTCACTCAATTTTCGCTTTTTTCAACAGCAAATAAATCAAACTATTCTTCGATCGAGTAGCGATCTTAGATGTGGAATGTAACCGGATACCCTCTATATACATTGGTTGCTATCGGTTACCAATGTTGGAAAATGCAAAGGCTGTGATTGGTCAAATGTTGGCAAAACGAAAGGACGTGATTGGATCATTTGGGTTCGAAGATTAGCGTGGTCCGAGCAAGGATGACACGCAAATTCGTGAAGCGTTCCAAATTTTTTACTTTATACTAACCTCAGCTGCTTATTTTGCTAGTCTTTTTTCACTAAAAACACAAAAAATTAAAATTCTTCTACTCTAAATTATGAATTCACGCTTTTTATTAAGAATTTTACTTTTTCAAAAACTGTACTTTATTAGTTTTTTAACAAATCGAAGTCAGTCTTCTATGGGTCTGTACTGTAATAGAACATGAAATGACGTCAAAAATGATCCAAACTCGAAGGGAAACATGAATGCATTGAACCATGACAAAGTCGAAAAAAATGGGAAAAAAAGACAAGTAAATATTTTGAAAAAGCCGTTACATTCGCTCGCTCAGTGCGCGCGTGACGGATGTCGTAACCACAAGAAGGTTTAGCCTCTAATCAAAAATGGTTCTAAAGCCATTCTGCATGCGAGAAATTTCCAAGTTATGGTGAAATATAAAATAACTAAGAAGTATCCTCTCTTAAAGTTTCACAAATTTGGAGCATTTTTTAAAGCATTTTGTATTATGATCATTGGGTGGATGTAATCCTGA
The DNA here is from genome assembly GCA_011057435.1 of Actinia equina. NCBI lineage: Eukaryota > Metazoa > Cnidaria > Anthozoa > Actiniaria > Actiniidae > Actinia > Actinia equina. The sequence continues at coordinate 482,590 of WHPX01000162.1, read as the reverse complement.
GAAGGACTGTTTGATGTGACTGACGTTTTGACAACCTGAGCGGAATATCATAGGCTTATCAGAAACAATAACTCCGCCCATAACACCGAAACAGCGACTCGCACTCATTAGAACGACGCCGCCAATTGCGCTAATCCAGGTAATTAGGCTATTGTTATCCCTGGAAGTATAAACATGAACACTCTGACTTTTATTCTTCACTTGATTCTGAAGATGACTCTCGCTCAAGTTGGCTAAAATCAAACAACACAGGGTTCTGAAATAAAAGTTATAACACTTTCCTCTTATGTTATGAGACATAGTATCCTATTTACACCGGTCTTACTCGTACTCCTATTATTAATGGAGGTCTGGCGGCACACGAAAAGGCGATGCCCTATCAAACTGCAAACCTTTACAACCCCTCTAAGCACCCGAACCTCAAAATAACCTTAAACTCATAACCCCAGAGAATTGATGTGCAAATTACAGGCTGTCATCCACTGAGTCGTTTCACAAGGATTTCCATTGACGTCAGCCCAACCAAGTTTTTTTCAAGACGGGGAAAGAAAAATCGACGCGCCTGCGTTTTGAAAGAAGACTACGATGAAAAAGAAAGGAAAACTTACGCACGGGGGGCGGGAAGTGACTAAGGGGATGACAGCCTTCAGCCTCGCAGAATTAGGCTCCTGTTCAAGACTGCCACCCCATAGCGCTGCAAGGAAAGAAGAGATGGCAAAAGAAATAATAAACTGACATCAGTGATCCAAGTAAACAAGCAAAGTTTTGTTATTAATCGAAACCACTACGTTTATATGGACTGGACATGGACTGGTCCTGGTAAGAATTAGACCTAGAGTTATGACGCCTAGATTAACTCGAATATTAAACATACGGTAAACATAAGTATGACGAACAGAAAAATAATAGAAAAATATTGTAAATTAAAAATCAACCACACCCTAAATCCATTGTTTGATGTAGGTTATTATATAAATTCTTCGGAAAACCCAGATTCTTAAGGCCGGGAACGGAATTGATATCAACAGGGGAGAACGGGGTTGAATTATAAACCCGGGATAGGTTTTTAATTACACGGATATATTGTAAGCACTCTATTTCCAAAAGAACAAAGCAACAGTAATCTACCTCTTTGAATTCAATATAATTTAGTATTTCGTGTTATGCATCAATACAATGAAATTTAGGGCTTAGTTGATATTTTAAACCAGTTCAAACGCACGGGCTCGGTTTTGCATTATAATTCAAGGTTTTCGGCCCTGCGGCCATCGGTCTTGAATTCTAATGCAAAACCGAGCCCTAGCGTTTGAACCTTTATCTTCAAACCTCCCACGCGAACAAACAGTAAAAATAAGAAAAAAACATGCATGGCAAACAGAAACTTTATCCAAAACTAATAAAAAAATACTTCCTTTGCGAACAAATAGAAATAGTAAACACATGCATGAGGGACAGAAAATTTAGGTAAAATTAGTCAAATACAACTTTCCATGCAAAAAAAAAAGTAGAGATAGTCCACATGTGCATGAGGAACATATTTTTTTCGAAAACTATTCAAATACAACTTCCCATGCGAACAGATAAGTAGAAATAGTAAACGCGTGCATGACGAACATAATTTTTCAGTCAAAAACTAGTCAAATACAACTTCCCATGCGAACAATAAGTACAAATAGTAATGCACATGTATGGGGAACATAATTTTGATCTAAAGTCAAATGCAAACTTCCCATGCCAACCAACCAATAGAACTTAATAGTCTTCACTTGCATGAGGAACATCATTTATCCAAAACTAGCAAAATACAACTTCCCATGCGAACAAATCAACCCCGGGGGGCACTCCCATATAATGACTATACAGGGATGATCAGCTGAACAGGGTATGGTTTTTCGAGCTTCTTGTCATAAACAGGGTATAGAATCTCAATCAAGTTCCAAGTTCGTCCTGAGTTTCCTGTCATCTTCAGGGATTCTACTTTCGTATTGACCGAAACAGGTTATTATGGTCGTATAAAACGATACGTGAGATGATATGATAATTGCAACAGGAACTCATATACATAAACAGGGTCCACGAATTTGAGATTTTTTTATATCATAAACAGGGTACCCCCTTTAGAAGTCCCAGCGGAACACCCCTACCCAAATAGCGCCTTTAACGCCGTGCACGCGTGGAACTTGTCTATCTTCTTGCCAAGCAATGGAAGATTATATATTCATGTTGGTACTCGGCGCGGCTTTTTAGTCGTCATGGATAAGACTGCTGTAAATAGATAATGCATCATTTAATCTGATGTCGGTGCACAAGGAGCCCACATCAACAATGTTCAAAAAATCATGCGTTTTTAAAACAGCACGAGGTAAAACATAAAGACATGTGTTTAGATTCTACAGGTAGCTTATAGCGATAATCCTTTTAACGAACGCAAAAGAAATGGCGCTGTATAGAATCTGAACGCTCGTGCTTTTTTAAAACGCATAATACAATTATTTTTGAGCATTGTTGCTGTGGGTTGCCTGTGGCCTGTATTGGTTATTATTTGATTCTCAAACAAAATGCAAAATGTACTGTTTCCGCTGGGTTTCGAACCCAGGACCTTGTGCGTGTTAGGCACACGTGATAACCACTACACTACGGAAACGGACGGTGTGAATTATTATATTTAAGCATCATTCATTGTTCCGTCACCAATACATATTGGACTACTTGGACGATACGGGGCAAAGGGGCAAAACAATACGATAACGAAAAAATATAGAGCTTTGTGTGTTTGTCTTTTTCTTATGGGTAAAGGTGATCGAGGTGCCATCTTAGTTCATCTTTGTTGTATTCACTTGTGACGAACTGTTAATATCAATAGACGTCATTAATGTTACAAGCTTGATTTGCCCCTTGAACGACACATAATGCCTTGCAATCCAAGATGGCCGCTGAAATACCATTCACAATAAGAAGCTGGCATTTAAAAAGAGGGGGTTCTACAGTCGTTTATCAACTTGTTTTGAAACTGCGCACAATTAACGTGGTTTCTCATTCAGTTACTAAACAATTCCCTAATTAAGTAAGTATTGGATTTATCGGACATTTTCAACAAGATTGAAACTAAAAAATTATAACCTCTGTGGTGTAATGGATTAGTGCGTTGGACTTCTAAATAAAAGGTTGGGGTTTCGAGGCCCAAAGGAAGTAATTTTTTGCTCTTTTACCGATACCTTTATAATATTTTTGCACTTCAGACCACGTGTCATTCTCTTCAGAATAAGAGTCTTTGAACTCTTGGGAATGATCCTGACACGGGATCTAAATAAGCCAGAAACGAGATGACGTTTTACCCTCGACTCTATACCATGGTAGTTTTTAAAATTCTTTCATATTAAAATTTTTGATTCCTTAGAGAATACAGGAAAAATTTTCATAATTAAAGAAAAAAAAGCATTTTGAAAAGGATTATGGTCTAGAGACGGGGGTAAAACATCATCTCGCTTCAGGCTTATTGGAAAGCATTATGCCCACATATTATATTCACATCCACATAATACTTTGCGTCTTTAGGGGGTAACCAGTGGGTAAGAACCCACTTATTTCGCTGAAGGCTGTTTAGACAATGTTAACAATACCTTGTTTGGTATCCAAAAATAAAATGAAGAAATAAAAAACCAAAAAAGATAGAAGCTGGAAGACGTTTAAGGTAAATTTTAAACATTTTTTCAATACGTTTTCTGTAAGACCAAAACTCTTGATGATCTGTACACGCAAAAATAAATTGGAATAAACTGATAATCAGTATTGTACTGATAAAAGCAGGTATAGTATAAATTCGATTAAAAAACCTTTCAATTTGGGACAGTTTTTTGATTGCTTACCTCCCAAAGACGCAACGCATTATGGGGATGTGAAGGTAGAGAATATCTAAACATGCGCATACAAACTTAATGTACAAATGTTTGTCTTTCGTTTCCCTTAGCTAGATTACGATGTCTTTAACAACCATTTATAACATTACAGCTTCCTCGGATACCTTTTTTCACAATAAATTTATTTATTTTACATATAGAAACCAAAATCAAAGCTACAAAATTCACTTAGTGAATAAGATTCTTTGAACTCTTGGGAATGATCGTGACACGTGATCTGAAATGGAGAGGATTATGCCGAAGGTTAAAGGGTAGCGTTACATCAGCACGTGACTAATGCGCTATAGTTTATTTATTTATAATAAATCTACAAAACTAGTTTCATCTTGCAGTTTTTTTCAGTGAAATTTAGGGCAAATTTCATTACCGTAAAAACATTCACAACCAAAGATTACATTTCTTAACTTTAAGGATTTAAGTCATACTATATGAATATATATTTAATCTTTTACTCCGACGAAGGACTACCGTTTTTAATTTTTTTCACGGTGTATAATTTACCCTTTTATCATTGCTGTTTCATACAATATGAGATGTTCCTATAGTGTAGTGGTTATCACGTGCGCTTTACACGCGCAAGGTCCTGGGTTCGATCCCCAGTGAAAATATTTTTTCCTTTGAGGTGACTGCCTACTTTTGAAAATTGATTTAAGCTTTTTTTTAAACTTCGATTTTCCGAATTAAAATTTAATACTGATTCCAAATCTGGAAAGGAAACATTAATTAAGAAAAGTGTAAAGTTCAGTAAGAAAGCAGGGAGAAATAAGTTGAAAGAGTGAAATATATTCTCTCAACAAGCGGTAAAAATTTTGAGCCGAACATTTCGCTAATGTCGACAAACGTCAACTGTAAATTCAAAATCGATATTATTTAAGGGTTTCTACTCTATTTCAAGTTTATTTATTAAAGAAAAACCCTTTCTGGGAATAAAATGATGGAAAAATAAGTGGGGTTAGTGGTATGTCTGCTTAAAGGGAAAAAGTTTTGAGTTGAGCGTTTTACTAATTCAATGCCAATCTCTCATAAGCTGCAAGTCCACTGTGTAACTTTAGCCAAAACGTAATGCTATATCAAGTATTGTTACTCTATTTTATGTGTTTATAATGGTAATTGAACTGAGTGGAGTGCAATTTGGTCTGAAATCAAACGCGCGATTGCAAAATCGCACGACCGCGTAGCGGGAGTGCGATTTGTAATTGCAAGTTTGATTTCAGAACAAAATTGCACAACACGAAGTTCAATTGCCACTTTATTATATCCATTTTGAAATCTTTTTGAAAAAGACGTTTTTTCTAGTTAAACCGACATGACTTACAATCTACAAGCAGTCGATTCAAACATGCTGTCAAGTGAACTTGTTTATCATACTGATCGAGCACACGAGCAACGATACTCATTTTGAAAACCAACACTTTCAATCCAAAACTAAAATGTATTTATGTAGGACCAAAAGGCATTACATGCATGTATTAAGAATCATTTACTTACATTAACTAGCAAGACAATCCTGTCCAAAAGCTCACTGCTTGTATTATACGATTTCTGTTCAACATGTTATGATCAAACTTGTGCCAGGTGCCGAGAAAACAACAAAAATCAAAGGTTGTTTAGTCCTTCGGTTGTCCTTAAGAAGTCACGTAGCTCGGCAAAATTCTTCTTCTTAAGAAATATTTCTTTTAATGACTGTATTTTCGATGTGTTTCATGCTTTAAAGATTGAAAAGGAAAACACTTTCCACGATCAATCGCCAAGAAGTCACATTCAAAAGATGCTGATTGTATTTTTCCTACTGCTTTTCGCTGTAATATCTTCACCTTACTTAAGCAGTTACTTTACGAAGATGCTTTTGACAATTTTAAGTGCTCAGTTGGTCTTTTTAAGTCCTTTTTACGGCTTCTTAAGTTTTCTTAACGACTTTTTACGGTAAAATCGTTCTTCGGAAAATTGTTTTGAGCCGTGGCTGTTTTTTTTTTTTTTTTTTTCTTTTTCGCAAGAAGCGGCGAGCTCAACACTCAAATGGATTCCTTAATATAATTGGCTAGAAAATGACATGTCTCTCTTGTGATTGGTTCATATCAGATGATGTGCAAAATCGTGCAATTTAGAGCTCAAAATCGTGCGATTTAGGCTGAAATCACTGCTACAGGGAACCAATCAGATTGCAGGATTTGGTAGTGATTTCAAAATGGATGTAATAAAGTATATAATCAGCCATTCTGTATAATATTTTGTACTTAATTGCCTTGAAAACAGATAGAAATTAATGTTTTTGTAAGACAACTTCAAATCACTTACCATGCACAAAAGCAGCCATTTTGGATTTTACCCATGATGCATTTCGCATTGTGAATATAAAGTTTCCCTCGAATATGAAGGCTTTAAGAATTATTTTCGAAGGTTTCTGAACTAGATTATAAAGTTTATATGTTTATTACTTATAATTGTCATAAAAACGCAGCTTTGAAGTTTAGGAAGTACGTTTAAATTATTTTTAAAGTAGAGCCTCGCTTCCATGTTAGAGCAATAATTTTTAAATTTTCAATTTGCAAAAAAACTACTAAAGCTACTCCTTCGGGATTGCTATCAAGTGAATTTGGTGACCCTTTCGGATGATCTTTCATGTTATATAGCTCAGCCTTTGTCCCTCTGAGTGAGCCTCAACATCCCTTCTGGCCCATGGACTAATGGGGTGTCCCGAGCTTGTTTTCGAGATAATCAGCATTTAATGGAAGCCTACGCACGACCTTTTGGAGTAAAAATGCGCCACCGGAAGTGATTAGAAAAAAATTAAGATTCACAAGATAATAGTTATTTGTAGACTATATGATTGCACGAATGAAAGCTAGTCAATCATTCTACAATAATACATATATATTTTTAACAAAAAGATAAATTGATTTCTCTCTCAAAAATCTATGTTATATCAAAATTTTAGAAAAATCTATTTTTTCATGTGTTGCTGATTTAAACTTTTTATTTTATACATACTGAGATTTTCTCATCAAATTTCCCTGTGTGAAAAACAAGTTCGCGACTTTTTTTAGCCAATCAGAGAAGCGAAACGATTTGTCACGCGCGAAAAAAAACGTTTCGTCCAATCGCAAACCACTGTCGAGGCGAATCGTGTTTTCGCGGTCATCTCCGGTAGCTTTGTCGAGCAGCTTTTAAATATTTTCAGTGTATTCAAGTTGTTCGTAGTTCAAAATAAACTTATCTAATCAAGAGCTGGGAGATATTTTTGAGTATGTCTGAACAATCAAGAAGATTTGTGTTTCTAGACAAACCTATCATACAAGTTTATCGAAGACCTAAAAAACAGAAATACTAGCTCTCTCGAAGAAACGAAGAGATCTAAGTTTGCTGACAGAGTTTCTCAACTCCAAAAATGAAAGAAGAAGAGTCGAGGAAATCCCGCCAGAAGAGCTTAATAGATATATGAATGAATAATTATTACAGTTCTATCTCAAACGAACAACAGAAAAACATGTCTTTGATTCTGAGTGAAAATACTACAAGTACGTCTATAGAAAAAAGACCAGTGTCGAGTTTACCAAGTGCAGTGGGCACCGAGTGCTGTAAATCTTCATTCATAAAAAGTTATAGTTTCCCGGCAGCAATCCATTAAGCGGAGGAGTACTTCACGGAGGACGGTTTAACAAAGCAACAAACACTATAAACAAGTCGCCAACTTTCACGATAACTCATTCAAATCAAAAGAGTCAACACATAGCTTCAAACGCATCAAGCGTGTGTTTGAATCGTCGAGACGAAGACAGCCCTCCGCTTTGACCAACTAAGATAAGACTTCATTAACCTACCTATTTTGGTTGCTTATTTCGTTATTTTCAAACGAACAGTTTCATATTTAGTTTAGAATTTAAACGTTTTGCTATTTACTTTGTACCAGATATGTTTTTTTATTTAAATATAGTGATATATTTACATGCAGCTTTTAAGCTTTTGGCTTTTAAAATACAACAGTTTTGAAATTTTTTTAGAGAACCCATTAAAGGTGAATAAACATAAAAACAACAAAATCTCATTATGTATAAAATAAATAAATTACAGCATGGAAAGCGCTTTGTACGAGATTTTCCCACTCGTTGGTTTTGTATCTAAAATCTCACTCGTTCGCTGCGCTCACTCGTTCGATTTCAGATACTACACCAACTCGCGCGAAAATCCCGTACGCGCGCGCTTTCCATGAAGTAATCTCTATTTCTAAAATTTTGATATAACATAGATTTTTGAGAGTTTTTCCGAATGAGCCATTAAAAATATAGAGTCCCCTGCAAAATTTAAGGGTTTTGCCCAGTTGAAGCTCAAAACGCGTATGGTTCTTCAATAAAATGTTGTACATTTTTCAGCGGTTTTTGAGCGCGCGCTCATCGTGGGCTCAATTCGAACGTTCAAAAGTAGGCATCCACCTTAAATATCCAAGATTTCATTGATATGATTTAGCCTTTTGACGCGCTTTGATCATTTTACATCTTTCTCAAATACTCTTAATCAGTTTTATTTTTTTGTGTCGGTGTTTCAATTATTTTGCCATGATAAATCCTTTCAAATTTTTTTCATTAATGAATCTTTGAATCGAATAATAAAATCAAGAGTCCAAAAATAAAGTCATTCATGACCTCTACGTGTTTACGCTTGAGGTAGTTTGACTGTAAAGATCAAGTTCAAGAGGCCACATCTTTTGTTTACTGTTCACTTCCAATTAATTTCTGATTGGTTGATCTTGACAGCGATGAACAACAGAAAAGCTTAAACTAATAAGCTATTAAGCTAGGGCGTTCAGTCAAATACACGGGGTTTCGCTGCAGGCCCTTCCCTCCCCCCTCTTCCCCAGTTCCCTTGTCTTCCCTTTTTCCCTTTCCTAGTCCCCTCTCCCTCTCCCTTCTCCTCTCGCCCAAAATTCCCTACCAGAGGGCCTCTACGCAGGCTAAGTGATCATCTAAAATTTCAGTAATTTCATTAACATAAAATGATAGAAAGCTACAGCTGTTTGAAATTAGAAAGGCTTGAATGGAAACAGCAACCACGTGCCTACCAGCCTCGCTTAAAACTCTTCAGGGATTTAATATATGACAACAGAACTTTCCGAAATTACTAATTTTGACATTGTCTTTCTTGTAATGAAAATGAAATCGTTTTTGAAATCGTTTATTGTTCGTGGTGCTCGTTGACAGTGTTACACAGTCGTTTTTCGTATCAGGGTCCATTAGATAGTTCAGCAGATTTATGCTTGGATTTCGATTTCTATGCTATCTAGCTGATCCGAAATAGTGACGTAGAAATGACGTCACCGCGAAACTGAGGTGTTACGAAGGCTGCAAAAATTGAACGTAAAAAAATCTGTTCACCATTGCAATAAAAATATATAAATCATTAGGCACTGCCTTACTTTTATCAGCCTCTTATCACCAACTTTTTTTTCATTTGGCAGCCTGGAAAGCCATAATTTCAAAAGGAGACATCTCAGTTTTGCAAATTTACTCGATTCGGATAGGATAAATATTTTTCTCAGATCAGGTGGATGTACTGTCTTTCCATCCTCCTTAAAATCATTCTGGATTCACGTTTGGTATGTTTCAAACTAGCTGTTAATGAGTAACATATTCCTGGCTGGCCAATTCGTTTCCTTTCGAAGGGATCACTAAAGGAATCTTCAGATTCCTCATTGTTACGTTGTTAGTACTCCAGTGGATTGAATCTAGAAGAACAACCTTTTGCCGGGAAAACAAATTACGATAACTAATGTCATTAACATGATTACGTCAGACCTAGCTGTACTTGTTATAGTTGATCATAGTTAATTAACTAATGGAATCTTAAGTAGGGTTCCCAATGAAATGTCTTGAGTAAGGTATTGATGATTGCGAGCATTCCCAAGAGAGTTAAAAGACAAAAGTATGGCAGCCAGTGGTGCCCTAAACAATAGATGATAGTAAGAATATTTGTTTGATTTTCCAATCGCTTCATCTGTGGTCTAGCCTCCGTGGCGCAATGGATTAGCGCGTTGGGCTTCTAATTCAAAGGTTGTGGGTTCGACTCCCACCGGAGGTGACATTTTGCAGGCTTGTGATATAAAGTTGCCACAGAATGTCTTTCCCGATGCATTTTTAAACCTATTTGTGCTAATTATGGTTATTACTGTCCCTGAAAACGTTCCCAAGCTACTCATTGCCATTGGCCACAAATGGATTTCATCAACTTTTTTACAGCATAAATAGTATACACCATAAATTCGTGATTCGCGATTTGAAACTAAAAAAAAAAAATTTATATAAAGGGTATACGACAAAGTTGTAATGTTATCAATGATTATCAAACACATCGTAAACCAGATCAATAAAAACCTTGATAAAGTTTGTTTGAATGTATGTAGATTTGGTAGAATAAATAATATTGACGAACATATTGACTATATTGCTTTAAAGGCATCAATTAGATTAGTTCTGTTGGGTAGAATTAGAAAATGTATCAATGTGGACACCTGCGTAGACAACTTCATGGGTCTCTAATTCAACCTCTGTATGAATTTAGTCTTTTGAGTCTTCAGAAACGTGGTGCACGTATAATTCTCAAGAGAAAGGTTAGGGATTGTAGTTCAGCCAGTTTACTTAACGAATTGACGAGTTGGCTTTCTTTAGCAGAGAGGTTTGGTTTTTCATAACTGTCTTACAGTTTTCCGCTGCTTGAATGGTTTCTGTCCTTCATATCTAAGAAATTTACTTAATCGTAATTCAGAGATTCATAATTACAATATTAGAAGGAGGCGTAATGACATTCATTTGCATAAGATATCTTCAAAATCTGGTCAACGATTATTTTCCTTATTTTCCTTTATGAAATGAAGCTATTATTATCATTATTATTAAAGGTATGTGTGAAAGGGCAAAATTATCACCTCCGGTGGGACTCGAACCCACAACCTTTGAATTAGAAGTCCAACGCGCTAATCCATTGCGCCACGGAGGTTTTGATTGATAAGATTCAATCCTGCTTGAAGATGTCAAATAAATCAATTACATAAATCAAAAACCTAGAAAGCTGTGATCGCTGAAAATCATGGGGAATAATCTATATCCAACAAGTAAAAATATTTTATGACAGACAGACTTTTCGAGAATGTTACAGAAAGCTAAAACGTCATAATTTGGTGGTCTATAGCAAGCTAATACGATAAATGATTACTGTGTGGTTTCGTTATCTCAATACATAGTGATTCAATGTTGTTATCAGATAGATCCGGACGGCTTTTGCCGTTTATACTTGATTTTAAATACAAACTAACACCCCCACCTTGACGATTTCTGTCAAACCTATACAATTCATAGCCTTCAATATAAAATAAATTAAATAGTACGCACGCTGTGATTGGTTGATAGCCATGTTTGCATGAGGCTATGTAAACACAGTTGTGACGTCACAACTTTCGTGTTTTCCCGGTACAAGTTCAAAAATTAAAAAAAATTACAGTTTCTTTTGAGAAATAAAACGCCCCCAAAGATATATTTTGAAGACGAAGTTCCAAATTTTGACTTGTGTCAGGGCCACAGGCATAACCCTATGGTCTCATGCTGGTCTTTCTGATCGTAATATCATGACAATCTCTCGTTGGTCACCGCAAAGAGAATTCCCTCAGGTGCTACAACACACGTCCTCCGTCAGGACAGCTTCGGTTGTTTAGCGACGTGCTTTCTCATGATTTAAGTGCACCGCCCGATAAAGAATACAAGTATTTCAAGGAAACAGTCAGCAGCTTCAAACGTTTTCCAGCGATAGCTCTTCAGCTCCACAAAATATGTTCTCGAGGCAAGACGAAACAATCAACTTCGCTGCCATATTTTTCTCGCTGTCAAATCGAGCAAAACCACGTTTCTTTCAACCGAGAATTCCCTTCACAGTGACACTTGTTATCCACTTTTGATCACTTTCGTGAAGATAATCAATTCTGAAATCTTTTATTAAGATTTCTTTTCAATCTTTGAACATTACTTTGTTTTTGTTTTAAGGCTTTAGAAGTGATAAATGTTTAAAATAGCTAGCGATTCTTTCTCGCTTCACATTTGCCTCCTTGAGGTTTATTACACGAATTTTGATTGGCTAACGATCGAAGTTCGTGATGTATGGAGAATTTGTATTTTGATATGAGATTCAAATTCAAATAAAGATTTATTTTCGTTGCAAGCGGTAATGTTTTCCCTTAGTATTTATTTTATAAAAGCAATAGAAAACGTTTTTCTCTGTGTTTACATAGCCTGATAGCAACACTCGGGAGGTTGGGAGAATTCTCGACAGTTATGCAAACCCTCGACTACGTCTCGGGTTTGCATAACTGTCTCGAATTCTCCCAACCTCCCCTCGTGTTGCTATCAGGCTATGTAAACACGGAAAAAGTTTTCTATTGCTTAAATACCTACTAGAGAACTTGGGATAGTAGGGTCAAGCCTGGATTCATTTATAGCAAGAAGATCAAGGCTCTGATTTCGACCCATATCCTCAGTTCATCAATGTGTGCGAGTAAGCTAGCAATATTCAACGAGGCCATTTTAAAACCTCTAAACCTCTCTCCTATGCCGGCTCGGTTGAGGTGGAGTCCCTTGTCATTCAATTCTTTGGTTGTGATTTTGTGCTTTATAAGAGTCCATCCTCGGTTTGAACAAAAGGATCCAAGCCGCTTGTTAACATCTATTCTGGCAGTTTCAAGCATACTGGAGTCTTGTCGAACGGTAATTTCTGAAATTGCTATTTTACACTCTGGAAGGGCATTCTCAATGCTTTCACATACTTCAACAATCTTATCTGTTACAGTACTTGGAGTATCACTTTTAAGGTTGTTGGTTCCCGTATGCAATATTAAGCTATTAGGTTTTCTCTTGATAATTGGTTTTATATAATCTTTCAAGTCATCAGCAGTTGCACCGGGAAAGGAACGAATAACCACGAGATTGTCCTTATGACAGACAGACAGACAGACAGACAGACAGACAGACAGACAGACAGACAGACAGACAGACAGACAGACAGACAGACAGACAGACAGACAGACAGACAGACAGACAGACAGACAGACAGACAGACAGACAGACAGACAGACAGAGTGAGTGAGTGAGTGATACAGTAATGATGAAAAGGTAAATTATACACCGTGAAAAGATGAAAAAACTTACTGACGTTTCGGACGCTAGTCCTTCGTCGGAGTAAAAGAGAAAGAACTGGTAGAAAGGAGTGTATATATGATAGAATAAGACAAAAGAAACCAATGAGAGCAAGGTAGGCAAGGAAACAAAAACAAACAATCAAAAGACAAAAGGAAAGGTTAGTTGAAAATAAAGCGTTCATTAATCCCGTTGGGACTAAGAGTGAGTGAGTGATACTTTATTTATACTCGAAAAAAATTCTATCAATATAAAAATTGCTTTACAAGAATGTCGAGTTAAATAAGAATACAATTTAGACAGCTAAAAAAGTTTATGAGAGTCCAACAGAAGAAAGCTTTCTTTTAAATTCCCTTATACTTCTAGCTGACTTAATATCTGAAGGCAAAGAGTTCCATGCTTTTGCACCTTCATAGGAGAACGCACGTTTGAGGTACTCAGTGTTTGGTTTCGATAATTTTAAACACTTTTCTCCCTTCCGCAAATTATATTTTGTAGTTTGATACTCAAAGCGGTCTCTTAAACTTTGAGGTGCAAGAGCATTCAAAGTCTTGTACATTATTGTGGCTTTATGTTTCTTCCGCCTGTTTTGAAGATTTTCCCATCCTAGAGACATTAAAATGTCGCGCGACCTAGTTTCATAATTACTCTTAGTTATAATTCGGCCTGCGCGATTTTGCATTTTTTGGAGTCTGTCAGCTGATGTTTTTGGTAAATTATCCCAGACAGACAGACAGACAGACAGACACACAGACAGACAGACAGACAGACAGACAGTCTGTCTCTGTTGGCCTGTCTTGAACGGCCACGTTTAAATTGCTCCTCGAGAATAGTTATATTTATTTCGATTTTCTGAAGAGTTTATGAGAGAATGGCTGAACTATCACATCTCCTTCTATATGATGAAGAAAATGAAAGTCTTAAGTGGCTTGGATCCTCTGAAGAACTCATAGTTTTTGTAAATTCAGTTTTGGAAATCGGTCAGGATTACGATACCGAACTGTCAACTGACAAGAAGCATAACGCTATGACCTACAGAATTAAGGATCTGGTATACATAAGGTTCTACACTACCACTTGTAAACTTGTCATAAATGGGCCTCAACAACAAGAACTAAAAAACAAATTATTTGATCTGTGCGTAATCGAGGACCAAGGAAATGAACCACAAAGTAGCCCTTCGACAAATGTAAATGTCGAAGGTGAAGAGAATTTTGGCGCGAATTTCGAATTCATCAAGGATACAATTCTTGATTGCTCTGATGCGTTACTCACTAATGAAAAAGAGGAAATTATTTCAGAATCTAACAGCAAATGTACTGATCAGCCTGACTGGAAATCAGAAATCATTAAATTAAGAGAAGATTTTGAAATCCTTCGGCGTCATGTTGACAACCATATGCAAATTTCTTCGAACTCCCTACAGGAGAACAATAGCGGTAAAGATACGTTAATCCAGTCCATTAAACAAGAAAATAGTGAGCTGAAACTAAGAATTCAGACCCTCGAAGATGAAAACAGGAATCTAAAGTTGGAAGTTGGCTCTAAAACAGGTCTTCTTGAACTGACGAGTAAAAAAGCCGGCAATTTACAGAATGAACGGGACAGTTTATTGACTGCAATAAGATTATTGCAGATGGAGGACGCTATTCACTCCAAGCCTTATTTTGCAGAAAATGATGCTGCTAAAGGTGAGATACAAATCATCGAACCGTGCACGAAAGAGTCTTCGGATAAAGAAACAACGAAGCCGGTAAAGTTAAGGAAAACTAAGAAGTCAAAAGGCAAAAAGAATGCTCAAAATGGTCCTGAACAGAAATCATGTTCTGATTCATCTTCATCTAAAGCAGTCAATTCGACAATTATAATTGGGGATTCAATGATCAAGCATCTAACAAGCTGGAAGATGAGTGAATCTACTAAGACTACGGTCAAGGTGAACTCTTTCCCCGGCGCAACTGTCGAAGACATGTACCACTTCATGATACCATGTCTTAAGGACAGCAGCTCGAAATCATCAAATGTCATATTACACGTTGGTACGAATGATTTGCGTTCGCAAGAACCTTCGACAGTGGCCGACGGTATTATAGATCTTGCCAGACACATCGAGGAATCCTATCCCAACATCAGAGTATTGGTTTCTGAGTTAACTATAAGAAATGACAAAGATGACCTTAGATCTGAAGCTCATGATGTGAACAAAAGATTAAAGAAGTACTGCAATCAATCTGGTAGGACTCTTATCAAACACAAGAACATTGATCTGACCTGCCTGAATAAGAGTAAGCTACACCTAAATAAGAAGGGGGTGGCCATTTTAGCTAATGATCTGAAAGAAGCTATAGGTAATTTGCACTGAAAACTAGCTGTTTGCCAGGTGGGCGCTCAAAACATAGGTGAAAAGTCTGATTTATTAATTCGTAATTCACTAAAGCCTATGCTACCTAAAACTAGAGGATTTAAACTTGGTATGTTGAATATAAATGGTTTACTAGCGCACATCGACCAACTTAGGATGTTGTTAACTGATCTGGATTTTGATATAATGGCCATCAATGAAACGAAACTTGACTGTTCTTGTAGTAACGATCTCGTTAGAATTGATGGTTATTCTCTCGAGCGAAATGATCGTAACACAAATGGTGGTGGTGTAGCGCTATACATACGTAATGCCCTAAGCTATATTGTTAGAAATGACCTCGTAATAGTTCCGAATATGGAAATCATAGTCATTGAAATACACAAGCCTAAATCAAAGCCTTTTCTTGTTTCAACTTGGTATAGGCCACCAGGTTCGTCTATTGATTTATTGAAAGATTTTGAAATGTTTTTAAAGGCTGTGGATTTTGAAGACAAGGAATCAATTCTGTTGGGTGACATAAACTGTAATCTAGCTGCTCACCCGAAAGATTCTCTTGCCTCTCAAATGAAGTTTATTTATGACACGTATCAATATTCTCAATTAATTAATGACTATACACGTGTAACCAATACTTCTAAGACTATGATAGACCATTTAATCACAAACAAACCCGAAGCAATATCTGCTTCGGGAGTTTTACCGGTGACGTTGAGCGATCATTATCTGATATATGGAATAAGGAAATTGACATCCCTCAAAAGCGAACCTAGATTTGTCATAACTCGCTTTATGAAGAATTATAGGCCTGATTTAATAGTCGAGGATCTCAAAAATGTTCATTGGACTCTAATAGACAACTTAAATGGTCCAAATGAGATGGTACATTTCTGGGAGAACTCTTTTCTTGACATCATTAATAAGCACTTGCCTATTAGGAAAAGAAGAATAAAGAACAGGCCCTGTCCGTGGCTAACACACGATATAAGAGGGTTAATGCATCGGAGGGACTATCTTAAGAAACAGTATATTAAATTAAAAACTGATGCCATTTGGTCTAGCTACAAAATTGCTAGAAATGAGGTCAATGTTGCCATTAGGAAAGCAAAGAAACGGTATGTTACAAATGAAATAAGCAACAATGAAGGTGATAGCAGACGTACATGGAAAGCGTTGAATTTATTACTCGGCCGGAAATCAAAGATAACTGGCATTTCAGAGTTAAAAATAGACCAGTCTATTTATACTGATTCAGATACGATAAGTGAAGCTTTCGATAATCATTTTTCAACAATTGCGTCAAAAATTGCTGATGATATTAAACCAGCACAAGTGTCTCCTACATCCTATGTTACTAAAGCAACCTCACGTTTTGTTCTTGTAAATGTTGAACCTTCTTATATCGTTAAACTTCTATCAAAATTAGCTGTTTCAAAAGCCACTGGCCTGGATAATATTCCTGCTAGGCTATTAAAGGATACAGCTCAAATTATTGCTTATCCCCTTTGTGCTATTTTCAACAAATGTTTAGAAACAGGTATTTTTCCAGAAAATTGGAAAAGAGCCAAAGTGTCACCTGTTCATAAAGGGGATAAGAAAAACGATCCTAGCAACTATAGACCAATTTCAGTTCTGCCAGTGATTGCCAAGGTGTTTGAAAAGATAATTTTTGATCAACTTTATTCATATTTTTCTTCTAATAATATTCTGAGCAAATTTCAGTCGGGCTTTAGACCTTGCCATTCAACCCTTACGGCACTCCTTCAGGCAACTGAAAGTTGGTTTCAAAATATGGATCTTGGTCTCTTGAGCGGAGTACTGTTCGTTGATCTTAGTAAGGCATTTGATACCGTGAATCATAAAGTTCTATTAGAGAAACTTCAACTTTATGGTATTCAAGACAAATCCCTTGAATTGTTCTCTTCCTATCTTAACAATAGGAGTCAATGTTGTGTGGTAAACAATGCCTACTCTAAGTTCAGTGCTATTGAATCCGGGGTTCCCCAGGGATCTCTTCTAGGTCCTTTATTATTTTTGGTTTATGTTAATGATCTTCCCAACTGTTTGGAATGCACCACGCCTGGTATGTATGCAGACGACACGCACATTACAGCAACTGCCAGTAATGTAAGGGAATTGGAGGGACTACTGAATACTGATGTTGAAAATCTAAGCATGTGGCTTAGGGCCAACAGGCTCTCCATAAATTCTAGTAAAACTGAATTTATGTTAATAGCCTCCAATTACAAATTAAACCAGCTTATACGAAATCCCAACATTAACCTGGGTAGTGACAGCATTGAGCGAGTCACAAGAGCTAAATTACTAGGTGTGTTAATAGACGATAAATTGAGTTGGGATGGTCATATAGATAATATCATTATTCCAAGGGTAGTGAGGGGTCTGCGAATGCTTCGTACATTTAGATCTATTCTGTCAATCCCACAACTTATCTCTCTTTACAACTCGTTGGTTTTACCTCATTTCGATTACTGTTCTAGCTTATGGGGTAATTGCGGGAAGGTCCTGAAGGATAAAATTCAGAAACTCCAAAACAGGGCTGCTCGCATAATTACTCATTCTAGTTATGAGATCAGATCGGCCGAAATTCTAACAAGTCTCGGCTGGTCTGATCTTGAAACTCGAAGAAATACTCAGAAGGCTATCTTAATGTATAAAATTATAGAGGGCAATGCCCCAAACCTACTCAAAAACCTATTCAAGAAAACCAGCGAGTTGCACAACTATGGCTTACGCGGCTATGATTCAAACTTGAAGCTTCCTCTACCTCATTCTGAATTTTTGAAGCGTAGCCTGTCTTACAGCGGAGCCCAGCTATGGAATAATCTTCCATTGAGTGCAAGGACTTCTAGCTCTCTATGTAATTTCAGAAAACTAATAGAGTAAATTTATATTTTTTATTATTCTCATTTTTAATACTCTTAATTTATTCATATCTATATTATATTTACTCTTCTATTTATTTCTTATACGGCTTTCTTGAAAATCAATGTAACAATTGAATGGAACAACCGTTGTAAAATAAAGGACTCTCTCTCTCTCTCTCTCTCTCTCTCTCTCTCTCTCTCTCTCTCTCTCTCTCTCTCTCTCTCTCTCACAGACAGACAGACAGACAGAATGAATGAATGAATGCACCTTTATTTGAGGACGATAGTTTCATAAGTGTCATAATACACTTCTTTACATGAAAGTCGTACTTCATAAGAAAGAGATTTACATATCATATGTGATATATTAAAAAATATATATATAGCTATTAAAATGCGTATAAATGATAAATATAAAGTGACTAGGTACTATCCGACTGCCAATTAGACAAATTCTTATTAAAAACTGACCTAGAGGATGAAGTTCGGATATGTGAAGGAATAGAATTCCATAATTTAGCACCTCTGTAAGAGAAACTTTTTTTAAGGAATTCAGTCCTTGGAATGGTTTGAATTTCTATTTTATCTTTGATATTTCTCAATTTTGATTTATAAGCATTTGAATCCTTACTTTTTGAGAAAAGATCCTGTAAATAAGATGGAGTATTTTCATGCAAAATATCATACATCATGAGAGAAAGGCGCTTTTCGCGTCTTATAGCCAAGCGGTCCCAATTCAATTGTTGCAAGATGTCTGCTGACCTTATGTCATATCCCTGAAAGGTTATGATTCGGGCAGCTCTGTTCTGCAACTTTTGAAGTCGGTCTGCTTGGCCTTTGTTTAAATTACTCCAAACAAGATCACAGTAATCAAATAACGGTTGAATAAGAGCCTTATACATAAGTATTAAGGTATCAAGAGGGACAAAATCTCTGGCTTGCTTTAAACCATTAATGGAAGAGCCAGTTTTCTTACATAAGTTTTTGATATGAACATCCCAAGTTAGGTTTTGATCTAAATACACACCAAGGTGTTTTGAAGAGGTTACCCTCTTTACCTCTTGATCCTTAATCATGATATGCGAAGAAATTCCCAAATTAGAAAGCTGAAAATTTGATCCAATTAACATATATTCAGATTTTACTACATTCAAACTCAGCTTATTAGCCAATAGCCAGTCACTGACACACAGTAAATCTAAATTCACTTTATCATAGAGTTCAGTAGTTGACTTTGATGCGTAACTAATTAGGGTGTCATCAGCATAAAGACGAGGCTGACTAATTTCGAGACAATGAGGCAAGTCATTAATATAAATTATAAACAGTAACGGACCTAAAATCGAGCCCTGTGGAACACCGCTCGTTACAGTTACTGGATTTGAGGTATATGTTTCAATGGTACAGCATTGACTTCTATCAGTTAAGTAAGAACGAAAGAAATCTAATGCTACTCCACCAACCCCATAGTGCTTGAGTTTAGAAATTAGGATGTCATGTGAAACAGTATCAAAGGCTTTCGCTAAATCTAAGGAAACTACAAGGTTAGTTAAGCCACTATCCATGTTAGTATACCAATCATTTGTAGCCTCTAATAAAGCAGTAACAGTAGAATGTAAGGGTCGAAAGCCAGATTGATACTTAGTTAAGAGATTGAATTCATTAAAATAGGCATATAATTGGTCATAAGCTGCCCTCTCACAAATTTTAGATAAAATAGGGAGAATAGATATTGGCCTATAATTATTTGGATCATTACGATCCTTGGCCTTATGTAGAGGGATCACTTTAGCTCTTTTCCAAAGTGAAGGGAAAATTCCCTTAGCAAATGACGTATTTATGATGCTAGCTATGATATGAGCAATTATGGGAGCAGCTTCTTTTAAAAGCCGACAAGATATGTTGTCCAATCCTGTGGCTTTATCTGTTGGCATATTGCTTAAAAACTTTAGAACTAAGTCACTAGAGATCTCCACAAAATTGAAATTAAATTCAACTGGTCTGAGGAAATCCTGGAAATCAATGATACCTCCCTCCATCCCTGCGACCAGTGTATTGCCAATTCTGGAAAAATGATTATTCATTAAGTCGGCAATTTCTGCTGGGTCATTAAAAGTGCAATTGTTAATTTTTAATTCAGTGATGGAATTACTTGTAGAATTGCTTCTACCAGTAAGGTTATTT
This sequence comes from Actinia equina, assembly GCA_011057435.1. Classification (NCBI taxonomy): domain Eukaryota; kingdom Metazoa; phylum Cnidaria; class Anthozoa; order Actiniaria; family Actiniidae; genus Actinia; species Actinia equina. The sequence goes on along the minus strand of WHPX01000162.1, from coordinate 462,072 downwards.
ATTGTTTTCCACAGTGCTTTAGGATTTCCATAATTGTCTTTAATTCTAGAGTGATAGTAAGAAACTTTAGATTTCTTAATTTCGATAGTAACCATGTTTCTAAAGCTCTTATACTCACTCCAGGATTGTTGATCACCAGATCTAATTGCTTGTTTCTTTAAATGATTTCTATGAATAATTAGCTGTCTGATATCACCAGTGAGCCAAGGAGAGTGGTTATTTCTAACCCTACGCGTTCTCAAGGGAGCATGAGCATTAGCAACTCGAAGAAAAACCTCTTCCCATTGCTCTACCATTTCACTAGGATCAGACAAATAGTCAATGAAAGACCAATCTATAGAACTCAGCTGAGTCCTAAACTTATTCGAATCAAAATTCTTAAAGCATCTATATGTAATATACTTATGACACTTAATATTTGAGGGAGCCGCAAATTTCCTTATAGCATATATCAGGCTATGATCGCTCATGCCTAAGTGGCAAACACCAGATGCTACCACGCGGTCAGGCATATTTGTAAATATTACGTCAATTAAAGTACTGGAAGTTCGCGTTACCCTGGTGGGCTCTTTTATAATTTGAAATAAGTGATAAACATCACAGATAGATGTGACGATTGATAAATTAGGATCAGATTTACACAAATAATTGCAATTTAAATCACAGACAGACAGACAGACAGACAGACAGACAGACAGATAGACAGACACACAGACAGACAGACACACAGACAGACACACAGACAGACACACAGACACACAGACACACAGACACACAGACAGACGCCGTGATATATATATATATATACATATAAATTAGAAATATGTTACATAATTGAATTACTCTAAAAGTTTATAAACCACAAAAGTATAATATGAAAAGACACAGACACAGACACAGACACAGACACAGACACAGACACAGACACAGACACAGACACAGACACAGACACAGACACAGACACAGACACAGACACAGACACAGACACAGACACAGACACAGACACAGAGAGAGAGAGAGAGAGAGAGTCCTTTATTTTACAACGGTTGTTCCATTCAATTGTTACATTGATTTTCAAGAAAGCCGTATAAGAAATAAATAGAAGAGTAAATATAATATAGATATGAATAAATTAAGAGTATTAAAAATGAGAATAATAAAAAATATAAATTTACTCTATTAGTTTTCTGAAATTACATAGAGAGCTAGAAGTCCTTGACAGACACAGACACAGACACAGACACAGACACAGACACACGACGTGTACACGACAGACAGACGACGTGTACACGACACAGGAATCCCGCTTGATGCCAAAGCAAACTTTTTGAAGGAAATAAAAAAGGAATACATATTTGCATTAATAAATCTGTTTCAGTTGGTTTTATTAAGTTAAAAGATAATCAGAAAGTCTTTAAAACATATGAGCAATAAAAAGAACAAAAGGAAATATCCGATATACTCACCCTATATCTATTGCAAAAGTAACGATCCTCACATGTCCATACATTCATCCTGATTTTAACGGCGCATTCCAGTAACCATGTTATTACTAACAGTCTCCAATGCAGCATCGGTATTGCTTGGTGGTCACAAAACCCACATAACGTTTTAGAGTGCTAGCGTTTGATGCAATACATTACACGATTCAAAGTCGTTATTAAGACAACCGTGATTACTTTGTATAGTGTAGGAGAGTATCTATAATAGTGTCAGCTATTTTCTATCTCATATGTAGTTCTAATTTTTCCGCCTCCAATCTATTTCTATGAACTTGTACAGAATTGCTTTTTCACTGCTAAAGAAAGTCATTGGCTTTATAGAGAAACCAAAGATTATTGAGAGCGAAATATGAATGGGACGTTTTTGGTTCTCTCATTCAAAGTGTTTTTTCTCTTTTACAAGGTGTGGTTAGGATATCACCTGATCGACAGCTATCAAAGGTTGAAATAGAATTCTTGTTATCCTCAATTCTCAGCCTCGGCTTGCAATTGCAAACAAACAAAAAATACCCCCCCCCCCCCCCCCCCCACCTCTTCCAAATAATACCACACACACTCAAAACTGTCATTCAAAATTAACACTTTGAATGTAACAGCATAGTTAATTACTAACAATAACAACACCATGGGATCGTTTGTATAATACCTCTGCAGATAACAACAGCGTCGTCTTCATGGTTACATGTTGTTTGTCCCCATCCTGGATGACGACAGTCAATAATCGAATCTTCTGTTCCATTACACTCCAGGCTACTCAGCCAGATAGTTCCATTTCCAGGTCTGATATTGGACTTTGGATAAACTTTTCTTGCCCCGGGATAGCCAAGCATACGACAGATCACTTTAGCATCGTTGATGTCCAGTCCCCGGTTACAGATGGTGCCCCATACGTTACCATAGCGAACAGCAACACGACCAGAGCTAGGTAAAATTCCTTCTTCCAAACGAACTTTCACTGTTGAACTATCTGGAGTTGTTGTGCACGAAAAAAAAATTAAACAGCTTTTTCTGTGCTCCATTCAGTAATAAAGCACTTAGGAAGCGCCGTAAGCACAAAATAAGTGTGAGAAGCACTCGCCTACAGCTCGTGTTTCTACTTACACTTCTGTCGTGTTTACGTCCCTTCCTGCGTGCGAAAATACTGAACGGACCCTGGAAAAAAAGCTGTTTTATTCGTTAAATGGTGAGTTTCTCTAGAACAATCAGATGTTTTTGTACTCGTGCACTAGAAGTTGAATTAAGATAAAAAGAGGAAAAATAAACACATTTTGCTTTTTACTATGTTTACCACCCTCCGATTTCAGTTACTGCGCACTGTCTTTTTACAGTTCTTAACACAAATAATGTTGTCCAGAAAGACTCGTCAAGTATTTTGCGAAGGGACAATCTACACAATATTTAAACCGACAATTTCTTGTTTTAAATATTTTTCGATTTCAACGAAACTAACCTGAGGTATTTTGACATAGGGCTCCTGCATGGAAGTTTTCCTTGCAACGAGCGTTCATCCATCTACCATGAGGACATTGACTGATTCTATTCTCTGTGCCATTACAACCATATTCACTTATTAGGACTCCACTCATCCCTCTGCTAAATCGTTGAATTGCTGCTAGTGCTGCATTGTAACCAAGCATTCTACAGATCACGTGAGCATCCAATATATTCCATGAGTCATCGCAGACTGCTATCCAGGTCTTATTGTATAACACTTGCACTGCACCATAATTTTTCATCGGTTGTCCGATAAGTGCAACTTTATCCGATAAGTGCAACGAAGATAACCCATCTGTAAACAATTCAAAATATGCACTGTCGTTAAGACGTAGCTTTCAGCCAAGACTTTGAAAGGGATTGAAAATCATAACAATTTCAGCTCTTTCAAAAACACACGAGTGCAAGTCATCCCAAATTGAACTCGAAACCGTTTTATTAATTTATTAATAACATACATGAAGAAAGAATTTTAAAAATAAAGATACGATAAGATATATCAAAAGTGATTTTTGGTTTCAAAAACATATAATTCAAAGAGGTTTTTATCTATTTTAAACGGAAAATTGACAATATGTTTATGGTAAAAAGTCTTTTGACTGTTAACTAAATCTGAATGAAGACATGCATTTGCCAGGATTGGATGACTTTGCAGCTGAACTGGAGTTGTAAGACATATACATATTGAAAAAAATATACCTGACAGTTGTTGAAAGTGTTCCGAAAACTTTACGGCTCAGCTTGGAATCTTGTAGACCAAATATTGTGTAAGCACTTACCAAATCGTGTTTAATGGTCTTGTTCATAGTGTTGTTCGTTTCTGTTTTCGCTTTTGTTTTATTTCGGCAAAAGATCGCTCGCTCGAGTATTTTCTTTAGATCGGCTGGCTCATTCATGTCATATTTCGCTTTCTTCTTACTATTTTTCCATATATTCAGGCATAACGATGTACTTTTACTTTAATTTGGTTCCCGTCGACCTCTTAGTTAAGCAAATTTCTAAAAGTCTTAGTTAGGCTACTTTTTAAGTGGAAAGTGTATCTTGTAAGATTCAGTCAACAGTCCGCCATTATGGTTCTAACAACTGTTTAATATTCATATGTTTGATCTAAAACAGCTAACCCAACATAATGTGTTCTACTCATATTGTATACCTGATGTTTATTTTAGGTCTAGATAATGCCTAGGTTACGCTGCTTGGAATCTTCACCATTCTCGATAGGATTGTACATCGATTCGACATCAGTATTTTAGATTGTGTGTATTTTAAAGAACGACCCCGGCAAATGAGGTAACGAGTTTTGATTTTAAGAAATCCTGTTCATAATATTTGACCTTTTGTGTTTTTCTTACAATTTAGCAAAGCACATATGGCAAGAAGGCTGTTAAAATCTAACTATCGAGACGAAAGGGTATCCAAAGAAATTAAAGTATGTGTGGTAAAAATCAAATGCTTTAATGTTATATAATGTTCTCCTACCCCAACAAGTGGAAAACTGTTAACACAGAGATTTATAAATCGAAAACTATCTTGACTTTCTAATTTCTTTGTAAAATCTGACTTCAGCCGCTAAACCCTTTCAAGCGATACCGCTGCATTTGCACGCGGGGGCATGACCGGTATATTTAGCGATGGTACACAGTCTTTTTGGCAAACATAGCTTACAAAGTCGAAAAAAAAAGCGTTGCAGATTATTGATTGCATTATTAATTTAGCTTACCAATTCTACAGGAAACTCCAGCGTCATCATCGTGGTTACATGTTTCTTGTCCCCAGCCTTCTGGATGACGACAATCAGCAATCGAATTCTCTGTTCCATTGCACCCTAGATTTCTCAACCAGATAGTTCCTCTTCCAGGGCTTGCGTTAAAAGTAAAATCTGCACCGACGTAGCCAAGCATACGGCAAATCACTTTAGCATCGTTGATGTCCAGTCCCGTGTTACATATAGTTCCCCATACGCTACCAGAGCGGATAGAAACGCGACCAGAGTTTGCTGATATTCCTTCTTCTAAACGAACTTTTAGAATTAATAGTCAATATTAATTACTGAAATGGAAATTTCTATTGCATGGGATTACTAAAACGGTTTCCTATTGGAAAATTATATTAAGGGGTCATGTAAAAGAAATAAATGCATTTCAATCTTACCCAGAGTCAAAAATAATATAAGATATATTCTTTTTTTTTTCTCAAAGTAATTTTTTAAACTTATTTGAAAATAAATTAATAACCTCAACAACAAATGTTCCAGAGATACCCTTTTTGTATAAGTGCACAAAACGAGTTGATTATCGTTAATTAGTGTTTGAATATTTTCAAACAGACATAAATGAAAACACAGAGATGCGACACTAACTTTGTTGCATGGCGAAAAATTTGGTACAACATGGCGGACGAGCATGCGCAATAGAGTGCTTAAAAGTAAAGAAATGTCAACAAAATTTATTTGAAAACCTTCGGTAATCCCGTTTTTTCCCCTTCTAGCTTTTGTTATATTAACTATTTCAACTTTGCACATATCCAGTATTTTTTTCATACTTATTATCCATAATTCTACTAAAGTTTTGAAGCAATCAAATATCGTCTTACCGGTTCCATTTTCGTTTGAAGATTTTGCCGTTAATGCCCACAGAAAACATAGAAAACATGGCCGACATGCTGATTTTTCTCGTTTTCGCACGACTTTGTCGTGCTTTAAAAGACTAGATAGAGTATTTACAAGTTTTGCACATATCCAAATAAGAAGTTCATCATGTAAACATAGTTTTCAAAGCAAAAATATAAGCATTTAAATTCACTAAACCGGTTCCAAAATCAGCTAAACATGAAGAAGAATGACTAATTTGAAGTTTCTCTTGCTTCGATTACGATCGCGCGCGGAATCCTTTTAAATTCAGGACAGATTTCGACAAGAATATCTCAAAAACTAGCTATTCCTCGGCTGCCATTTTGAATCCTATGATTCTCTATACCCTAAGTCCCAGACTATCGCTGATTAGCTTAACAGAGGGGGACTGATGACTCGATCATCAGGGTTTTTGGCGGTAAAATCATCTGTCACTCCATCAGCTGATTTGCAGGTTTTCAAAATGTCGGACTTGTTTACCAAATATCAGGCGCTCCGTTTGAATAAAGATCTTTCAAACGTTGAGTTGTGTAATACAGAAGTTCATTATTTATATAATAGGGATAACGATCGGGTTGTTTTTGCATTGAAAATTTCTTTTCCACTTCTTAAGTTATGGCATGAAATCGTATTTAAAAATTGCTTGTGCAATGAAGTAGTGAGATTCATCGACCTTCTCGAATGGAGCATTCCGGATAATGCATTTGTGTTTGTTGACGATGAAGAAATTAGAAGTCAAATAGATGACAACATAAGGAAAGTAGCGGGATCTGTCAGTCAGCTGTACAAACAGACGAAAGGAAGGGCTAGGAAGGATTTGGACGACAGGTCAAGAACCTACCACATCAAGGAAGGTGAGTTAAAAGCCATCACCAAAGATCGCGTTTTTTGCTCACATACCGACAATCCCAAAACCCTTCTAATGGAGCTTAAATTTACCAAACCACACTGAACTCTCAAACAACGGCACGAACAATAATTTCTTAGTTTTCAGGATAAATTTCATGGCAATCTTTACAAAAATCCTTAGTCCTGCGTTGATTCGGGAAGCGTGATTTCCGTATGTATTTCAACCAAATTCAACAGGTTCCTATGCAGTCAGAATTAATTCCCCCAAATCAATCCTTAAAGTTTTGAAGAGGTCTATTCTTCCTCAACTTGCAGCATAAATATTATTTCAATCAGAGAACTTGCCCATGGTTAAATCTTTTTTTCTTTTGAGGCAACTAATTAGCATATGTAAACACAGGCCTCATATTTTTCCTCGACAAACATTCGTCCCTTTCCCAATAAGTGTGAAATCCAGTCCAATGAACGAAAAAGGGTGGTACATTAAGAAGAAAGTTCAAAAATTCTCATAGATGGTTTATATCTTACGTGCGCTCTGTTCAAAGTTTGTCCATTTTCACTCCTCTTGAGCGTCTCTTGCTTGGGCTTCGGTCGAACCTCTTCTGTGGCCGTTTTCTCGGAAATAAAATAATATTTTCGAAAACCAACTACCCAGTGATTCATATCTAATAATGGCCTATCTAACTTCAAAAGAAGAGCGAATTTGATTTTTTGACCCTTGCCACCGTTTGTTCGATTCTTGTGGACATTGCCTCTTAAGAGTATGCAGCACAGAACTTAGTTAGTCGTCCTTAGTTGCAGTTAGGTTGCAGTTAGTTGCAGTTGGTCCTAGTTGCTGTTAAGTCAGCGAGTTGTAAAGTTCAGTCAGCAACCTCAAGAAAGCCAGTCCAGAGTTCTTTACAGTTACTGCTGTTCCGTGCAGCTAGAGCTTAAAGGTAGGTGCCTACTATACAAAAATGAAAAACTAAGCTATTGCACACGCACCGACGCTAACGACGATAAGGTCATTCCCTAAAACCGCGAATGACTTTCAGACTTTTATTGATAAACCATACAAGTTTGAAAAAAATGTCATGGATTTCGCTCATAGAAAATGCGGTGAGCGTATACTTTCAGCACTCATTTTATACGAAAATGAACATGCGCAAGACAAAAAAAAGCAGTTTTACTACTTTTTTACTCAACATTTTCCAAACATTTTCACTTATATTCGTAAAAAGATGTATAATACAAAAGTCCTTCGAAAATCAAAGTTCATTTTTATTATATTACCAGTGACGTTTGGAGCTATTTCGTAGGCAAGTATGTTTTCTTTTTTCTTCTTGTTGTTGTTTATACGTTTATATTCATTCGTTAATTCTCGAAAAAGATATTCGTTATATGTTTTTTTTCAATACATGTGCAACTGATCAGCATTAAAGTTGGGTTTATTTAAAAACTTCCTTTTTCAAATATTTTTCGCTATTTTTTTCTTTGTAGGCCGCCAACGTAGGGTACACTTTCGAGCGGTTTTTGCATGAGGCCATGAGTTGAGGGAATTAAGCAACAACTTCCCGCGTTATCGAAGTATATTAAATTGCTTTTATCTTGAAAGTATACTCCCAATTCAGTTATTTTCAATAGAAGGTTATTTCTATTTCTTAAAAGTTACGAAAAAAAACTTTACGTTACCTTCTGTTACTCTTTCGCAGATGACGCCAGCATCTTCGCTTTTGCCACAGTTGTGTTGACCCCATCCAACATGCTGGCAAAGATCGATAGACTTTTCAAATCCTTTGCATTTCACATCATCCAGCAAAATAAGACCACTTCCTTCGACTGAAGCAGTTCCTGCCCATAATGCTTTGCTATAGTTCAACATTCGACAGACTACGTGGGCATCTGCTAAGTCCCAGTAATCACCACACACAGTGCCCCAGACTCCAAAATATCGAACTTCTACTCGTCCTTGGTTCGGTGTGCTTCCATTCATCAGACGAACAGCTGTACTAGGACCTAGAACAAATAATATATGAATAACAGAGACATAGAACGAAAAAACAAATTACGAAAAGTATTTTTGTTCAACTAACAAAGACGTTTTTTTACATTACTTCATTGATCACGAATAAGTTCTAGAGATAATACTTTATCATATGCATATTTTTAGACTTTAATACATGAGTTTATAGCATAAAAATTTACATTTTCGTCGATGTAATTGCCATTTGGGAGACTATTTGTTTTTGATTTTTTGGTGGATGTTTCTCTACGTATAACTTAATAATTTGGGAGTCGATCTCGCGTATTATGTGTTTCCTCTTTCGTATGTCACTCCGTCTTCTGGCTAGATTCTCGACGAAGCTTACGTGTACTTAACGTAATCATGTTTTGCTACGATTTAGCTGATATCCAGAGGGATCATGCATAATGCAACTTTATTGCTAGAACATACAGATCATGAGATCATAAGAAATATCAACAACGTTTATCATGAAGCAATAAATTTGATTTATGAGCCATTAGTACATGTACTGCTTCTCACCTTGATGTCCATCACATATCACACCTGCATCATCGTCATGGCTGCATCCTGAACATCCCCATCCAGGATGGTAACACATGTCTATTGATTTCTCTTCACCAGTACATCTTACAATGTGTAGCCATACCTTACCACTTCCTCCTCCAAATCTCCTGATAGCAGCCAGTGCTCGTGTGTAGTTCAGCATACGACACACTACATGAGCATCTTTAATATCCCATGAATAATCACCTCGTATTGTTCCCCAAGTGTGATTAAACTTGACTTCTATTCGACCAGAGTATGGGGACAAACCTCCTGCTAAAAGTACAGCTTGAACATCACCTAGCATGATATCAATTTTGAATTAGAAACTATAGAAAGTGAAAGAGACAAGTCCTAACAACTGTAAGGAAAAACGAGATATAAGAGCAACAGCAAACCAATGAATAAATAAACAAACAAATGTAATAATTCTGTTTTTACTTAGCCTTGTGATTATTGCAGACAACCGGTACCTTCTTTTGATATATATATAAATACTATAAATAACTGTGTTTTTATACTATTTAGAAATATGTATAAATTATCTATATCATGTATCCTCAACATCGTTAAAAATGCTGTAAATCCTATAAGAGAGTGGTACAAATAAAAAACTCTTATTTATAAAACTTAATTCTTATATCCAAAAAATAAGAGTACAATCGCGAACAACTGCAGGTGCGCTTTTTCGTTTCGTTTCTTTTCATTTTTTTTTTTTTTTTTCAATACCACCTTCAAAATACTTAAAATTTTAAAGAGATATTTGAATATTCCTTACAATGATCAACCTCACACGCAAACAAAGACCTGATAACAATAGGTTTCCTAACCATTCCCCTCTATTAACTATGATACAACTAAGAAAATTTACAAAGTAGTTAACAAACCTATTTCTCTTTCACACTTAACACCAGCATCTTCACTATGTCTACAGTTGTGTCGACCCCATCCTCCATGATGACAATAGTGCAATGACTTTTCAATACCACGGCAGTTCACATCATCTAGTAAAATAAAGCCACTTCCTTGGACCTTTGCGGTACCTGCCCACAATGCTTTGCGGTAGTTTAACATACTACAGACCACGTGAGCATCTGATAGGTCCCAGCGATCATTACACACTGTGCCCCAAACTCCATTATATCGAACCTCTACTCGGCCTTGATTAGGAGTACTTCCATCCATTAGTCGAACGGCTAAGTTTGGACCTTTGGCTGAAGTATTAGTAGAAAAAATTATTTAACAATATAACTGTTTTAGTGTACCCTCGACGTCAGAGGTTCCTTATTCCCTTTTCTCTTTTGTTGTTTTCAAGGTGCGAAGCGAAGAAACCTCTGCCCGCTCAAGACACCTCCAACGGGTAGCCTCCCTTTGGTACATATCGCCTCGCTTTTTAGTTCACTTTAATTCACCGCTTGATAAACTTATGAAGTGAGTCCTCTTGAACCGACTTCAAATTTCAAATGCTAGGGAATTTGGCTTACTTGAATTGAAGCATTGTAACATACGTATTATTTACGATTGTTGTGTAATCTACCCAGTCGAAACACGACACTAATTTAAACCCGGTTTTTGACAGAGTACGTCATGATCTGTATTCCAAGAAAAGAGATCATTGGTGGTTTTTATGACGGTCATATGAACAGCCAATCAGCCAGCGGATTCATTTTTCCCGAGAAAGCGGCAGTAAAATTTGAGTCTAGTTCATTCCAGTGGCCAGAGCTGCTTGTCGCTTTCGTGACAAAAGCCGCTCTGGAATCCAGGTTAGTTAAGGCAAGGCATGATAGTATTTTATGATCTTATATAATTTCGTTGGTTTTGGTTTTGGTTTTGGTTTTGGTTTTGGTTTTGGTTTTGGTTTTGGTTTTGGTTTTGGTTTTGGTTTTGGTTTTGGTTTTGGTTTTGGTTTTGGTTTTGGTTTTGGTTTTGGTTTTGGTTTTGGTTTTGGTTTTGGTTTGGTTTTGGTTTTGGTTTTGGTTTTGGTTTTGGTTTTGGTTTTGGTTTTGGTTTTGGTTTTGGTTTTGGTTTTGGTTTTGGTTTTGGTTTTGGTTTTGGTTTTGGTTTTGGTTTTGGTTTTGGTTTTGGTTTTGGTTTTGGTTTTGGTTTTGGTTTTGGTTTTGGTTTTGGTTTTGGTTTTGGTTTTGGTTTTGGTTTTGGTTTTGGTTTTGGTTTTGGTTTTGGTTTTGGTTTTGGTTTTGGTTTTGGTTTTGGTTTTGGTCCCCTGGGTTGCCTGCATCATGCACAGAGGCCTGATACAGCTGTAGAGGTTTGCAATGTTACCCAAAATATAATTTAATTTGAGGGTTCCCTTGACAGAATAGAATAAGTCCCGCGTGCATGCTATACATTTATTGTAATGTAATTCCCTTGTAAACGCACGCCACATTTCTTGGGCCGCCGGTGCTTGAGGTTGACGTTATAAAGATATTCAATAATGACAGATACTTAAAATCAGTATAAATTTAAAATACACCTGTGCGACCCAAAATATAGGCACTAGCTATGCTGGACCAGAAATGGAGACGATTTGTTTAAGAAATCGAACAATCTCTATCTATTGCAATTTGGAATTAATAGGTACGAGTGCGATGTTTTGAACGTTTTCAAAATTGGACGCGCCCTTAGGAAAGTTCCATTTGAGAATTTAAAGACATCGCGAGTATCTGTTAATTCCGATTTTACAAGAAGTACATTTATAATACACTTAACAATATTCAGCTACTTACTATTAATTTCATAAACATGCGAACTCTGTTGCTTAGGTTACCAGCTGGATTTTTTTAAACTGCCGCCAGTCAAAATATGAAAGATTCAGACAGATTAATTTTGATTGATGGCAGCGAAGAACCAATTTTCATGAGCGTACAACTACCGAATTCGCGTGTTTATGAAAATAGCAGCAATCGAGTACAATCAACGATGTATAGAAATTGTACTCCTCTTGTCCAATCAGATCGAGTGATTTCGTTGAGTGTGTTGTGTATGAATAAAAACGTACATACCTTCAGCTTTGTTCTCACAACTTACAGCAGCATATTTAGCATGATAACAAATGTTTTTACCCAAACTGCCTTTTCTGCATTGCTCAAGAGAAGCTTCAAATCCCAAACATCTCACATTTCCCAACAAAATAGGAGCATTTCCTTTGACTGTTGCAGATCCTGCCCAAAATGCTTTGCTGTAGTTCATCATACGACAGACCACGTGAGCATCTTCTATGTCCCAATTTTTAGCACAAATGGTTCCCCAGACTCCATAATATTGAACCTCTACTCGGCCTTGATTTGGAGTACTTCCATTCACAAGACGAACAATTAATTGACGGTCTTGAAATATTGGGAAATAAGGGAAATAATGAATTTATAAAGAGCATAACGGCTATGGCTTGGGTGGCGGTGATATATAGCTATTATTAACCGAGTGCGAGGTCCGAACCGTAAGTTATGGACCGAGGTTTTGCCACTGCCTTGTGGCCCAAGCTCGTAGCGCGGTGGGAAAACCGAGGATCCATAACATACGGTATGGACCGAGCAAACGGGTTTAATAAGATATATATTTGTTATATGGCAAGGCATAGAGGTTAAAAAGAGGCGGAGCAACAAAACGTAAAATTGACAGTCGCATGTCAAATGACAAACTGCATTGAAAGGTGCTTCCTATACGTGCCACAAGCTCGGGTTTTATGTTATATTTGAATTAATTTAAGTATAGTTTAAAGTTTTTACCTGAAATAGGGGCGGCGGAAACTAAAAATCTTTGGTGGGAGGTGGCACTGCAAAATCTTTTGGGGGCACAGAAGATTATACTTAACGCTATTGATAATGGCAATAGCGCACTCGCGCACTCACGCACTCACGCACTTACTTATAGGCCCAGGGCAAACGTCGAACTAACCATGGGCTTAATTTAGTTGAACCTATTACATTTTAAATAGGCTCAAGCCTAGTATGTTTGCTGCAATTCAGAACGACCCTATTAAATAGTTTCGAGTCCAGCATAAGTTCGACAAGCCAAGTCGGACATTACGACCCGGGAGTGAGTTTGCGGCAAACGCCGTTTTAAACACGTGCCGAACTAAATTAATAAAAGAAATTGCCCTGGGCCTTACTTACTGTGTTATTGCCCTTATATCATATAAATAATATCGCCTCACCTTGATGTCCATCACATATCACACCTGCATCATCATCATGGCTGCACCAGGAACATCCCCATCCAGCATGGTGACACATGCTTATTGATTTCTCCTCACCAGTACATCCTACACTGCGTAACCATACTTTACCGCTTCCTTCTCTAAATGGCACAACAGCTAGTGCTCGTGTGTAGTTCAACATACGACACACAACATGAGCATCATCGATATCCCAGGACCAACCACTGCGTATTGTACCCCAAGTGTTATTGAACTTGACTTCTACTCGACCAGAATAAGGGGTTTCTCCTCCAGCTAAACGTACTTGGATATCATCTGGGAAAAATAAATTGAAAGAAAATAACTTATTCTATAGAGCTTTTTCACAAGAAATTACAGCCGCCATAATGGTGGGCCTTTAAAAACGAGATTGCTATTAGTTTCATTTGCTAGATACATCAATGTGGCTGCCATCTTTATTGTCAGTTAACTATCTTGGGAGGGGTACGAAGTCATGTGACGTAACTAACTGCCTTTTGTATCGAAATTAGTTAACTTATAGACTGTTCCTATCAGATATTTCATAGTAGTCTACATGTTTATCTGTCAAATAACAACAAAAGAATCCAAAAGGGAGCAATTTTCCCCAGATCTCTTTAATGAAAACTAAATCAAAAAGCAAAGATTCAAAAACTTAAAAATTTACGTGTATTTGAATGGCAGACTACACCAACATCGTTGTCATGGTTACACCATCTCGCCTGCCCCAGTCCACTATGAGTACAATTCAGTATGTCTTGCTCATCTCCTTTACATCTCAGTTCGGTCAGCCATACAGTACCGGAGCCTCGACCAAACCTCCTAGTTGATGCAACAGCTCCTGAATAGTTCAGCATACGACACACTACATTAGCATCCCGTATGTCCCAAAAAGTATTACAGACTGTGCCCCAGATCTCTTGTACAAGAATCTCGACGCGTCCTTCGTTTGAAGTAATACCATCTGCTAGACGAATATACGTAGTCGATGAAGCTGAAGCGGAATAAAATGATCATGATCATTGGCATTATTCCTCTACTAAAGCAAGACGCGCAAAACATTGTTTTTAACTGAGAGTACCCGTGAAAGTTGATTTTTTCTTTTTAGATTTTCGAGCATAATAAGTATCTGATTATCGTTGTCTATAATAGAAATAGACTTCATAAACGTCTCGCTTCCTGAAATAAAATCTATTTCTATAACTATAAGTAAAATAACCTTGGTTTTCCATTTACCTCAAGTTGTTTAAATCAAAGGCATTTTTCCACAGTTCAATTTGCTTTGCAGCTTGTCTCGCAACAGCGTCGCGACACAAGTTGCAAGAGTAATTACACGGTGCAACGGATACGCACCCGAAAGTAACGAACGAACCTGCGACCTTCCGCTCTATAGCCCGACCCTTAACCAACTGCTGCCAACCGGTTGTCGGTGCACTTATCACTAGCCTGAAGCCAAAACGAAGAAGAAAAAGAAGAAGAAGAAGGAGAAAAAGAAGAAGAAGAAGGAGAAAAAGAAGAAGAAGAAGGAGAAAAAGAAGAAGAAGAAGAAGAAGAAGAAGAAGAAGAAGAAGAAGAAGAAGAAAGGTAAAGAAAATCGCTTACCATGGGATTCGATAATTCGAAAGAAAGCGGCCAAAATGAGAATTATCACGTACTTTCTCATGGTAGAAACTTAACTTCCTTGAATAGCGTTTCCCCACACGGTATTTTCCGTTTATAAAGCGCCCAGATATCTGATGATATCATGTCTTGTTATAATAGTTAGCGATGTTTCGATTTTCTCTTTTATCGAAGCCACATTTAGAAATTTGCATTAGAATAAAAAATAAACATTAGGCAGCTAAATGTTATAAACATATATTCGCGATGCTTATTTTACATTGATTTGACGGCGAATCAATATGAAAATACCGTCTTCTCGTTGAGCAGTAAAATATTTTTGAATGAAATATATATTAATGCCGCTGTTAAAACGATATAATGACATATATGCTATGTATGTTAGTTTATTTCATGGGTACATATTTGAAATTATTTAATTAGTTCCTGAATTAATATGAAATAACCGACCAAGGATGTTTATACATCAAATAGAAACACACTGTTTCGATATTTGTGATCAAGTTGTTTACAATTTAGAAAAATTAAAATTCGCATATATAAAAGAAATTAGTATTTCCTTTCTATTTTCTTGTTTGTTAAGAATGTTGTATAGAACGGTCTGAACCCACGTGAATGAATGTTTATCGAAGTACTGTCAATCTTGACTCTGAAGATGATTTTCGCTCAGATTGTCGAAACGTCAGTCCCATCAACCAGTCCTTCTCATGATTACATCATGATACTTCGATTAACATTGTAAAGAATAGCTTTGTATAGGGAATCGCACGACCTCGAGTACATTTTGGAAATTAATAGGCATGAATAATTGAGCCTTTAGGCAAGTGCAATTAAAGAACTTTGAAAACTACGAGTGTCTATTAATTCCAAATTGTACGAGAAGATCGTGCGATTTTTTGTTTATATTTCACTCAACAAAATTTCAGTAAAAAATGCGAAGCGACGCTGTTCATCATTGTCTATTTGGCGGCCGATTTTCAGTCCATCGCGCAACTGAAATGCATAAAAAAGATTAGTTCTTACGGCTTTAAAATTGTATTTATGTTTTTTAAGTAAAAAATAATAATAAATAATTGGTTTGACATTGTTTTGGCCGTGTTGCCATAGCGACTTAATTCGGTACTCCTACGGAGTGCAATTAGCGCTATAATTGTACTCCTCTCGACCAATCAGAGCCGAGTAATTTTGTTGAGTGTACTATAATAATGCATATGATACTTAAATTTGGTTTAATATTACACTTTCACGAATTTTATGATTTGAATCTTATCTGAAACTGATTGATACTAGGGATGGAGGGGGCGGGGTGGAAGCAAGTCTTAGCCGCAAATGCGAACTTAGTAATTCCGAGATGCCTGTTGGCCCACGATGTGCGCGTGCTCAAAAACCGCTGAAAAAATCTACAGAAGAACCATACGCGTCTTGAGCTTCAACAGGGAAGGACCCTCAAATTTTGCACGGGACTCTCTATTTTTCAATAGCTCATTCGAAAAAAACTCCTAACAACCTAGGTTATATCAACATTTTAGGAAAAGTTTAAATCAGTAACACATGAAAAAATTAATTTTTGTAGGGAATTTTGTTCGAATTTATGAGATTTTTTAAGAGCACCGAAACTACAAAATATGACAAATCAATGTATCTCTTTGTCTTTTTGTCAAACATATCCATGTATTATTGTAGAATGATTGACTAGCTTTAATTCGTGCAATGATATAGTCTGCAAATAACTAATAAATATATTTAGGCACTGCCTAAAAGCGGAGCTCCCGATACGCAAGTCACAGGGAGAACAATTGGAATGAAACTGAAAGGTAAAAATAAGATCGGGGAAAAAATATTCAATTATTTTTTATTCGAGATGAAGATAATTTCTCCCATAATAAAAACCATGCAGTGAAATTAAATCGAAATGCACTACCTTGCTTTCTTGTTTGTTTGTTGTTGTTTTTTTTGTTTGGCGCGAGTACATACTCTCCCACTTAAGAATTTTGTCCACAACTCACCACCACCCCCAGGGGCTAGTTTTGCTATTGGAAGATTCTTCGACAGAGTTTTCCAAAAAACTTATATTTACTCCCACATTAAAATAAATTAAGCTTATATACAGGAATATTAAAACTTTTGAGGGGAAGTCTTTGATTTGTCGATTCTTCGAGAAAAAATGCTTGTCAAAAAATAATAAACGATTGTTTGCTAAACCACACACCTGATTTCTTGGAGAACACTTCTTAATCCATCTTTGAATACATGAAAGTTTTTTTAATTATCTTTGGTCTATAACTTGCCCTAAAGCGATTTTTTCTGTGCATTTGAGAGTCGCCTTAGGTAGTAGTTTTGCTTCAAATTCCTTTGTCTTTCACGCTCATTTTCTCTTTGTTCATCCGTCCAGTTTTCCCTCATATTCCTTATGTTCTCCTTGTTTACAATCGAAGTCCCGCCTGGATTTGCTTTCTCTCTCTCTCTCTCTCTCTCTCTCTCTCTCTCTCTCTCTAATTGACGCTTTACTTTGGTAAGATTCCTTCGTTTTTGCCTTCCTTTTTCACGCCACCAGAGTTTTTCCTCTTTCGAAAAAACTCTGTTACTTCTGGCTTTTCTTTTTTGGCATCATTCTCCTCTGAGCCTTCTTTCGACATATCGATTTCGTGAAGGGGTTCTATCGTAAATGCAGTAAATATAAATATAAGCTTGAATAAAAAACTGTGTTGTTATCTTTCGGTATTTCCATACGTGCGTAAAACGTTTTTTTTATAAAAGTTCAATAGCCGGATTTATTTTTATGTGTACCCGGATGTTGCAACGCGTCGGCATTCCCGCAAAAAGAAAAGATAATCTAACCAGCCAATCGGAATGCGTGTGTACACGCTCGGACGGACGGACGGACGATGTCAGCCAATCCACGAAAAATCAACTCGATAGTTTACCATTTTTTCTTAGGTATTGTGCTCCGCTCGCGCGGGCCTTCGCTATTATCTTGATAATCTTATTTTTTTTCTTATCAGTTCCGTTGGCGCAATTTTTGCTACAAAAGCTCGTGCGTAGACTTCCATTAAATACTCTTATTAACCGAGAGTGAGGTCATTACAGGGAAATCTCAGACCGAGGTCCGTACAAAAAAGACCGAGGTCTGAGTTTCCCTGTAATGACCGAACGGACGAGGTTAATAAGTTATATATTATATGGCTTTTTTTAGTGCTGTATTTTTAATGAACAATATATCCAACTATGAACACCGGAAGTAATTTTCAACATCCGCTTGCGCACGCAAAGTCAAAGTTGAGGTCGTGTTCACTGAACCAAGCGATCCTGGCGAATTTTGTTCAAAGCGAGAACATTTTTGTCTTTATTATGGCAGGATCTAGGAAAATGCGAATACTTTAATTTCACAAAACACAGTTACCTGCGTTTACAAGTGTTCGAACTCTTAAAAACTCAAAAATTTAGAAGAAAAATAGACCCAAATTGTCAATGAATTTTGAACACGTTCGGAGAACTTGAAGTGATTTCAGTGACGTGTTATTCTTCGTCGTCGCTCTCAATGACATAACGTCGCTTTGCACCTTGTTGGATTAACTTAACTGGGCCATTGAAGATCTGGAACTGACATTGAGAGATACTGCTGATATTTGTTCCAGGAAAACCACCATTTAAAGCTGCTGGGTCGCTTAAATTATTCACAGCGAGAGAATTCGTCGTGTTTTGGAGACTCGGGCTGCTGGGTGACTGCTGTGAACTTGTTATTAACTGGCCACTGCTGTTGTCTGGAGGAGCAGTTATCTGTTTGGAATTTTGCGAGTGACTTGAAGAACTCACAATTCATCACGACATTTGTCGCTGATGGTTCTCATTTGCTGACTTGTATGGCTGGAGGCTTTGAAGACTTTTGTGAGACTTTTGCTCAATTGAGCCACAAACGTCTGTGGGGTATTTGCATCTAGCAATCGGCCAATGCCAGTCTTCCTGACGCTGTGATTTGTGACTTTTGCTCCTTTTCTTTGGAGATTGGCTTCGTCTGCGGCTGTTTTCAAGAATTTACCGATTTCATTCTTGCCTAGGGGCGCCTTCATATACCACATTTGAGGATTTATTCGGCGGTCGCCGTGTCGTACTGCAAGAAAGAATGGACGACCATCTGGCTTGTTCATTTCTTCGGGTCGATGGCTTCTGAACAGCTTATAAAACTGAACAGGACATCTCTCCGTGTTTGTGGCGTATGCTTTTGGTGAGAAAGAACGCCTGTGGCCATTTTCTTTGCCTTTACGTGTCTTGGTGCCCCGCTCATTCAGCCAAACAAGCATTTCGCGGCCATCTTGGAGAGGATCTGTCTGTAAGGAGACGTCTCCCCAGCAAACTTTACGGCTCTCGTCGCGGGCTCTAAACCCAAAATGCAGGGAGAGAATCCACCACATGGTTCTCTGAAGGACTACGGGATTTTCTGCACCAAAAGCGCCATTCTGATACAGCTTGTCTTCTTCTTCTTCTTTGGTCAACGAACGAGTCGCGTTAGGACGGTCCCCTTTACGCTTGGCTTCCAATCCTTTTCTAGATGAAGCAAACTCATCGTCCTTGTGGATGTTCATCTTTGACCTGGAATCTGACAGAAACCTTTGGATGCTTCTCTGCAGCCCAGTCAAACTACTTGGCTTGTATTCCTCGCCATTAACTTTCCTGATGTTTTTGAAGAACTTTCCAAGGAGGTGGTCAAGCTCTTTTGGTGCCAAGTCCAAAATCTGAACATTTGTCTTGTTTATCTCCCCAAGAAAACGGTAAAAACATTTCATATCACTTGCCGTTTTTTTCACAGTGTTCTCATTTTTCTGTTCTTGCACAAACTTTAGCAAATCTTCTTGACTGTTATTGATACTGTTGTCTCCGGTATTGGTTACTTCAGCCATGTTGTTTTGCTCACTTTTTGCCTCCTTCCTCTGGATAGTAAAATTCGCTTTCGCTGTGGCTCTCTTCGTCGCTCTTTGTACACTGAGAAGTATCAAAAGATAAATGTATTTCATTTATGTTTTCGGTTGATTTAATGTTTGGTTTCGTAGCTTTTGATCGCAACTGAAAAGAGCCGTGAATGAAGCCGAGAAAAATTTCCGTAATGACCGGTCATTACAAGAAAATATTGGCTGCTAAGCAGCCAATGATAGCGCGCGAAACATTGATGCCATATAATAAATGTTGATTATTGACCTCGGAACACCCTGTTTTATTTCCCAGATTTGGAATAGGCTTTAAATTTCAATTCGGAAAATCGAAGTTTTAAAAAAGTTTAAATCAATGTCCAAAAGTAGACAGTCACCTTAATTAATTTTATTGTCTTAAGACTAACATTAGCTTAGATGATGATCTTAATGTACGACGTGGTGCTAAACCATTAAGAGCCTTACATGTTATCCATAAAATCTTAAAAATAATACGTTGCTCTTGCCTTTAAAGGCAACCAATGTAATTCAATCAGTAAAGGAGTGATATGATTGCACTTGCGTGAAAGTGAAACTAATCTTGCAGCACAATTAAATACGTACGGTACATTCTTAGTTTTAAAATACTTAAGTAATCCATACAAGAGTGAGTTGCAATTATCTAAACAAGAAGTAACAAAAGCATGAATGATGTGTCATAACTTAAATACTTTCTTATGCGACGAGATAAAGATCTTATATGAAAAAAATGCAGATTTACACAACTGAGTTACATGTTTATCTAAAGCAAATGTACTATCAAAAACAGCTCCGATGTTACGAGCAAAGTCAGAAGGAACAACGCTTGAGTCACCAACTTGCACAGATTCAAACAACGGAGCTGGACGATACTTTGCATGAAGAACCAGCAGTTCTGATTTACCTTGGTCGTTCAGCTTGAGGTTATTGAGCAGCATCCAGTGGTCAATGTCAGCAAGGCATGCTTCCAATCTAGTGCGAGCATTCCGTAGGTCACCCATAAGTGTTGACTTGAATGAGATATAGATTTGCGTGTCATCGGCATAGAGATGGTACGATATACCATGACGACGCATTATGTCACCAATTGGAGATACATAAAGCAGGTATAGTAAAGGATAGGTCCAAGCACCGAACCTGTGGTACTCCACAGCTCAGATGACGACTTGACGAGCGGCTCCAGTGTGTTGATAAACTGTGTGCGATTATGGAGATATGACTTGAACCAAGCGAGGGTCTTTACCACTGATTCCAAACAGTTTGAAAGACGTCTCAAGAGTATTTGGTGATCAACGGTATCGAAGGCAGCCGACAAGTCCAAAATTAGAAGCATGACACAGTAGTCTTCATCTATAAAATGTCATTCTGAACTCTGACTAAGGCTGTTTCAGTTCTATGAAAGCATGAACCTTTTCAGATGATTGGCATTAAGATACTGATTAAGATATTCAATTGCCGAGCAACAACTTTTCTTTCTTATTCCGCACAAGGATGTCTGATTTATCGTTATTATTATTATTATCTTTTTTAATTTTATTATTATTATTATCACTTAATACATTTTTTGTTGTCATAATAAAGCATGGGATAGTCCTGAATTGATAATTCTTTAAGCCGCTGACGAAGGCTGCTCGGCAAATTCTCCGTTCTCCCCCCCATGACTACTGATATGTAAATGGTATGTAACGTAATTTCATTTTTTTACATTATCACCTAATGTTAATTCGCTTTGACTTTCGAATTCGACAATCCAAGTTTATCATCATATAAATTACTGCTAAAACTAGCTCGAGTTTGAGCATATCATTTGTCAAAAAAAAATTGATTAACAATCGTTTGTGTATTAATGTACAGAATTATTTGAAATATTTTTTAAAAAGCATATAAAAATGCGGTCAATTAGGGAATGAAGAGCGTAGCTTTTACTGTCCAATTATAATATTTTATTTCATTTAAAGTAAAAGTATTAGAACTTCCGTCGTATGAAGCACATGAGTGCACTTTCGTTTTACTAGACGCATATGATTTTGCTTACTTGAAATTTCAGTGATAAAATTTAGAATATATATATTACCAACTCAAGCGATATAGCCCCTTGCACCAATTCCCCATTCAGAGATCTAAAAGTTTACTTTTCATGAGGTTTGAAAACATTTCTCATGATTTTTTTATTGTTCTTTTGTCCCCCAGATTGTACACGCAAGAGTTCTGTATGTATGAATACAATCTTTTCTAGACTAGTTAGTTAATTTGCACTGCTTGGAGAGTATTCGTTGGCTCGAGTCTTTTCGTGACGATTTGTGAAGGAACCAGGAAAAATGCATTTTTGACCTCAGGAACCCCTCGAGAAGCCCAAGTAAAGATAGTCTTCCAGGTCACGTATCTTGGATGTGCTGAAGCATATAGAGTCACGAGGCTGTCTTACTTAACACAACGCCAAGGCAAACTAAAGTCACATTGAAAATCAAAGGTCATGTTCGTAGCAAGGTATGGTTGAAATTCTTTACTGAATAATTATGCTATATCATTTTCATCGAACTAATCTCGCTGGTTAGAAAATGATATGTCTGTATCACATATTTTTCTTTATATATTTTGGTAAATTTGTAATATATATTTGCAAAATCATTTTACAATAAAACAAACAGCCACGCAACTAGCCTTGCTCACATTTCCACTGCATTGTCATCATTTCTGAAGCATATACGATCATATTGGTCTTTAAATTTTATATTTCTCACTCTTTCAAGTTAAGCTTGCTGGAATATTTAGCAGATAAAAAGATGAATTAATTAAATTTCGTAAAAAACTTATAAAAGAGATTTGCAAATATATGTATAAAAGTTAAAACATTTAAATGAGTATAGCAATGAAAACAGCCGATTAGTGCCTACTATTTCTCTCAATTCTTCTCAATTTCTTAATCTTTCAAGTTAGTTTTGTATGCTAGAATATTCAATATAGTAAATAGGAAGATGAATTTTAATTCTGGATTGATAAAATTGAAGAAAAAGTAATTATATGAACCCGTATACGATAGATACTTAAACTTTAAGATTGACAACCCTCTTCAATGTAGCCATAAATCTAAATCCTGTCCGGCAACTACTGGATATCATCAATATAAGGCTTATCATCACCACGTAGATCATGAGAATCCATCTTCAGATTTAATAGTCTGAAATAAAACAAAGCTTGTTAACCCTTTTACTTTAGGTTCTCCTAACTGGGTTAATTATTGTTCGACTTTGGCTTTGAGGTCATGGAGCGTCTTCTACTATCTTTGTTAATCATTCTTCTGATTGTAAAAGGTGAGTTTGTTATTATACAACACTGCAAAAACAGAGTGCAACTAAGCATTTAGTCTACATGGCAGAGAGCACACTAGAAGCTTTGCAGTTTGTGTTATGACGACAAAAAGGCATAATTATAACACATTGGAAACAGAGTTTTCGTAGTAGTGACTGTTAACCGAACAGGGAACCTGAAGCGACCTAAGTAGGGGGCTCATTTTAAGGTAGCACCAAATAGCACAGATAAAACCATAGAAAACAATCTTTCTGCTTAGCGTACTAAGTAAAATAAACTATTAATTAGTATTAGTATTTTTAACGGATTAAGTTTGCATACATTGTACAAGTGTATTACTTTTTATGAATTAAATGCTATATGAGGTAATTAGGATTTATTATGTTTCATGCCCAATCAAGTGTAATATTCACAGTTGTCTTGTGATTACTGCAATTCCCAGTCACACACGACCAATTAGACCTTCATCACAACCGAAAAATTGAATTTAGGTGGACGTCAATCAAAAGAGTTTCTATCGTTTCTATTGGTTTCTACACCAGGACTGATGTGAATACTCATGTGAACACCTGCAAATGTGCAAAAATCGTTGTCCTTATCTCATGCTTCTTGTAGCTGTGAATTTCTCACTCTCGGGATAAATTTTATCAAAAATGTCACAGAATTCAAGCTTCGAATCTGAACGCTTGATTGCAAAGCTATTGCTATGGCTATGATTTGAGTTTCTTCAAGATAGGATAAGTCAATACTGATAGTTTGCAGTTAAACCTTTGAAATTCGGAGTCGGAATCGTTAGACATGTTTAAGAAACCCTTTTTATTGACGTCCACCAAAACTCCATTTTTCGTTTGTGATTTTGGTCTCACTTGGTCGTGTGTGACTGGGAATCGCAGTAATCTTATCGCTGAAGTAACAATAATATATACAAAATAAAACGAAAACGAAATTCGCAAATACTCTTTTCCTTTTCCTGCTTCTGATCTCTCCCGTAAAAAAGGCAAGCACACTAGAAACCGTTTTTCTTTCTTTTTTTTTTTTTTTTTTTTTTTTTTTTTGCACTAAAATCAAAACGAGATTACACCAACAGTTGGTCAACATTGCGCAACCATCGGAATATTGTTAAGTCTAAAAAGAAATATTCATTAAATATTCTGCTGTTCTCCACCAAATGTTTCTAAAAATACACAATATAATGTTATTGAGTAAGGGCAAGAGAAAATGAACATTTTTAGTTCATATTCTCTTGGTAGCGGCTTATTTTCCATGGTTCTCGAACAATCTCAAAGCATGAACTTTTTTCTTTTGTGGTAAAAAGAGGTTTCGATAATTTAAGTAGATACAAACTTAAGTCGGAACCAAACTAATTCAGAGCGAATTTTGAACAATTTTATTCTCGCTCGCTTCGCAAAACAACTGCGTCAATTAAACTGTGTTTTTTATATAATGTACTTGGATTATCCTATATTCTAACAGTGTATTTTATTTTAAGGTTTTTTAAAATGATTAGCCTAATATGGCCGAAAATGAAACAGTACTATTTTTAGTTTTTGGCTTTTTTCTCCTCATCCCCAGGTACGATGTTTCTGAAATTCTGTGTATAAATTTTGATGGAAAGTCTTGGGCAGAAAAAAAGTTATGACGCTGCTTGAAAATTCGATCCAAAATTTGAAGCATATGAAACTTCGCGCTTTAGAAATATTACCATTGAATGGATTGCCTTGAAGTTTTCACATATCTCTTTCCAAGTATTGCGGATGAGTCTTACGAAAAATCAGCGTCAAATCTTAAAATCTCATTGAAAAAATGTTTTTTTACTAATTGTCGTCGTAAACCTCAAATATTAGAGTTTTGCTAAAAGTCACATTTTCACCTTTTTCTTCAAAATGGCTCCAATTTTTTTCTTTAAACTTCCAACATCAATAACCAGAGCTTTATCTAGATGGTAGTGAAATTTCTACAGCTCGTCCTATCCACATTTTGGAGAAAACATTTTTGAAAGTGAGATGCACCTAAAGAGCTCACCCCGCTAGAAATATTTTTATCTATTATAATTTAATTTCATTATATAAAAAACACAGTTAAATTAGTTTGGTTCCACCTTAATTCCCTGGGAAAGTTTAATTCAGAAATTTTGTTTCCAGGTTACAAGTCAGAGGTTGCTGTTCGTCTTTTGGACGGTAAGACTCCTAACGAGGGACGTGTAGAAGTGAGATACAATGGTACTTGGGGTACCATATGCAATGATAGCTGGGATATGCATGAGGCGTACGTGGTGTGTCACATGCTGAATTACTCTAAGGCAGTTGCAGCAACAACTGCTAGCATCAAAGGAACTGGTCCTATATGGCTTAAAAGGCTCCGTTGCTTGGGATACGAAAAATCTATTGACCAGTGTCTTCATGGTGGCTGGGGTAACACTGATGGATGTGATCACAGCCGTGATGCTGGAGTGGTGTGTGGCAATTTAACACAAGGTAAAACTACCTGGTGTATTTGAGTTAAAACCCATAATTCGCCGGACAGACACTGTAACGTTTTTTACATTGGTCTGAAGAAAAATAAATGTTTAACAAAGTGGGTTTGGAGGTCATGATCAGCCATGACTTAATATTTTTCTCGAAAAAGTATCAAAAATAGTTTCTTTTGTTCAGACCAAATATTTCTTTTAATTCTAATTTAAAAGTAAACTAGTTGTAACGCGCACTCTAATTGCTCGCGAAATGCTATTTCAAGCGTATAGATCAAGGTATGTAATTTCGATTTCGCTTTTTTATTCAGAGGAAAAAGCAATGAAAGTACGTCTGATAGGCGATCATTCCGCTGGACAATTGGAGATCCAATTCAACGGGACCTGGGGAGTAGTATGTAGGTTTGGATGGGACATACAAGATGTTCACGTGATCTGCAGAATGCTCGGTTACAAAGCAGGCAAGCACTCGATCACGCTTATTGAAGGAGAGAAGAGACGAAAAACACTTCTCAATAATGTAGGATGCAGCGGTGAAGAAAATTCAATTGCAGAATGCTATCACGGTCAATACTGGGAATATACTTGTCCAGCGGCAGACATGGCTGGCGTGGTTTGTCATGAAGACGGTGAGACATAAAGCAGCTTTTTTTACTAGTGTTATGGTGGTGTTACTCTAGGAAATGTTTGCGACTTACCGCGCAACTTTTTTTGCCTGATAGAAGAACAATACTGTGCTACAGATGCACCGACCCGGTATATCTTACACTAGGAAGCGTTATATTTAACTTGTGTCACATATCCATAGGCTCACTAAGGCAATAAATAATTTAACGCAATATCTGTGGCTGACATAACAAATATTTGCTAGACAAGTCAGTAGGACTATTAATAAGCGATGTCTTGAACGTTTGCCGCGAACACTTTAGGAAAAGTAAAACTCAATTCTACTTCTCGTGACTTTACAACAAATAAAACGGATTTCATAAAATGCCAATTAATACACCTGACAAAGTAGCTGTGGCACTACACGGTATGCTTGGTCAGGGACGAAAACGTGGAACCGAAAATGATCATAATAGAGTTACCTTTTCCAAGCGCTGGTATGAATGATTAGAAGTACAACGACCTTGATGGTGTTGGTAAAAATCCACAGATCCTCCACCAGTTCAAGTTCGTCTAGCTGGAGGAAGTTCAGCCAATTCTGGTCGACTCGAAGTCAGGTACCACGGTCAGTGGGGTACTGTATGTAGTTTTGGATGGGAGAAGAAAGACGCTGAGGTGGTGTGTCGTATGCTTGGTTACCCTGGAGTACAGAAATACAAAACCAGTAACTTTGCACCCGTTAAAGGCATAGTTTGGTTGAGCACTATACTTTGTAAGGGGACAGAATTGTCAATTGTCAACTGCAAACGTCTAGCGTGGGGAAATGCAGGCTGTGGCCATTTTATAGATGTTGGAGTGACATGTAAAATTGGTAAGTTTACTATACTATCCGGCACTATATCGTCATGTGCATGGATTGCCTCTAAACCTTATGCATATCAATGTCTCACTACTGTTGTATTTTTTATTGATAATATTATGATCTCAAAATCTATTGTCTCCGGAGAGACGTTTAATTGCTAACATCCCTCTTGATGAATAGTGAGGAGGGATATTATTTCTAAATATCCCTCATCAATTTGAACATTAAGGACGATTATAGACTAATCGTCCCTTATATAACAACCATCGGGACCATGACTAGGTCGCATTGATCCAGTACAAATCTTTTCTTTCACAATAA
This sequence comes from Actinia equina, assembly GCA_011057435.1. Taxonomy (NCBI): domain Eukaryota; kingdom Metazoa; phylum Cnidaria; class Anthozoa; order Actiniaria; family Actiniidae; genus Actinia; species Actinia equina. The sequence continues at coordinate 434,751 of WHPX01000162.1, read as the reverse complement.
CTTAGAATTTTCTCGCGCGCTTATTGGTTAATTTTTATCATCAATAAGAGGACAGACTGATAAAGCTGATATCATGCAACGAGCACGCGAACGGCGTCCAGACTTCAACAACACCTAGCTCGGGTTTCGGGGACTTTAAATCACTAACCTTCCTAGGTTATGATATTACTAATAAGTATAGCATCCTATACCTGCAGAGCCCCATTTAAACCAACTATGCTGAACATGGCATCTCTGCATAAATATTGTCCATAAATAAATGTAAATACGTTGCTGTGTTCTTTAGCCTCAGCTCCCCGATTTGTAGTAAGCAGCGAATCTGATGGACCATCATACACAACGGCTTTGCTTGTTTTCAACACGACAACAACTGAAAAAGAGAAAAACATTACAAAGTGAGTCAGAATATCACGAGGCGTATGTTAGAAATAAACAATGTCAAATATCTGGATGATGGCTAGTGAACACTAGCGTGGACTGCGTCGGTGTTTCTAATGAAACAGTTATCGTAGATTTGTAAGCTTTACACCGTAGTGAAAATAGAATTAGAGTAGTGACTCCGACGAAGGACTAACGTCCGAAACGTCAGTTTCTATTTTCATTACGGTGTATAGCTTACAAATCTACGATAAATGTCAAATATCATATATTTCGGAGGTAAATTTCGTTCCACATAAAATGTTTCCAATAGACGAGGTGGAAATCGAGAGGACTGAGAAAGAATTATTGGTATATACTGTTATATATTTTATTTGTTTGCACAGATCTTTCCAAATTTCTATCACCAAACTAGAAGTTTCAAGTCTTGACTGCTACAGATCTTCCATGAAAGTTAAACAAACTTACGTGACGGCCGTGATCCTGGGTTCTAGTTTAGTTGGTAACTTTACCATTGGTGATGGTAGCTATTACCATGGTTACTATAACGCACCGTTAAAGTCTGGGTCTACATACCGAGTGTTTGTAAGGGCAGTCACAATGGCACAAAATGGGGTAAGTAGATGAATTAAGAAGCAAAAATATGCTGTGCCTAATGTTATAGACGTTTTTAGCGCAAGCGTGTTTCCAGGTAGCATTGTGTTGTCCCAAACTTGGGAGTTGCTGGTTCGAGCCCTGTACACACTATATTTGAATTGAGTTCGTTTGATGTGCTTTTTTATCTATCCAACAAGGGTTACACCGGGTTCTCCTATTTCGTCTTTAACAATCAACATCTGAGTAGAACGTAATACTAAATTATAACTTATGTCAATATTTGCCAGCATAAGACACTGATATGATCCATTCACCTGACAGGGTAATAATTATGGAGATGCCGCCAATGATACTTTTACGACAAAAGTGAAAAATTGCGAAGGTATGTGAATGATTGTTAAAAGATGCCGCACATGGTTGAATCACAGTAAATTAAATCACTCACTCACTACTCTAGCAATGGGGACTATCACTTTCACTGCCCGGAACTTCCACCGCACGGCACTTCCTTCGCGCGACATTTCTACTGTACGACAGTTCCTTCGCGCGGTGCTTCTAACTCAAGGATCTTACATACAACTATGACTTGTATTTTTACGACTACCAATTTAATACAATTCTTTTCTATTGTTACCAGGCATTTTTGACATCTGAAAATGCCTAGTTTCAAGTCACATTATCTTTGTGATCATTATTCTGATGATCGAATGCATGATTTGAACATCAGAATCATGAGCAAGTACAGTTCTAAAATTTTGAAGCAATCAAAATTTTGTAACATGGATCAGATTGATCTTGTTGTCTTGGTTAAACAATAAGAATACTTTATTCAAAATGGGGCATTGCTTTTCATCTTTGTACCACGAAGACCTCAAAAAATCCAGAGGGTGAGAGGCTGAATGGAATAAAAATCCTTGGGAATTTTAGAAAAAAGTAAAAATTTGACAATCTTACGCAATTATGCAGAAGAATTATGTAGAAGAAAAGGGGAGAGGGGGTATAAATTCATATAGAATCCTTGGGCCGAGAGATCGGAATGAAAAAGTTTTGATCGCCTTTGAGGAAAAGGGAAGGGGGGGGGGGGGGGGGGTGGGGGTTGTACTAAGGTGAAGTGCAATGCTCCAACGCTTTCAGTGTACTTATTTTTAGCCAAGTTTGTCTTGAAATATATATATATATCACTGTTGATATCAACTTCCTTTCGTTTTGTATTTTACTTAATAATGTACCTCACAATTTGTTCTTCTAGATTCCACTATTCTTTTATCTGGATGAAGTTATTTTATTAGTGTGGACACTTGAACCGTCATTTACTAATTTACTACTTGCTTGATGACTATTTCTATCATTTCTATATTCTAATATCACTTTTGTTGATTTCAGGTTATTTCTGCAAGAGAAGCCAAAAACGTTTTGTTTGAATATATACCAATATATTGATACATAATGATAAGTTACTATAATAATTTGTTTTGCTATTGCTAACTTTCCGTTTGCTAATCTTTCCTTTTTCCCCCTGTTTTCGTGTATCTAGTTACTAACAAATACATCATAGCAATGGTGGAAGACGAAACTTGGTCTAAAGACTGAAATGGAAGACAGACGATTAAAGAAGAATCTGTGGAAATATGAAAAGCAGTACAAACGGGAATACAACCTGTTTTATATATATAAATATATATATATAATTTTTTTGTCATTGCCTTGCGTTTTATGTTTTAACTGTTCTAGATTCCCAGTGTTATTTGCAGAAAAAAAATTATCCATAATTTAATGTTAACTTCAAGGGAATGACACGTGGTCTGTAATAGGAAACGCTTGTGTAAAATATATACTTTAAGAGCGACTATCCGTAAATATCGAGAATCCGACGACAGATTGGAAAATTCGAAATTCTTTTTATTTTACCCAAAGAACACCTTTGGTGAGTTATTTTCGAAAATATAATTCAAAAGTCCTAGCGCCTTTTATTTTTTGAGAAATTACGGAAAGATTATTTTTTAGGATTTCAGCCGTCCGTTGACTGCAACGGACCGGTCAAAATACAGGTTTTTGAAGTGTTCGCAACGATTAGCTTTTTCTTTTATTACAACTATAGTTTCACACAATCAAAATCCATCCTCATACTTTCTAATGCAAGTACAAAATCCTTTGGTTTCAAAATATTTAAAGATATTTTGACCTAACAAAGAGATGGCATTTACGGCTTCGGGGCGGAGGGCGATTTTTCACCAACTTCGATATGTCCAAATGGCCCGTGGTACATAAAGAATTTCCAAAAAAACACAACCATCTTGAAGGCCAACCATTGGTCTTTAAGATACTAAAACATTTCTGGCGGCACGCAAATCTCCTTCCGGTGAGAGCTTAAAATGTGGGTACTATTTTGAGATGTCGTCACCTCGTGCTCGTACGAGGCACTGACAGTTGATTATCGCACTAAAAAAAGAAATACAACGCAGAATGAAGAATACAACAACAATACTCTTTGGAACATAGTATTAAGGATTGTACCTAAATGTTATGAGTGACTAATACATTCATGGTTAAAATCAAAGGGATATTTTATCACAGATCAATCGATAAGAGGCTCAAGTTCAAAACACTAACACGTCACGCTAACTCGTTCAGAAATAATTTCTTTAGAGCAATGAAATTCAGGATACGAGTTGCCTAGAACCCCTAGAACGCTTTTCATGGTTAAGAAATCAATGACGAGACACGCTGAGGTCTCATTTTCGGACTTGGATTAAATATTATGAAGATAGTTAACTTTGAAATAAACTGTAACATACCGATTCAGAACAAAGTTGTAGCATTCCAATGTTGCATAAACAACGATACTGCACAAACAATTCTCCACTGTAATTAACTTTACCTACATGTACAAGATGCTGTTGTAGTCAAATCATTGCAATTTTGACTGATTTAAAGTTACGTCTAAAACTCACAAACAATTCGGTTCAGAAAAGAGAATCGTCGAGGTGCTTAAACGTTGCGTGACAGACAACGGATTACAATTAAACACAGGTAGCCCATCAGCAGAGATGAGAAATTTTTTTTCCTAATCATAAAAGTATTAGGGTCAAATTTTCTGAGAAACAACCTCTCAAATGTGTTTTTTTCCAAGTTAGTGTCTTAAAGGCGTTTAATCCGTAGTATTTTAGTCAAATCAATAAGGAAATCAGTAAAGTTTACTTAAAAAGCATTATAGAGACAAAGAGTCTAGATCATGTTTTCAAAACACTGACGATGTTTTGTTTGTAAATAAATGAAATTGACGTGTCATTAGAAAGACCGACTAAAAACCTAGGAGAGGACCAGAAGATTTCGTTGATGGCGTCGTGTCACTACTCAAAGCTAGTTGGTGGTCCTTGTGGCCCCAGTACTTATAATCCATCTATTGTTGAATGTGTTACGATCAAGGATTGCAATAAGGATATATCCAATCATTGTTCGTTTTACAAAATTAGTGACGATGCCGGTCTTTCTGGAAGTGAATCAAAATTACTTCTTGCCCGTGCAGGTAACGCAATTTCAATTTTTACCTTCTTTAAAACCAATCTTTACCTTTATTTCATTTTATATTTTGGTCTCTGGAATTAAAACACAGTTTTTCTTAAGGTATTTTTGACATCGATGAGTCCCACATGAAAATCACAGTTTGCCCCTTACATCGAGATTTGTATGGTGTCCGCTGGAGGTGTAACAAGACAAAATGTTCAGTTCCAGATGAACTTGTGGCACATAAATCCTCAACTGTGAAGGCTCAATGTGGATTGACAAGTCTATTATCGTGTTTTATTTCTAACGAGACCAAAACACTTATTCCAGTAGGAACAGGTACGTGATTTCTTCTAAAGTTTACTAAGCTAGATTCTCGGGCTAATAATCCTCGTGCCTCTGCTTTATACGCACTCTGAATGAAACACGCATGAATTTGTCATACCTTCTTACCACAGGGAGCCCAGGCGTCGTTGCGGTTACTTAGCATTTGAGATTGAGTGTGTCCACTAACTTGTCATTATATTGGCGTAGTTTGTTCCTGTCCCCATCTTCTTATAGGATCAAAGAAGAATTTATTCTCTACATCTTCAAATAAATCATTAATGTTTTCAGAAGTAGAAGGCTGTTTATAAAATAGAGATAAAGTTTGGTTTATGAGGGAAGCAGAGAATAGGAGAGAATACCAATCTGTTTTTCTTCTTTTTATTCCAGCGATATGCAAAACTTGTAAAAGTTATTTAGCTGATTTGGCAATAGAGTGGAAAAAGAATATTAAAATACAATCAACCGATCGTAATGAACCAAAGAGTCAAGAAATATTTGTATCCACACCTCTGCCGCATATCATCTTAGAGCAGATAAATACGAAGTGCGTAATAATTTTTGACTATTTATCATAAGAGCAACAATGATATCGTGTTTAAATTCCTGTTTAGGAAGAAGAAAGTAACACCGGTACCTCATACGGCGAACTTGTGGAAGAGATGACCATGCTCAAACTAGTCGAGGACACATCGAGCATCTTCTCTCCAGACACTGGAAGTACAACATCGTCATCTTGTGATGTCAGCGACACATCCTCGTTACTTGCCAGGAAAAAAAAGTTAAATGAATATTTGGAAGTGTGTCATATCCAGCCTTTGGGAAAACCAATGTTAGATTGGAATGAGATAACCGAGCGCACACAACAACGATATGTCCAGATAACATGTGAAATTGTCTCGTCAGTATTGAACGTCATTTCATCAAATAATGCTCCTCATCTTTGGAAAGCACTCCAAACCTCCACCAATATGAATAAGGCTCTTGGTCTTAGTCATCAGCCATCAGAAAAAGCTTATTTAGAAGCCTTGGCAGAAGCGTATAAAACCGCAGATAGTTGGGATACTCGCCGCCAAGTGTTATCCACCATGTCCGATGTAGCCAGTTTCAATGTTATCTCAGAATATATTCCTGGACTCACAAAATATCGCTTTACTATGGCTAATCTCCATCGCCTTCAATGCGGAAGAGGTGCTCCAGTTCCAGCGAAGAGTTCGCCCCGTATTCGTATTAGTCAGCAACAGCTTGACCATTTTCTGAGCTTTATAACGAGCCCTCATTTAGTACAAGACTTGCCATTTGGCGAAAAAGAATTGAAGATGTCTTCTGGTAAAACAATTACAGTACCGAACATCATCCGTACCATGATACCTCAAAGGATCGTAAATCAATACTCTCAGTATTGTGAGGAAAGTAATTTCCAACCTTTCAGCCAAAGTACAATGCTGAGGGTACTAAATGAATGTAGCGCAACAGTACGTAAATCTCTCCAAGGCCTTGACAACTTCGCTGCCCAAGGAGCACGGTCCTTTGACGACTTGGCCACTGTTGTGCAGACTATTTCACATTTGAAGAAAAATGGCGAAAAGTGGGCGGCAGAAATGCAAGAATCATTGAAATTGGGAAAGCTTTATCTGAAAGGAGATTACAAGGTAACAACATAATTAAAAGAATCATAGATTTTTCAAATAGCTGTTTTGCTAATTCAATTTCTCGTTTCCTTGAATAAAGGTGCACGTAAGCGACAAAGCTCCTGATCCAGACCATTGCTATATGTACGCACTCAGTGACAAGGCAGATAAATATTTTCAGCACAAGTGCAAGCATAAACATAGCGAAAGGTGTGATCAGTGCCACAATCTTGATGTCACGTTAAAGAGCATAGAGAAAGCAATCAACGAGTGCAATTTTTCCTCTGACGAAGAAAGAGACGAAACGCTGTATCTCTTTACATCTGCACAGAGGGCAATCAACTTGTGGAAAGGCCATCAACTTCGAAGCGTCCGACAAGACCAAGCCAGACTAGACGTGATTGACCTATTAGAAGATGAGAAGACAGTGTACATAGTGAATGACTGGGCAATGAAGTTTCTGCCCCAGCAATATCGGGAGTCACAGTCGGACTGGTTCGGCAAAAAGGGAATCTCTTGGCACATCTCTGTGGTGTTCAGACGGTTCAATGGCCAATTACAGTCTCAAGGCTTTATCCATGTTATTGAGTCTTGCAGTCAAGACAGTGCAGCCATTGTTTTAATCATGCAGCATGTGTTAAAGACCTTAGAGACTGAGAATCCAGCATTGACTAGAGCATTTTTCCGCCAAGATAATGCAGGTTGTTACCATTCTGCTAGTACAATCCTCGCATGCCCTCACATCGAAAAAACAACTAAAATAAAGATCTCAAGAATTGATTTCAGCGACCCTCAAGGTGGAAAAGGTTCAGCTGACCGTCTTGCTGCTACCTGCAAGTGCCATATCAGATTGTTTATAAATGAGGGTAATGATGTCACGAATGCTGAAGAAATGAAAAACGCCCTTTTATCGCATGGTGGTATCGAGGGAGTAAGAGTTGCTGTAATACCTTGTATTGATGATTCTTCCATTTCTCAGTTAGAAAAAATTCCCGGAATAAGCAAACTGAACAACTTTGAGTTCAAGGATGGAAAAATTGTTGCATGGCGAGCTTATGGTGTTGGAAAAGGAAAGAAAATGAAAACAGGAAAGATCCAAGGTAAGGGACTGGTCATTGTTTATCGTCTGGGGGATCTGAGGATTTGGGTAGGGGATTCACATGTTTTTAGACAACTGGAAGGGGATCAACTATATACAACGACAACAACAGCAACGGCATATAATATCATCAATTGTTTTTTAAATATGACGTTGCAGATATTAATTTCAAGTGGCTCACTGTTCCGTTTTCACCGGGGAGTTTTAAACTGGTCAAATCCACAGGAAATGCACGGCGCAACCAGCAAGCTGCTAGCATTAAAGAGCCAGTAAGTGAAGAGCAGGCAGAGGATAGTGGACCACCGATCTACTCTTGCCCTCAAGAGGGATGTGTTCGTGTTTTCCAGCGATCCTCTGCATTAGAAAGGCATCTCTCTTTGGAATCCTGCTCCAACATTCTTGAGAAGCAGACCATGTTGGATATCGCCAAAGAAAAATATGCATCTCTTCTAAAAGAAGATGTTGGTGTGATTCCATCCATCAGCGTTCCTTACAACACTGGCGAAAATGATAAACCTTATCCTGTTGCCCACGAGGGCTGGGCACTTAAAGGGTCAAGCAAGAACTATCGCTTTAACGAAAAGCAAAAGGGTTACCTAACCGCTAAGTTCAACATCGGCCAAGAGACGGGAAGAAAAATCAGAGCAGAGGTTGTGTCCAGAGACATGAGGCACTCACGTGGAGAGGATGGTAGCAGGCTGTTTAGTGTCACAGAATTTCTTTCTGTTGAGCAGGTCTCCTCTTTCTTTTCACGGTTGGCTACCAAGGTGCGACAGCAGAAGGTCACTATGACAGAAGCAGACACTGTAGCTGCAGTGGAGGAGGCTAATTTTCAAGAAATTAGAGAAAAGGTCTCGTCATCACTACAGCTGCAGCATCCAATCGTCTTTGATCAATTTAATGTGTGCGATATGGTCAAAAAAGGTACACTTATAAAACTGAAAGTGGACATGCTGCAGCTGCTATGCGACGAACTCAACCTGGATGTTCCAGCAAAGCCCGTCAAAAGGAAAGCGCCTTACGTCAAGCTCCTGGAATGCGTGGTTTCTAGCTGCTCCTGTAACCATGACTGACCGGCATTCTATTATGTGAACTGACACTCTTATGTATGTTTTGGTAGGGGTCAAACAGTAACTTATAATTTTTTTCGTCCTTTGGAAAACTGAAACTAGCTCCCCCCCCCCCCCCCCCCGTTATGATAATTGTGTGTGTGTTTAAAGAAGTTAAAAACATCCCCCCCTCTTACTTTTTGACCATTACCTTATTCCGAATAGTTTTCCTTATAAATCTCGTAGCTATTTTTTCTCATCTCTGCTGATGGGCTACCTGTGTTTAATTGTAATCCGTTGTCTGTCACGCAACGTTTAAGCACCTCGACGATTCTCTTTTCTGAACCGAATTGTTTGTGAGTTTTAGACGTAACTTTAAATCAGTCAAAATTGCAATGATTTGACTACAACAGCATCTTGTACATGTAGGTAAAGTTAATTACAGTGGAGAATTGTTTGTGCAGTATCGTTGTTTATGCAACATTGGAATGCTACAACTTTGTTCTGAATCGGTATGTTACAGTTTATTTCAAAGTTAACTATCTTCATAATATTTAATCCAAGTCCGAAAATGAGACCTCAGCGTGTCTCGTCATTGATTTCTTAACCATGAAAAGCGTTCTAGGGGTTCTAGGCAACTCGTATCCTGAATTTCATTGCTCTAAAGAAATTATTTCTGAACGAGTTAGCGTGACGTGTTAGTGTTTTGAACTTGAGCCTCTTATCGATTGATCTGTGATAAAATATCCCTTTGATTTTAACCATGAATGTATTAGTCACTCATAACATTTAGGTACAATCCTTAATACTATGTTCCAAAGAGTATTGTTGTTGTATTCTTCATTCTGCGTTGTATTTCTTTTTTTAGTGCGATAATCAACTGTCAGTGCCTCGTACGAGCACGAGGTGACGACATCTCAAAATAGTACCCACATTTTAAGCTTTCACCGGAAGGAGATTTGCGTGCCGCCAGAAATGTTTTAGTATCTTAAAGACCAATGGTTGGCCTTCAAGATGGTTGTGTTTTTTTGGAAATTCTTTATGTACCACGGGCCATTTGGACATATCGAAGTTGGTGAAAAATCGCCCTCCGCCCCGAAGCCGTAAATGCCATCTCTTTGTTAGGTCAAAATATCTTTAAATACTTTGAAACCAAAGGATTTTGTACTTGCATTAGAAAGTATGAGGATGGATTTTGATTGTGTGAAACTATAGTTGTAATAAAAGAAAAAGCTAATCGTTGCGAACACTTCAAAAACCTGTATTTTGACCGGTCCGTTGCAGTCAACGGACGGCTGAAATCCTAAAAAATCATCTTTCCGTAATTTCTCAAAAAATAAAAGGCGCTAGGACTTTTGAATTATATTTTCGAAAATAACTCACCAAAGGTGTTCTTTGGGTAAAATAAAAAGAATTTCGAATTTTCCAATCTGTCGTTGGATTCTCGATATTTACGGGTAGTCGCTCTTAAAGGGCGTTTCAACTGTGTTTATTAAAATCCATCCGTGAAGTTCAATTCAGAACTACGTGTTCTTCAATATATTTTGTATTTCAGTTTAGGCAAGTGGAGAATTGCGGACAACTAACATAACAATCTCCTCTATATCCACAATCAACTCCGAAAAATGAGTCTAAATCGAACGTACGTTGCTTTGATTTAAAAACAAGTCTCGGCTGAGGTATAAAAAAAATTTTTTTAACAACTTTCATAGGGTACGGAGATGTGCTCTCTAACTTCATACTCTCTTGGTCCTAGATATTTTTTTGATATGCATTGTACAATGGTTCTATAAGGGACTGTGCAATAATTATCGGCTAGGGTTTTTTTTAAATTAATAGGGGGGGGGGGAGTCAAAAGTTAAATTGGAGTGTAGGGTAGGTGGAGTTAGAAGCTAATTACTTTAATATGGAGAGGGGGAGTCATAAGTCAACTTGCGATTTTGTTCGCTATAAAATTGAAAAGATGCATATAAATGACTGTTTAAAATTGTCAAGTTGTCGGATGCCATATATCTCAGGGCTGTATTCTTTTGCTGAAGGATTTCCTCCTGAGGAATTAAATATAACACATGCCCTTTTCTTCCAATGTTCTGTTGCCGAGATCAGGCGTTGGTGGCGATGTAATGGGGACTGGGGTGGGGGGGGGCGTGGTGGGGGGTGGGGTGAGAAGTTATTTTACGTTTAGCACAGGGAGGGTTAGCAATCTGGTGGATTTTAAACTCAATGAATGTTCTTTTCAAAACCCTTGAGACAATTTAATTTATAAGTTTTTTCCATGGATCTGAAGTAGGTGGTTGTTGTTCGTCTAGTGGATGGTAAAACTCCTAATGAGGGACGTGTAGAAGTAGGATTCAATGATACTTGTGGTACCATATGCCGTGATAGTTGGGATATGCATGAGGCTTCCCTGGTTTGTCACATGTTGAATTACTCCAAGGCAGTATTAGCAACAATTGATGGAATTAAAGGAATTGGTCCTATATAGCTTAAAGGCATTCGTTGCTGTAGATCCCGAAAATCTATTGATCGATGTTCTCATGCTGGCTGGGGTAGCACTGATGGATGTGATCACAGCCATGATGCTGGAGTGATATGTGGCAATATAACACAAGATAAACACTCCAACAGTTATTGGCTGATTATTTCTGGAACATGAAGGGCCAAAAACGTTTTTTGTTGTTGTTGTTGTTATTTATTTTTATTTTTATAAACCTATAAACATATATATTGATATTGATAACTTACTATAATAATTTCCTTTGCTATTATTTATCTATTTTTCGCGTAGTTGTTTTCATTAGGTAAAAATCACTATCTAGTAATCTTTTATACGTACGCCATGCGCCAAATCGAATATAAATATTAAGTGGAAACTAGTTATTTGTCGTTTTGGCGTACTTATAAAAGATTACTAGTTAGGGATTTATACCTAATGAAAAAAAACTTACTTATTCCAAAAAGATTAATTATGAATTATGTTTATTTACAATATTTTCATTAGTAGTAGTGTGAGTTGCCGACGTATTTAATTGATAGGGAAAACATGTAATTAATAATGTTATTCTGAATCAAGACGCGGGAAATTGTAATATACACTTGACAGTTTGTGACAATCTTAGACCCGAATAAGGGTGTCTTCTCATATTAAAACTAGTGTACCTGGTCGAATAGTGTTAAAGGCATTATCCCGCTACAGAGCTTGCATCGCATGAACAACTGATTATATTCGAATTTAAAATGTCTTTCAGTGGACTCCAGAGGAATATCAGTGTAAACCTGGAAGTCTTGACGGAATGGGAATATTTATGGCTTGGAGTAAACTTTCCACTAACGGTTTTGATCACAGCTGGAAACACCATTGCTCTTACGGTTTTCTTGAAGAAGTCATTTCTTGTTAAGAAGTCCACCTACCTTCTGGTGAACTTGACCATTGTCGATTTGCTGGTTGGTGTTTCGGGTATGGCTCATTGTGCTTTCTTTCTTCGACAACCTCAAGTAAATGACTTTGCAACGCTGATTTTTGCGAGCGTAACAATATCTTTGTCGAATGCGTCCATTCTTTCCTTGTCTCTTATAGCCGTTGAAAGATCAATTGCAGTTTTCTTTCCATTTCATCATCGTCTCTTCAAACCAAGCCATTATTTGATTGCGATAGCAGTTGTTTGGCTTTTTACAGTTAGCGGTATAGTACCTATCATCATCATGATATCCAATATTTTCAACGCGGCTATATTACATCTTCCTAAGCTCATTGCTCTTTGTACACCAGTTTTATCGTTTGCTACAATACTCGTCTCATATCTTTCCATTTGGATTAAACTAAAATTCTTCACCAAGTTTCGTCGCTGTAGAACAATCCAAGAGAACAGTAAACTAACCAAAACACTCTTCATAGTGACTTTGGTTTCACTAGGAACCTGGATGCCAAAAACTATACAAGATAACATATATTTGCATAATATTAACTATAAACAATACTTATTTCTGTATGTAATCTTAACATCCTTGCTTCTTATAAATTCTCTTTTGAATGTAGTAGTATATTCATTTAGAATTCCCGAATTCAGGAGAGAACTAAGGAATGTGTTTTGTAAATGCAAATGAAGATCGACGAGTGAAGTACAATTTGGTTTCAAATAAAACGAGTGTTTACAACAACTGCACGACTGCATAGCACGCAAAAAACACACACAAAATAATGTATATTTTATCAATAAAGACTATAAACAAGAGAACATGGACTAGTTCATTTTCTCTTGCAATAAGTTTGCAATATACATTAAAACGATATTCAATTCTGATTGGCTTAGAGCATTGTTGTTAAAACGTAATTCGGTGCAAAAACGTGGAATTCAGTGCAGAAAATTGTAATACAGTGCAAATAAAAAATGGAATTCTCACTTTTGATAAGATAATAAAAAATAGAAAATGATTTTAGCCAATAAGAAGACAGATTTTTATGACGAAATATTTGGGGAAATTAGAAAATGGCAGCCATCTTATCTTAGGTGAAAGTAAGCAGAGATTTACGGATTTTACTATCAAACAACTAAAAAAAAAAAACAGTTCAAAAAAGAAAACGGGTAGAAAAACTGCATCGTTATTGATGAAAATATAGAAGAAATAGTGAGAAGAAAACAAAGTATTGCTTGAATTGAGGGAAATGTTCCAGCCGATCTAAGTCGGTGAAAATACTCGAGCGATTCTTTGCCGAAGTAAAGCAAAAACTAAATCAGAAACGTAAAAGACAATCATAAGCAAGACCATTAAACACGATGTGGTATGTGCTTACACAATATTTTGATCCCAAGCTGAAATGGAAAGTTTTCTGAACACTTCAACAACTGTCAGGTATTTTCAATATGTCTTACAATCAATCAATCAGTTAATTTTAATTATTAGTACCTTAATTACAATTGTAATTTTAAAAAATGAGAATAAACATCGCTAATTTATCGTTCGCTTATTTTCAATTTCTTTTTATTTCATGTTTTTTCTGTTCGGACGCTAGCGGAAACAATATAGAGAAAATCAATAAAGAAAGTTAATCTAAAGACTGAATTGCATGGAAAACAAAAGATTAATGAAAAGTCTGTGGAAATGGAAAAAAAAGCAGTAATTAAAACCGCCAATACAAACTATTTATTTCTATTTTCTAGTATTGTATGTCATTCCCTTGCATATTACGTTATGAATGTCTTAGATTCCCGGTGTCATTTGCGAAAATAATTTAATATAATGATGAATTAAAACAAAGAATCAAGGGAATGACGTCTGAAATACGAAAATTTTGTAAATCCGATCAGAAAATATATAATAAATGTTCTTAAAGGGCTTTTCTGCTGTGTTTACTGAAAGTTTTTATACAAAACTGCTTGGGGGTCTAAAGACTGAAACACAATACAAAAGATCAAAGAAAAACTTGTGTAGTGTGAGAAAAATCAATTATGAAGGAAATAAAATAACGAAAACAGATCAATCCATAATTCATTAACTTACCCACTCATTAATCTGTCTCTTCAGCCATCCATCCATCATCCATCCATCATACATTCATTCATTTATTTATCCATTCATTCACATACACGTGTACAGCATGCGGCGCGCACCACATCACATGGGAGGGGGGGGGGGGGGGTGGGGATGGGTGGATCACTCATATTATTGAAGTCATTGGAATGAATGAGCACTAATGAAGAAGTGGTGGTGATTATACATTTTATTTCCAGTACTTAAAATAGTCATAATAGGCCTTATTCGTGGTGTGACAATGTTTTCCCAATTCAGCGTGACAAACCTCCAAGGGATTCATTTTCTTTTGTTTTTACTCTTCGAAAAATTCATGAGTATCCCAAGGGACACGAAAGGGATAACGATGATATCCCGACGAGTTTTAAAACAATAGCTTTTCATTCCCTCAGAGGTTTATCACGTTCAATTGGGAAAACATTGTCACACCACGAATAAGGTCTAATGGAGATGATTGGCTGACTAATGTGTCTATATCGATATCAAATATCTTTGTTTTTATATCTTAATTCAACAACTACCAAAAATATATCCTTTATAAATTTCAATTCAATATTTGTTGTTGTTTATTTGGTTTAAATTTGAGGATCAATAAATGGGGAAAAGGGTGATATTCCTGCTTGAACTTCCTGAAATATTGCTAAAGCTACATAATAAAGGAGGACTGAACTCTTATTTCCGAAATTGTTTTAGACGAGACTTTAAAATATTTTGTAATCATAGGAAATTGTTTTCATTAGGTATTATGTACTTATTGACTGAGTTAGGTCGGGCCGTACGGGAAAATATTTGGCTTGAGGTGGACCAAGCGAAAGTTCGTACAAATAACCGAGAGCCAAATATTTTCCCGTACGGCCCGACCTAACTCAGTCAATAAGCATTTTATCATATGACCCTTACGAAAATAAAAATAATTAAAAAAAGAAAGCGCGCGGATTCGAACAGGGCCCGATTACGTCAACCCGTCCGGCCCCCATCACGTGACTTTTTCCAATGGTTTTATAAGAGCGAGCGAGCAGGGCCGTACGGGTCAGATGATAAAAATCCCTAACTAGTAATCTTTTATACGTACGCCATGCGCCAAAACGGAAATAAATATTAAGTGGAAACTAGTTATTTGTCGTTTTGGCGTACGTATAAAAGATTACTAGTTAGTGATTTAAAACTAATGAAAACAACTTACTATGAACTCTTATTCCAAAAAGATTAATTTTGAATTCTGTTTATTTACAATATTTTCATTTGTAGTAGTGGGAGTTGCCGGCGTAATTAATTGATAGGGGGAAAATGTAATTAATAATAATATTCTGAATCAAGACGCGTGAAATCCTAATATACACTTGACAGTTTGTGACAATCTTAGACCCGAATAAGGGTGTCTTCTTATATTAAAACTAGTGCACCTGCTCGAATAGTATTAAAGGCATTATCCCGCTACAGAGCTTGCATCGTATGAACAACTGATTGTATTCGGATTTAAAATGTCTTTAAGTGGACTCCAGAGAAATATCAGTGAAAACCTGGAAGTCTTGGCGGAATGGAATTATTTATGGCTTCGTGTAAACTTTCCACTAACGGTTTTGATCACAGCTGGAAACACCATCGCTCTTACAGTTTTCTTGAAGAAGCCATTTCTTGTTAAGAAGTCCACCTACCTTCTGGTGAACTTGACCATTGTCGATTTGCTGGTTGGTGTTTCGGGTATGGCTCATTGTGCTTTCTTACTTTTCTTTTTTCGACAACCTAAATTAAATGACTTTGCAACGCAGATTTTTGCGAGCGTAACAATGTCTTTGTCGAATGCGTCTATCCTTTCCTTGTCTCTTACAGCCGTTGAAAGATCAATTGCAGTTTTCTTTCCATTTCATCATCGTCTCTTCAAATCAAGCCATTATTTGATTGCAATAGCAGTTGTTTGGCTTTTTACAGTTAGCGGTATAGTACCTATCATCATCATGATATCCAATAGTTTCAACGCGGCTATATCACATCTTCTTTCTTGGCTCTTTACTCTTACACCAGTTTTATCGCTTGCTACAATACTCGTCTCATATCTTTCCATTTGGATTAAACTGAAATTCTTCACCAATTTTCGTCGCCATAGAACAATCAAAGAGAACAGTAAACTAACCAAAACACTCTTCATAGTGACTTTGGTTTCACTAGGAACCTGGATGCCAAAAACTATACTAGATAACCTATATGTGCATAATAATTACTATAAACCAGACGTATTTCCGTATGTAATCTTAACATCCTTGCTTCTTATAAATTCTCTTTTGAATGTAATAGTATATTCATTTAGAATGCCCGAATTCAGGAGAGAACTAAGGAATGTGTTTTGTAAATGCAAATGAAGATCGACGAGTGAAGTGCAATTTGGTTTGAAATAAAACGAGTGTTAACAACAACTGCACGACTGCATAGCACGCAAACACACACACGCACACAAAATAATGTATATTTTGTCAATAAAGACTATTATTACACATTTAGGGTCGATATCCGTGTAATAAAGCCGTGAATAAAAACCATATCAGTGAAGTGATACGATATCACTTCACGGTAAACTGGGAACTGGAATGTTTTTCATTTTATCGACCTTAAATGTGTAATAAACAAATTATTCGTTTTTCCGTATCATATCGCTCACTCGCTCGAGGAGTCGCTCGTTCGCGATATGATAGAAAAACCCATGAATAAAAACGATATCAAGTTCTTAACATGTGATAATCTTTATTATTTTTGCAATATGATAACATGCATAAAAATTATTCAATTCTGATTGGCTTAGAGCAGTGTCGTTAAAACGTAATTCGGTGCAAAAAAGTGGAATTCAGTGCAGAAAATTGTCAATACAGAGCGAATTACAAACGGAATCATCGCTTTTGATTGGATTATAAACAATAGAAAATGATTTTAGCCATTAAGATGACAGATTTTTATGACGAAAAATTTGAGGAAAATTTGAAAATGGCAGCCATTTTATCTTTAGATTTTGCGGATTTTTACTATAAACCATCTAAAAAAAAAAACAGTTCAAAAGAGAAACACAATTAGAAGTACATCGTTATCGTTATTGCTGAATAATATTTATATATATATATATATATATATATATATAGTAAAGATAGGATTAAAGACGAGACATGTTCACTGTAACTCCGAGTTTCGTGCTTACGCACTCATCAGAAAAGTCTGTCTGATGAGTGCGTAAGCACGAAACTCGGAGTTACAGTGAACATGTCTCGTCTTTAATCCTATCTTTACTATATATATCTATTGCTCTGCATCCCTACGCATCGAGCACTGTTTTACCAGTATAGACCACATTACATACTTTGTTATATATATATATATATATATATATATATATATATATATATAAATTAGTGAGAAGAAAACAAAGCATAACATGCATTGGGGGAAATGTGCCTGCCGATCTCGAGCGAGCGATTCTTTGCCGAATTAAAGCAAAAACTAAAACAGAAACGTAAAAGGACTTTATATGAGCAAAACCACGATGTGGTAAGTCCTTACACAATATTTTGGTCTACAAGATTCCAAGCTGAACTAAAAAGTCTTACAACTCCAGTTAGCTGCCTCTCTTTTTTTTGTAGTTTTTTTCATGTATGTTATTAAATAACACGATTTCTCGTTCAATTTGGGATAATGTGCACTCAAATGGTTTTCGACCTACGGTCTTGTGTAATTTCAACTCTTCGAAAAACACACTCGTGCATTTAATCCCAAATTGAGCTCGAAACCGTGTTATTAATTACCTATACTAATGAGCCACGACTTTTTTTCAAAGTTGCAGTGACAATTCGAATGCGTCATTTTCACCTATGCGTTTACCACTAATGTTTGTAAATCTGCCATCTTTTGTAGCACGGCGGTTACTGAATAAAAAAAACCTTTGTTGTCGACAAAGCTACCTTCTATTAATTAGCCCAACTTCACCATTACAGGTTTTTTTTTACCATTTTTTAGATGTCATATTACTTAAGCTGTTATTAAAATTATAATCTAAAATAATCCGAAATTTGAAATTGGAACATTGATCTTATTCAAACAACTGTATCATTAGATAAGGTCCAAATATTGATCAATAACCCCCCCTCTTTTTCACGGAAAAACTAAGATCCCCCAAGATTGATTATGAAATAACGCGTACAACTGATATGTTCCTCCGAGGCTTTTTTCAGTTGACCAAAGGCATTCATATTTTTACAAGGTTGAGCCAAAAATTCCTCTAACACAATATCATGAAAGCATAAAAATGAAAGTAAAACTTTTTTCTTATACTTAGAGTGTTCTAGAACCAATATTTTAAAACAATAAAATAAGACAAACAAACTTTTGGGCAAGTAGAGATTCATTTTGAACGTTCAGGCTTGGCTCAATTCTCTTAAAACGATTGAGCATCAGTGTCCAGCGGTTCCTGCGTTTCTTCATAACTTTACAATGACTGAATTCGTCTCATTTCATACATGGTTATGACCATTAAATAGAAAGATAATTTTGAGAATTTCCGTCTTTGTCGAAATCTTTCATAAATCTTTGTTCCACTGATTAAAGCCAAGATGGTTGTTGAAAGATCTTACCAACGGGGACAGCTGCGGACCAATAAAGAACATGTTAAATTAATCATGCGAAAATTCATTAAATTAATATATTTGAAATATGCTCTCCTCATTTCTTTCTTGAACAAGGTGTTTTCAGATATTACTCTTTGCCAAGGGCAAATAACGACTACCGTAAGCTTACTACACAATGTCAGCTGAATAGTGCAATGAATTTGTATGTCGACTTGTTATTAATCGCTAATGATGATATTTGTTTAGGAGACAAGAGAAGTTCATCTTATAATCTAGATTTTAAAAAAACACCAACAACTAAATAATGAAATAATTTGAAATATAAATAGAATCCTCTTGCTCTCTCTCTATCTCTTGTTTAATATTGATCTGAATATTGATTAAGAGTATTGGAGGAATGTAGATAGGAACAACCCACCCCCCTCCCTCCCCCCCTCCCTCTCCCCCTCCCTCTCCAAAAAAACAACAACAACAACAACAAAAAAAAGACAAAAATAAAACTTTAAGAAAATTAAGATTGAGGAAAAGATTTGTGTATAGAGGAATGGATTACACTATGCATTAGGGTAGAGACTATATATCTACAGCTAATCTCTAGCACAACCTGCCACGCACGTTGATTTGAAGTGGAGAAAAATCTAGTCTATCTGGGGCATTGTTTTCATGGCTATTGTTGTGTTAATTATCGGAAATCGTGGCACAATCTTTACACAGAGTAAAGCTCCGTCGAGGAACATTGGTGCCTGGATGAGTGACCTGAAATTCATATTTACCCAACTCTTTTTTCTTCTTCTTCTTCTTTTGATTAGTATTATTTATTTCTTTGCTATTTTTTTATCTAAGATGTTTGGATGCAAACTTTACATGTTTTCCTCTTACAATCTAATAAAAGTGATTTGTGGAATGGCGGCAATAAGGTATGTTTATACCAATTGAGCAATGCGTCTTGGAGATATCAAGGTTTATATCTCAAGCCTACGAGAGGATTATTTAAATTCCCTTCGCCTACGGAAAAACGTCCCTGCTCATTTAGGGGACTTGTAATAACCCTCAGCTCATGGTATTATTTTGACAATTGGCCTGGGGTCCATCTCATCTCTCTCCGGATACCTTCGACCCAATTGCCTTAGCTTAACAAATCAAAGTGACTTTTCCATGGTCTTTACGTACTCTTACAGAACATCACATGGCGTCAGAAAATTATTCAAACTCATGGAACCAAGAGCGCAGCAAGTGATTTCACTGAAAATTTAACAAACAAATCTCAAATAATATTAGTCCAAAACCTCAACGATTTCAACAGCAACGTTTTTTATTTGCTACTGAAATAACGAAGCGTACAACCAAAAGAAATCAAGTCCCGCAGACACCCTGGGAAATAGCTTCTTAATATCGCTATAAAATCAAACAAAGGAGCCAAGCCACGATTTTTTCTGTGTTTTCTCCACAACAATATCCGTTCTTCATGACTTATTACCTCATCAAAATCGAAATTGAAGCCATTTTTTGCTTAAAAAGTATTTTTCAAATCCTTTTTATTAAGAGTTTGCAATTTTTGACTTGATGTATTCCTTACATTGATTTTGAAATGCTCTTTCTGAAGGTGATCTTTCCCAACTCTTTTAATTAAAAAAAATTTTGTCAAAAAGAAATAAGAGGCTTCCACTGTTCACTTGTGCTGTTATCTCTAAAATATCTAGCTTGATTACTGAAAACCTAAAGTGCGTACTAATAAATTTCAGTACTGAACATATATTCAAAAGAGAACCATTTTTGTTTCGCAGACAAAATTATGATCGAGGAAATATGTATGCTCTTTTGAAGCATCAAGGCATTTATTATTTTGTGAGAAAACTAAATCAATAGTAACTGAAATTTATCCATCGTAAAAAGGCGTCCATTCACCTGTGTTAAACATTGTCTCTAAAAAAAATCTACAAGTGATTAAAACTGATTAAAACTGATGTCACTAGAGTGGCAAAACAGTATGAAAACCAGCATATTTATGTTTGCTCTGCTGTATTATAAATATAGCGTTGGCTTTTTCTGTGGCGGTAAAGATGATATGTAAAAACCTTTATTTTACATTGCTGAAGTGCTGAAAGTTTGAAACATTTTTTAACTTTCCTTTTTTTAAGTGGTACTGAACATACATTTCATTTGCTCAATGTTTAAGAATTGAATTAATAATTGTGGATTTTCAAATATTTTATACCTCAAAATAAAATGCATTTGAGTGTTGATTTATTTGATATCATAAAATACTTTTCCTCTCTTCCTTGGCGCAGTCCTTCGATTATCTCATCGTCCCTTCTTCTTTTCTTTCTTCCATCTAAAAAAACCCGCGGTATCCATCGATCATCTATCTATCCATCAATCATATTTATCCGCTCAATTTCAACCACGCATCTTCTGGAAATCTTAGCGTTCGGAAATCATATATAACTCCTTTTTAATAAAGTTGTAGAGTTTTTCGTTGTATGAATGTCAACATGATCTGCAGTTTGAAGTGTCATAATAATGGTTATAATATTAAAATGCAATGAGCATTAATGGAATGAACACATAATCAAGGCGCATGAGGGTTTCACAACAAGACATCGAACAAGATTTAATGAAAAAATGGAACAGCTATAAATATTTAATGTAATGATGCAACCCTTGATTGTCTCCTACGTCTAACGATGAATGGTAAGGAGATGTCGTTGACAGCTAAAGTCACTGAGCCGATAAACGAATAGTACGTTGTCCCTCAGAATAAGGATCTAAAACTAGTTTTTGAGAGATTGTTTACCCTTATTTCTCAATTGACACGGTTTTCTTTGTTATTCACAAGGCTTTATTTTTGTTATAACCCTCATTATAAATGCGAGGTCAATATATAGTTAGTTATAAGCCCGGTTAATAGAGAGTCTTAGATTGACTTTTTTTTCTCCCCGCAAACGGCAAGCGTGAGCACGTTTTCATAGTTTTCCTATATTTTACTTTACATTTTACAAACTTTCTCAAGATTAAAGTCAAGATTAAAATCGAGAGTATCATTTTTTTCTTTTTGCGTATAGAATAATTCGTAATCGCTTGATAAAACGTTTGCAAACTATCTTGACATGTTGTTGGCACAATCGGGTCTAGCCTCTAATCGACAATTGCTCTCAGCCAATGAGCGAACGAGAAATTGTCAATAAAGACCCGATGACATGAACGCATTTTGAAGCACTAAAATAATCTAAAATATTCTTAAACATAAATACTTTTTATATTGATAATAAGATATCAAGTTGCAAAGGTGAAAATAATTTTTTTTTAAATCTGTTTTTGCACAAAAGAAGGTGAAATTTTGAACAAAAACACAAAGTCAAACAAGAAACCACCCAAATTATTTCAAGTTTTGAAATAGCACATTCATTCAATAGCACATAATACATTATAATTATTAAGTGTTTACCATGTCGCCATGCGTTTTTTGGAGTTATAATTTTTTGAATATCAGATTTCAAGATATTTTCCAGCGATGGTTACAAATTTTCTCCACCCCTCCCCTGAGAGACGTGGTTGAGCATTGCATTATGGGATGGTAAGCAAGGCGGACTACTGCAAGAACTACTGAAAAAATGCGGTCACTAAATTGTTCTAGAGAATGCAATAAGAAAACCGGCTTGTAGGATCGATGATAACTGAGAATTGAATAAAGACTCAACATTTTCATAGAAGAGTATTTTATTCCCGAGGGAACGGAGTTCAAAATTCCGTATTCGCATCGAATGAAAAACAAACTACCAAGTACAAACTTTTTTCGTCGATCAATTCATGAAGTTTGTGCTTCTTTACATTCACTAAACCCGCTTTTTAACTGCTCCATCAGGTAATCTTACTCAATAATTCGCCTTCCTTCAATTAATTTTTTGAGTTTGTTTTCATGTTTATCCGCCGCTTGATCTTTTTCGTCTAATTTTTGTCACTTCACCGGTACTCTATTTCTAACAAATCTACCATTTAGTCAATTCACAGTACAATTCACAATAAATGTAAACTATCCCGTACAGACACCCATGAAAAAATCGCTTTTAAAAAAAATTATGACAACAGTGATCATGCATTTATTTCGCTTTGTTATTGTTTATATTTTTGAAAACATTGTGGAGTTCCTGTGGATTACGTAATGTGCGCAGTAAAAGTGCGCGCGCTGAGAACTGTATCCACCTTCCTTAACAGCGTCTTGGGTCCGTCTAATCTATCTTTTGATGCCATTGGGTTTATTGCCGTAAGGTCTGAAATTTTATTTTTAGTAAACGTTTGGACTTCGGTTTAAAGTGCTTATAAGCCTTTGCACAATATTTTCAGAATTGATTCTTTAGATAGTGGACAGTTGATTGTGAAAATAATTCGTCATTTGAATGTCGGGTCTTTGAGATACGAAGGTTTATATTTCCAATATGTTAATGACTATGACGTAACATAAGGGATTTGAGTTATTTTCTGGCAACTTTTAATATTGAACGCTCGACGTTTTTTGAAAACAAATTTGCAAGAAACTTTACGTGATTCACGAGTAAAAGGGTGATGCTTTTAAAATACTGTATTCCAGAACGAGTGCAGTGTTGTATATTAAATGATCCCTTAAGTTACGTCATAGTCATTAACATATTGGGAATATAAACCTTCGTATCTCAAAGACCCGACATTCAAATGACGAAATATCTTCACAATCAACTATTCACTATCTAAAGAATCAATTCTGAAAATATTGTGTAAAGGCTTATAAGCACTTTAAATATGAGCGAATGGGAAAAC
The DNA here is from genome assembly GCA_011057435.1 of Actinia equina. NCBI lineage: Eukaryota > Metazoa > Cnidaria > Anthozoa > Actiniaria > Actiniidae > Actinia > Actinia equina. Next base: position 411,248 of record WHPX01000162.1, on the reverse strand, counting down.
CAAGAAAAATTATAGCAAAAGCTTTTTCGTGCGCCTTTGTTTTCCTGTGTAATTTAACTATGCCGTGGTAAACTATATCCATGCTATCGAAAACGGTGTCGAAACAGGGGTGGGGAGTGTTCAATATTTATGCAAAGGATGAAGCATTTGACAACTGCATTGCCTCACTGGTTGATGTTGAACGGTTTTCAAGGCTCACGTTATTTGTAAAAAATTAAAAGTTTCTTTATCTTACTATTGATTTTCAAATGCTCTTTCTCAAGGTTCTCTTGCTCAACTGTTTTATTAAAAGATCTTTATCTAAAACAACTGAAATTATCTATTGAAAAAAGGTGTCCATTCACTTGTGTCAAACGTTATCTCTTAAAAAATCTAATATTGATTAAAACTGATGTCACTAGCTAGAGCACAAATTTGTTTCACTGGCAAAATTCTGAACAAGGAAACATATATGCTCTTTCGGAGTATCATGAGATTCTTTATTTTGATAAATGATAAATCGATAGCACAAGGTTATAACGGGATATGAAGGATAATCAGACAACTCTAGTTCATTGGGAAAAAATCATATCCTTGTATTTGCTATTGCACTATTTCACTATGGCGTCACTGCTTTTGTTTATGTGGGAGGATAGAATCGCCAAATTCAATAGAGAATTCAACAAAATTTGCTCCTAGCGAAACAGTTTAATCTAAAATTGTCTGGCTTTCAAATATAATGTGTTAATATGTACAAAAAATATCTTGAGCGTTTGCTGGCTATTCTATTTCTCTTCGTGGATTGATGCGGGTTTTATAACAATTTTCGGTGAATTTGCAATGACTTGTCCCCGTCCGACGACCATGATCATTTGCATTTAAACAATAGATTGTTTTGATGTGACGTCATAGTGAAGTAGGGCAATTGCGTTTACGTCTTAAGCCGGTGTTAACCGAGGAAAACGCAATCGTAAAAACAAGCAAGCTTACAACGTGCATTACAGCATCGCAAACTCAATACTGACTGCGCTTGCGTATCTTAATTTGCTGACATTTGAATTGGCCTTTTCTTTTAGTTTGCATTGGCGTTGCTCCTGTTTACCAATCACAGTAACGAAGGAAATCATCCACAGTGGTAAAGCAGTATGAATGAAATACTGGATCGAACAATTCTTTTAGTCAGCATAGCCATAATCCTTAGTAACGCCATTGCTCTTGCAGTTTTCTTGAAGAAGTCATTTATTGTGAAGAAGTCCACCTATTTTCAAGTGAACTTGACCATCGCTGACTTACTCGTTGGAGCTTCGGGCTGCTTGGCGGGAATCTCGGACACAAAAGTAGATACATCTTCGTATGACTCTCTGAGTGAGTTAGTAATATTGGTCGGAGAACAATTTCTCTTTGATCTAACAACATCTGCCTCGATCTGCAGTCTCGCTTTCATTTCTATGGAGAGAGTTATTGCAGTGTTTTGGCCGTTCCATCACCGTCTTGTCAAACGTTGGCACTATTTCGTGACTATTGCATCTTTGTGGATTTTGATGACAATTAAGTCAGCTGTACCTTTCATTGACGAATTTCAGATTATAAACATAGGCATAACGACAAAAATAATCATGTTCCTCTTTCCAGTATTAGTTGTTTTCACTATAGTCTTTTCATATTTGTCTATTTGGATCAAACTGAAATTCTTTACCAAGTTTCGTCACTGCAGAACAATCCAAGAGAACAGTAAACTAACCAAAACACTTTTCGTAGTGACTTTAGTCTCGGTAGCCACTTGGTTACCATTAACCATTAAAAAACTGATTTTCATGGTTGGATATGTGAATAATTTTGCCCCTTTTACTATGATGGCTATATTCATATGCGTTCTTTGTAACTCATTTTTAAATGTTTTTGTATATTTGTGCCGAATGCCTGAGTTCAGGGTTGAAGTTCGAAAAATGTTTTGTAAATGTTAACTGGAGAATACAATATTTTAACAAAACCGGCATATTTATGTTTGCTGTATTATAAATAAAGCGAAGGCTTCTTCCTGTCAAAATGTCAAAACCTTTTTTTTTTTACATTTCTGAAGTGCTCAAGGTTTGAAACATTATTTGATTTTTTTCATAAGTCAGGGATACTCAACATACACTTTATTTTCTTAATATTTGAAAATTAAATTAAAATTTTGTTATGCTGTAATATTCTATACTTCAAAAACTTGTTTGAGTGTTGATTTATTTGACACCGCGAAGTACTTTCCTCCTCACACTAGGCTTTCCTTGTCGCTTTCCCTTTTCCTTACTTCATTCCATGTAAATAAATACCCGTATCCATATAATGAAGACCATATGTGGTTGACATGAAGATTCCTTTCATATCAGCCATATATCTTATGAATATTACAGTGTTCGGGTATCATTTATAACTCTTTATTAATAAAGTTGGTGAGTTTATTGTTGATGAAAGTCATCAACCCGATCTGTAGTGTTAACAATGAGTATCATATATTAATGAAATCAGTAAATAATAAAGTTGCATAGGCCGGGGGTTTCAGAACAAGACTTCCAATAAGTATTTAATGAAAAATATTTAATGAAATACCTTTATTTATTTCATATTATGAATCCAATATTTTGTCCTACATCTAGAGGTGAATAGGGAGAAGATAAACGAAATTTCATTGACTGCTCAAATCCTTAAGCACAAAAACAAACAGTCCAGTCCGGCGACCCCAGAAAATGGATCTTGGAAAAGCAACTTTTTAATCGTAATTTTAGCCTTATGACCAAATGCAACATTACTTTTTAAAAATAACTGTGATAAGTTAACGACGACACTTTTGCCAAGTTCAGAGTCCAAAAAGAATCAATGAAGAAGTCCAAAAAGAATCAATGAAGTTGTCCACTAAAATGATATGTGACAAGTGGGTAATTTGGATGGCATGCCGTGTAAAAGAATTATATCATTATCAGTTCTTGAAATAATTCAAGATTTTGTTTAGTCGTCAATTCCACGAAGATAAAAAAGAGGCAAGACGCCATTTGGAATATTGACGTATAAAGATATTGCTAATATTGAAATCAAAGGGCTGTGTTTTGCCGGTATTTAAAAAACTCATTAATAATTCATGAAGGAAACACAATAGAAATCATGACCGTGAAGGAGGTTTTATATCTGATAAAGATTCGTCTTCATTTGCATAAACTTTAACTTGGATTTTCTCTATCAAACTTGGTTCATTTCGTAAAGATTTCGATACACTATGAGAACTTACATCATGAGTTTTTTAAGCCGTTCAATAAACTCGCAGATCGTGTTTTATCTGGTATAAAAGCACTCGGCTACGCCTCGTGTTTTATACCTGATAAAACACTCCTGCTCGTTTATTAAACAGTACATAACGCATAAGTGTAAAAGCATTTTAATCAACTAGAGAACACTAAATACGCTGAGGCTCAATCTCTCTAAATTCGTACAGTATATCTGGTCCACTGCTATAACTGGTCTTTCTTCTCCAGGCCTTGGTCATCCTAGTTGGTAATGCTGTAGCGCTTAGGATTTTCTTAAAACGAAAATTTCTGAACAACAAATCTTGCTTCTTGTTGGTGAATCTTACATTGGCTGATAATTTATGATACGATAATTTATGAATATGGTCTCCAACTCCTGCTTTAATCCAGATAAAGAGTTTATCCTCTTTACAATTTCGATCCTCTCTCACAATATGATCGATCCTTTCTCTCCGAACACATCTCTCTTGCTCTCACGGCTCTCCACTCACATGTCACTCAAACTCCCTCCACAGGGAGCGCAGTCCTTATCATTCTCTCACATCTACTGCATGTAATTTGGTTTGCCGCAGTTACCATCTTGGTTGAGGTCAAGATCATGTAAATCATAGTTGAATTTTTGTCTTTGATTCCAATGGCCTCTTTATTCTCTTTGGCTGTCAGTTCCATTGAAAGAGCTTTGGCTGTTCTTATGCCCTTTCGCCATCGTGTGGCCACACTGTAAATCGGAAAGAGCTGATTTAGCCCCAAAAGTCAAATTAGCCCCAAAAAACAATAGAGCTATTTTGACCCATGTTGGGGTCATATTGGTCAAATGGGGCTAAAACAGCCCCAGGACAGTCCAATTTAGCCCAATATCATTTTGAAATAGCCCCACCGTTTTCCATATCGATCCTATTATATGGTCATTTTGGGTAAAAGGAGCCGTTTTGGCCAAAAGCAAAATGGCATAACCCTAGCCTGTTTAACCGTCTAAAAAATGAACAAGCGCTAATAGCTGACAATCAATTCGGGTCCTTTCTTAGTGTCTTTTTTGGCTCTATTTGTACGGCGCTGTTTGTGTCGAAAAATTGGATTTTTTAAGACATGTTTTAAAGACAGAAAAATATCCTATTACTTGGATTTTATCCATCATGTGCAAACGTTGGCAGGAACGTGTATTCACACGACTGATACTGAGAGTTGGATCCAACTTTTTCAAACGCTCCGAATCTTGGCTTGAAAAGCTTGAATTTCACCCAGATGCAATAAAAAGGATTTTAGGTAAGCAATTTAAAAAAAATCTTAATGTAGATAGCGTCAGTAGACGTCCTGAGATCAGTCCACACCCTCTGAATGTTTGTCCTTTTTTTATAGTCGCCGAGTCTCTGGATGGCAAAGATCTTGTATCTTCATATAAAGATAATGGAGAGACTTTAAGGAAGGAGTTCGTTTTAAGGAGGCTGTCTCAACAGTGTTGGGAAAACATCGGTGAGTTGCAGTCCATGTAATTCGAGATCGTGCCTTCACACAATTTTTCAGCGGTTGCTGCCATTACGCATGCGCATACTTTTAGGCGCCAATAGAGATGCAACCGTTGGTGATTTTGGTTTACTGTAGTACAGATTCATGGAGTTGAAACGGGAATTTACTTACGAATATATCTTTTAAGCACCCTTTTTTTCTCATAGCTATTTTTCCGTTAATTTTAGGTTTTAATTTTTGATAATCCGCTGTTTATTCATTCCTTTTCAGGCAACAGCAACGTCAGAAGTGCCTTCATTTGGTGACAGTCCAAAAATATTCGCAAGTGTACTCCATCTTTGAATATTTTGTCAAATATTCTTCAAATATTTCCAGAAGTAGTACACCCTCGACTGGAGAAACTATAATTCTTGAAAGTGATAATGTAAGTATGTATTTCTCACTGATATGTTCTGTAATTTAACGAAAGTTATATGTAATCATTTCTTTTGAAATAATCCAGGATTAGACTATAGGATATAAGACCCAAGGCAAAGCCTTTGGTAAACTTTATTCTAACTCCGTTCCGACTTTTTTACCTGCCTTAGTAGAAGAACTGTTTCGAGATTACCAAAGTGTTATGGATATAACTAGTGCAACAGGTACAAAGTGCATTATATGTGCATGTTTTATAAGCTTTTTTTCATAAATTATGAGAACATGAATTTTATATTCGTACAAAAAAGCAGGGAGAAAGAGCTCAGAAAGAATCTAGGAGCGCTTTTTTGTCACTCAAGTCAAGAGAACTCATCATTAGCCTATCATAATGTTCATGAATGCAAAGCATAGCTGCCCAAAACTTCATAGAGTGTTACATTTTTTCACACAATCATTTCTTCATTGAAATCCTTATTTGTACCCAAGGTATATGCATGATGTGTGCGAGGCCTTGAGTCACGGTATCACATTGTAAACATATGTATTGCTTGGTTATGGGTTTGGCTTCAGTGTTCAAATTTTTAGTTGTCCAAATTTGTGACTAAGGTATGTGCATGATGAGTGCAAGGCCCAGTGTCTTGGTATCTCATTATACAAAATATGCATTGCTTGGTTTACAAATTAGACAACTGTGCAAAAATGTAATAGTGTTTATATGTTAAAGCATTCATACTAAATGGAGGTATATGCATGATGTGTGCGAGGCCTTGAGTCACGGTATCACATTGTAAACATATGTATTGCTTGGTTATGGGTTTGGCTTCAGTGTTCAAATTTTTAGTTGTCCAAATTTGTGACCGAGGTATGTGCATGATGAGTGCGAGGCCCAGTGTCTTGGAATCTCATTATACCATATGCATTGCTTGGTTTACAAATTAGGCAACTGGGAAAAATTAATAATTCGAGGCCAAAAAAGTTTCATTCTCACTAAATCACTAATGGAATTTTAATTCCTCCTCTAGAAAATTATTTCAGTTGGTGAGACAAAGAGAAGAAGTGTTAGGCACAAAAAGCATTAAAAAGGAAATTGAAACAAAACATTAGAATGCATAGTCTTACAAACATGACAAAGGCCTGTAAATCTCTAAAGCCCAAAAATAGTGACATTCAAAAATCATTCAATACAACAGTTTTGTCCAAATGAAAGCTGTTCACCAAAAGTATGAAATACTGATAAACTTACTCAATGATGTTCAATCAAAAATTAAAGTATCAAATCAACCTATTTTAAATCTATCAGATATGACCAACTTTCTTAAGATTAAAGATGAATTTGGTTCTAATTTGAATTATCTAAATTTTTTTCATAAAGATTTGCTGACAGAAATTCTTTGTTTGGTATTACAGTAATCATTAGTCTCAATCACTAGTTTAAGCCAGTTACAGGAAATCCTCTATAATGCTCCTCTCCAATGGTAAGCTAAACCCCAACCTTCCTGAAATAAATAAGTCTCCTGGGGAGAGGGGTTATTAATAGAGGGTTTACAGTATTGGAGCATATTTTGGTGAATAAATTTCACACTTTTTATAAAATTCATATCTTTGTGATTTTTAAGTTCATTTCCCTTAAACCTCATCATTTTCATTATATATATATATATCTAAATATAATTGTACCATTTATCTTTCAGAGAGAAAACTCCATCAATGATGAGATCATTAATTACATACAGCCTCAAGTGGTGGCAGTAGGTGAGTTGTTTGACATGGACAACCTCAACATAGTGTGTAAGGGAATGATTCGCATGATCGTTAAGATATTGATATTGTTAAGTCCTTCGTCGGAGTAATTTACTCCGACGAAGGACTAGCGTCCGAAACGTTTCAGTAAGTTTTTTCATCTTTTCACGGTGTATAATTTACCTTTTCATCATTACTGTTTCATTAGAAACACCGACGCAGCTCACACTAGTTTTAGCTAGTTATACCAAGATATTGATAGCCATAGTAAAGCAGTTCAGTCCTGAAGCTTAGAATAAAATTCCCATGATCATTTTTGGATCCAAAGCATAAGGCTGATAGCTATTCTATGTCAAGGTTGATTGAATCAACTACATACATGTATGCTGTGACTGTCAAAGTATTCTAAAAAGCTGTAGTTATTTTATTGAAGTTTAATTGGGTTAGTTTATGTTCTGGAATACATATTGTTCATGCATCAATTTGTACATTAATATTTAAAAAATCAATTCCACACTCTTGTTCAATGTCAAACAACTTGCCCACAGCAACTTTATCAGCTGGTATGTGCAGGTGTAAAAATATTTTCTTATTTCTGCATTAGATATGTTCTAGTGTGTGCATGTCAAGTTTATCATTGTAAATTGACTCGAAAAATTTTATCTAATGATGTAGAATATTATGTAGTCACCCCAATGCAGAATTGGGATTTTATTGTTATTATTATTTGTCTTCAAAGGTAAGTTTGCAAAAGTAATATGAAAAATGATGTCATGTAATCTTTCTCAGCAAAGAAACGTCTATTAAAAATGTAATTGAAATTAACGGTCTTGTTGTCTTATTCTTTTTTTTTTTAATTCTTTATTTATTTGGTATTTGAGCTCCCAGGTGCCTAAATCAGCATCCTATGGAAGCATTTTTACTCTAGTACAAAGGCTTAATCGACCAATAACACGGAGTCATATTAGCAGCTCTAGGAAACTAAATCCGCAGTCCATCTGAGCATTTTTACCCATGTAGAAGGGCTCAATTAACCAATAATACAGAGTCGTATCAGCTCATCAGTAATTCATTTTAGCCCCACCAGTTTGCAAATCAGCCCTACGTTTAAGTCCTTTTAGCCCTTTTTTGGGGTCTTTTTAGCTAAAAAGATAGGGGCCAAAATAGCCCCTTAAAATAGGGGCTAAATTGGCCCTTAAAAATGGTACTATATTTTACTCACCGAAATGACCCTTTTTTGGGGGCCGAATTAGCTCTTTCCGATTTACAGTGCAATAATTGACATTATTTCGTTGCACCTTCTATTATTGGTTCTCATATTTACAATACCAAATTCGAAGATGTTCGGCTATACGTCCTCGTGATCGTCTTTCTTCTTCTGATCCTTACAGCATTCTACGTGTCTATATGTCAAAATGAAATTATTTCCTACCCTAGAGCAATGTAGAACCAAGCAGTGTAAGTTCAAGTTGTACCTTACCACTGTGGCTTCAGTAACAGCTTGGTTTCCTTTACCAATAGTTCAGCGTTACATCTATTTCTGTGACTATCACTGCAAAGAAGACGTTCATTGACATTTGCATCATGTTTACGTTGGTAGCACAGCTTAGTAACTACTCATTCCTGAATTTGGCTGATTATTCATTTAGGTTGCCTGAGTTTAGGAAAGAATTGAAGGCAAGCTTGTGCAGATGTTTCAGAAGACATAGAGTTCCTCCTATTAGCAAGGCTCGAGCGTTACCGGTATGGATTAACGAGTCTCACATAATATCGACTAAACCAGATATTGAAAACCCTAGAGAGGAGCCATTGTCATTGGATGTGAGTTTTATTTAGCTGTTCGTTAACTTAATCTAAATGCGAGTATGAATTGTATACTTTTTCTCTAGTGAAGAGGTCTTCGTACTCAAGTAGGAATTTAAAAGTTGCTCTAGCATGATGACTACGAGCCGATTGATATAAGAAGTCTTTCCAAATTTGGTAGCCAACTTAATTGGAACCTTTGATGAAGAGGTGACCGAGCGAGCCCTAGGTGCAAGCGAAATATTGTGGAAAGTCCAAAAGTGTACAAATGTTCCCACCTAGTACTGTACAAGACTATGTCCTCAATCAAGTTGTAGCGTTTTAACAATTGCAACAAGGATATATAATATTTAGTCCTACTATCTTTAATACAACATTGTAATAATAATAATAAAAAGATTGATCTTCCTCAAGGTTTGACATCGAAAACTGTTTCGGCCATGCGCCGCTCGCCAAGTCAGCGGAAATCTTGTATAAAATATAAACCACAGGAAGCCCAAGCTCTCTCAGGCCCTGACTTAGACAAATAAAACTTTTTGCTACGGTATCCTGTGCTGTAATAGGTATCCTATTGCAAACGATGGCAAACGAGAGCTGAGGATTCAAGCTTTATTTTGGTACCAGACATGCCGTATTGTGCGAATAATTCCCAAGAATTTTACTTCACAAAGTGCCTATTCTTGAAGAAAGGATCTCATAAACTCGTCTCAAATCGGAGCTTTTAGAAAGTAAAAAAGTATAAATTCGTTCAATCGACCACAGATTAGACATCAGTAGTCTAGAATGTGTGTATTTTAAGGATGCACCCCGGAAAATGAGGTAACTAGTTTTGATTTTGAGAAATCCTGTTCATAATATTTGACCTTTTGTGTTTTTCTTGCAATTTAACAAAGCACACATCGCAAGAAGGCTGTTAAAATCTAACTATCGAGACGAAAAGGTTTTTCCAAAGTAATTAAAGTATTTTTGGTAAAAATCAAAAGCTTTAATGTTATTTAATGTCCTTCTACCCCGGCAAGTGGAAAACTGTTTACACAGAAAATCTTGACTCTCTTTACATATCTTTGTAAAATCTCCTTTACACGCTTAACACTTTCAAGGGACCCCGCTGCAATTGCACGCGGGCGCATGACCGGGATAGTTGGCGATGAAGGCGACTAAGACATGATGACTAAAGCAGTTCTTGACTTTATTTGTGAAATCAAACAAATGGAGGGGATTTTGTGAAGTTATAACATTTCAATATTTGTTAGGCTGATAATGAGGAGAGGAAGGACCAGGATAAGGGGAATCCTTCGAATTTAATCTTCCCTTTAGCCTATGTATTGAGCTTTTCTGCAGGTGTTCCATATACGGCTTTATTTAGTCTTGATGATTTTCTTAATAGCGGAGCTCCTGCGTGAGTTGATTTTTCATGGCTTGGCCGACATCACTTCTGTCCGTACGTTTGTTCGTCCGTCCGTCCGTCCGTGTACACAACACAGGAATCCCGCTTGATGTCAAAGCAAAACTTCGCACAAATGCGGCTCCCAAATGCACAGAAAAAAATCGCTTTCGGACAAGTTATAGACCAAAAACAATTTTTAAAAAACTTTCATTTAGTCAAAGATTGATCAAGAAGTGTTCTTCAGGAATTCAGGTGTGTGTTTTTTAGCAAACAATCGTTTATTATTTTTTGACAAGCATTTTTTCTCGAAGAATCAAAGACTTTCTTTCAAAACGTTTAAAATATTTCTATAGATAAGCTTAATTTATTTATTAATGCTGGAGGAAATATGACACGGAGAGCATATCACTACAACAAATATTCGTCCTTTATTTAGGTTTGTAAATCTTTAACAATTTGGTTGTTTTAACCAGCTATCGTATGTTCTTCGTTCAAGAAAAATGCAGCTTTGTTCGCCTGCTGTCGCGGGGTCCCATCGGCAAAACTAAGCTGAAGACTTTCATTCAATAATCAAGTACGACGAGCTTAAGCTTAAATGAGCTTAAATTTGTGTTGTTGAGAGATGTTATTTTATAGATTGTTATTTTATTTTGTCTCAGTTGTTCTTGTCAAGTTTAACTGAATGTAAATTTCGTCTCGTTCTGTAAAAGACATAATTAAGTAAGCATATTTTCTGCTCACCTTAACCAGTTTTCAAGTCTGTTTTTTGGTCTTGATTTGACCCAAATCTCCAGATTCTCGGTTTCACTGAAAGACAACCGAGGTAAATTTCACTAAACTTGATATTGTATTCGATTATCTGTAGTTATCTTTGGTTTTTTTTTTTTTTTTAAGTAAAAGAGATTCAAAGCCTAAAACGGTTGGCCTTGGAAAACTTTGTGAAGAATATTCCAAGAAACAAATTAGCCCCTGGAGGTGGTGGTGAGTTTTGTATAAAATTCCTAAGTGGGAGAGTATACTCGCGCATGCAAAGAAAACAATGTAGTGCATTTCGATTCGATTTCACTGCATGGTTTTTATTATGGGAGAATTATCTTCATCTCGAATAAAAAATAATTGAAGTTTTTTTCCCTGATCTTATTTTAACCTTTCAGTTTCATTCAAATTGTTCTCCCTGTGACTTCCGTATCGGGAGCTCCGCTTTTAGGCAGTGCGTAAATGTATTTATTTTTTTCCGGTCCGGTATCCTAAAACATCGTGCGTTCTGATTGGCTGTTTGAGCGGGCGGTATTTCGTAAGTATCTGCCCGCGCGCGCGGTCCGGTATCCTTTGCTGCTAAACTACAACACAAAACGATTACTAAAACAAGTAAAAAAAAATACGGGAAAAAATAAATATATGTTATTTACCGTCCTATAGTCGGTCCGGATAGGAAAAAACTGTGCCCTCGGTCTTAAACACGGACCTCGGCCTAACGGCCTCGGTCCGTATATTCAAGACCTCGGGCACAGTTTTTCCCTATCCGGACCTCCTGGCCGGTAAATAACATATATATATTATATGATTGTAGTGAACCGAAAATCGTACTCAAACAATGACAAAAAGGAAACACGCAACGCTCTTTTTCTAAGTATTTATGGTTTTCAAACTTTTTGATAAAGATTGCTTTTTAGCTGTTGTTTTAGCTGAGGAAAGCCTTGAAGAAGATACAGAGTCCGGTTCAAAATTTTAGGGGTTTTGCCTCGTTGAAGTTTAAAATGTGTATGGTTCCTCAAAATATTGGTTTTTTTTTCCTTTTTGTTTCCACAGCGCCCACATTTTTCCACCTAAGGTCCCAGCTATTGACTTGATAGATTTCCTAAATGAATGACATGAACAATGTGGTTGACTCGATCTCTCGATCGTTGGCCATTTTGCAAATGGATTCTATATCTACGGGTTAAACAACGAAGACATAGCACATGCTTCATTTCTCTCTTAAACTCCGGTATTCTGAAAGAGTACACTATCACGTTAATCAACGAGTTACACAAAATCAGCAAGTGGATGAACAATTTCCAATATTTTCCAATAATATTTATACCAAAGACTTTGTTAATGTTCAGGGGCAACCAAGTGACAAGAGAAGCCACTGTTACGATAAACAGTGTCTTGGCCAGGTTTTTATTCTCTTGCATGGTCCTTGACTGCTGAATCTTCGTGAAGAATCTAATCTTGATCCAAATGGACAAGTATGATATCAGTATCGTACTACAGGATACTATTAGGATCGTAAAAGTGATAAAAAGAGTAATGAAGTCGGACAAGATATCACGGATAAAAAGGTGGAAGGACACTGGAACCCAAGAGGCAAGCAGCCATACACATCCAATAGCTAAATAATAGTGTTGTTTTCGTGCAAGTCGATGGGAAAATGGCCAACACACAGCGATGACTCTCTCAATAGAAATAGCCGAGAGAGATATAATTGAGGCTGTTATACTCAATTGGTAAAGAAAGATGAAACACAATTGAAGGTAAATATCTGGGGGTTCGCCTCCTTCAAGAAAGTAGTCAATGTAAAAACCACACAGTACTATCGAAGTTAAGCCAACCAGCAAATCAGCAACTGTCATGTTTATCAATAAAAGGCTTGACTTTTTCGATCGAAGAGATCTATTACTGAAGATTACCAAAGCGATGGTGTTAGCGATTAGTATGACGATGCCAATTGCTATTGACAAACCGCAATTAATTGGTATATCGTTTTTAGTGAGAATCGGAAGACTTAAAACCTCTGTCAAATTAATTTTTAGTATCATGGTTCTATAGCCGACTGTTTCTTGTGCTATAAATGGCTTGCTGTTTAATGAACTAAGAAACGAAACCCAGAATATCCAATGAGAGAAATCTGCAAACGTTGAAAAAAGTAATATAGAAATATAGATTAATCAAAAGTTAAGATAAATAAAATAAAAAATACACGAGTAAAAATAGATGTAAGATAATATTTACTTGTAAAAATAGACTGAAACTGAAAATAAAATTATTCAAAAAATAAACGACCAAGAGAGTAAAAGAAATCCGAGCTGTAATTTTTATATTATCCGATAACATTTTTAGAAAGAAAAATATCATATATACAACAAAAAACATGAAAATGTATAATAAAGTTGACAGAAAAGAAAGGAAAATATAGAATAATGATAGATGATTTAGGATAAGATAGCTAATACTAGTAAGAGTGAGATTAAAAAATAAAACACGATATTATTACGACAAATAAATGTATTTTTTGAATCCCTGATCACGCCTGTTTTGTTTTCTCAAAACTGAGCTTGTCCAAGCGTATTGTTTTCTTATTGGAACAAAGATTAATTTAAGAACACAAAAGTTTTAGCTAAATTTTCAGAGTAAAGCATGTACGACGTACTTACCCGTTTGAGTGGTTTTTGTTTTTATTCTTATTTAAACTTCTAGTATTGCTGGCTTCTTTGGTTTTCGTTTATTTGATAAATGTACAGGTAACCAACTTAGAAACGACAAAAAATATGGTATATTATTTAATTATGGCATAAAACTGATTGTTTTCGATCGAAGAGAATCAAATTCAATAAACAAGCAAGTCACCAGATTAGGGGGAAAAAGGTATAAAACATACAATTACCTTCTGATTCTTGTTGTTTTCAATCGAAGAGAATCAAATAGAAATTCATCAAGAATTTTAAGATTGAGCTCTGAACCTGGGAGATGCTTCTCGGTTCTCCCGTTAGCAATAACTGGTACTATTAGTCATGGTTTAATAATATGAAGGGAAAATATTGAAATATTTTAGGTAAACACTGTTGGAGCAATAAGGCAGACCATCAATCATTGCCTCATGGTTAAATAGAATTAATTATTCATTACTTGATATTAATAAAGAACGTTTTTGGAAATTTGATCGATAATTTAATGAAAATTAATTTCTGATATGACAAATCACTTATTATATTCTACTTTCCTTCGTCTTCGTCTTCTTCTCTTTTTCTTCTTCTTCAGTATTCTCTCCAATCCTTGATTTTTATACCTTTGTTAACATAATCTGAAGCAAGCACAATTTGTTTTTAGGGCAAATAGTGATTTCTATGTTGGAATGACGTCTATCTCGATTTCGGCTAAAGGTTAGCTAGTTTGTATTGACCTAGTCTAAATTCGATAAATATAAGATAAGATTCTAAAAATAGATATTCTTAATTTTTGTATTCAAACTTCCTTAATTAGTATAGGAAATCGCACGATCTCGAGTACAATTTGGAAATTAATAGACGAGATTAATGTTTTGAAAGTTCTTGTAATTGCGCGAGCCTTTAGGCGAGTGCAATTAAAGAACTTTCAAAACATTACGAGTGTCTATTAATTCCAAATTGTACGAGAAGATTGTGCGATTTTTTGTTTAAAGTTCACTCAACAAAATTTCACTGTAAAAAATGCGAAGCGACGCGGTTCATCTTTGTCTATTTGTCGGCCGATTTTCAGTCCATCGCACAACTGAAATGCATAAAAAAGATTAGTTCTTACGATTTTAAAATTTCATTTATATGTTTTTAAGTACAAAATGATAGAAAATAATTGTTTTGACATTGTTTTGGCCGAGTTGCCATAGCGACTTAATTGGGTACTCCTACGGAGTACAATAAACGCTATAATGGTACTCCTCTCAACCAATCAGAGTCGAGTAATTTTGTTGAGTGTACTATAAAAATTGTTATACAGTTGTTTCAAAAAGGTTAAAGGGGCGAACTGTGAACGGCAATCACACCATCCCTTAGACATGGCGAATAACAGCCGCGGGTGTTTTTATGCCCATCCGCAAATAATGGCAAATAATCCACATTATTTATTATATTGGGTTATTTTCAGGGCAATACACTGCCGCCAAATCAGAAATATTAAAGTATCAACCAATTAATTTGATTGACGGAAGCGCATTGCCCAATTTCGCTGTCTCGACTGTTGTCGCGATCATCGCGTAGCAATGAAAAGATAGGTAATTCTACTTACTATAGTCTGAACATCTGACATGACAGCATCAGTTGTAAGATGATGTTATCTAATTCTTTTATTGCTCTATATTCTGACTTACCTTTAGAAAACAAGGCCCTTACACTTTTGTTTTTTAACCATTGAGCTTTACAAAGTATTGAGCTTCGTAAAATAATATAATTTAGGCACATATCGGGTACATGTGGCTTATTGTTTAGGATAATAAATTAATATTACAAAAGTTCTTAGTGCGCAGTAACAACCAAAATCCTCTGATATAGACCTTTCCGGGATTCGCAAATACAAGGTGTATTCTTGTCTAGCTTTGTCACAAACAACACTATATAAGGGATGATAAAACTATGAAACGATATTTGTACCGAAAAGGCATTGAAACCTTTCAAATTTTAAATCTCGGAAAAGGCATGTGGGAAGGATGTTTCAATTAGTGTCAGAATGCAGAATTATGTCTGTATTAGTTTTGGCCTTATCTTATTAACAAATCGCACATAGATTTCCATTGTCTGTCCTCTTATTGATCATAGATGACGTCTTAAAATGTTCAAAACTAAAGTGAAACCACGAGCGCAGCGAGTAGTTTCACTGTAAAGTTTTGAACATTTTAAGACGTCATCTATGATCAATAAGAGGACAGACAATGATGGAAATCTATGTGCGATCTGTTTTTTACAACAAACTGCGAAATGTTTACAAAATAAAATGAGCGAAAAGTTTTTCGAAAATTTGTCATTCAAGGAAAGCAAGGCGATAGACCAAACAGCTCCGATTATTGTGAGCTTTTGAATATTTTCGCTAAGATGGTAGTTTTCATAACCATTAGAGGACAGAGTACAGAAAGTAAGACGAAGGTTTTTTCGGTTATTTACTTTTGAAAACTTCAAAGGTTATTTTATAACTTACAAAAAAATTTTTCATAAAACACGTCAACATTTCACAACAAACTTCCTACACTGTGATTGGCTAATTTTGACAGTTCTTTGACATCCACTGTAAAAGAATGCTTGCTATTGGTCAAAACTTTTGACATTTACTTATAAATGGCTTTTTTTAGCTATGTCGAAAAGAGTTTGAGTCAGAAAACGAACTCAAAGGTTCTAAAAAACAAAGCTTAGTAATAAGTTCAGCTAAGAAAAGCAATGTCAATTTCACTTGACAACATAGACATTCAAGTTCTGGATGGAGCAGCCATTGAAGATCGACTCTGGAATGGCACTTGACACAAGCTCATTCAAGTCTTTTAGTTCGCACTCGGTTGCAAAGCGAGATGAATTTTTCACGTCTTCCTCTATCTTTTCTGCCTCCAGAACTAAATATTCGTCGGCAAGACTATCAGCAAGATTAAATTCAAAGTTTGGTTTCTCTTTTGGTTTCATTGTCAGCTTTTATTAGCAAAGTAAATTCGCAAAATCACAGTCCTTACGATAAAATCCTACCGGCGAGTCTTGGTTTCAAAAACATTACGTCATCCATGTGTCTGTCCTCTTATTGATCATAGCTTTCAGCCAATCAGAATGTGTTATTTACGTGAGTTGTTGTAAAATAGCAAGGTGATGCAAATCTAGTTTTAGAATGAGGATATTTTTCCTTAAAGTGATTGGTTACCTAGGAGAATATTGTACATATTTAAAGTTAACGCTGATTCCAAAAATGAAACGAAAATAAAAATCTTTTCGAGAAATTAACTCTTGAATATTATCATATTGACAAGGTTTTGAAAGAAAAATGACGAAAACCAAGCTGCGCCAAAAAAGGAATTATGTAGATAAATAAAAAAAGGTTTTTCACAACCTTTACGTTAAGCATTTTTTCCAAGTATTTGAAGTATTTGAAGAAAGTTTTCAACAAAATAAATAAATAAATACAGCTCAAAATTTATTATCTGTATAGGAAATCGCACGAATACCCTACAGTTCGGAATGTACAGCTATGAGTGATGTTTTGAAAGTTTTCAAAATTCTACGAGCGTTTTTATATAATATACTGAACAAAATTGTCACGATAATAATTCGATGAACTCTATTTGTATATAGCCAGGATACAGACATCGATTAATTATATGCTGAGATAAGTTTTAATCACAACTACTTTTTTCATTGAGTCAATATACAACAAATAAATAAGAATACATTATATATTTAAAGAAATGACTTAAATTTGCAGATGTGAAAGCCATAAAAATGTCAGAATGACAGTCGGTTTTTAACTTTAGCTAATCATGAGCGACATGATTTTTCATTTAAAAGCAAAAGCCGCCCAAACTTCTTTGAACTATTGAGAATAAGAATTTGAATCAATTCTCCTGAGAGTGATAGTGACACTGCAGTGGTGAAAATTATTTCTATTCTGTGTAAGACTTGAATTGCCCGCCATTATGTTGAAGTTGTACTTATTAATAGCTCATTGCGGATGAAAAGAACGTTTAATTACTTGATTATGACTGTTGGCCTTTTTGGGGGAGTTTTTGGTTGCTGATTATGTTAGAAAGAAATATTTGTTCTAGCTCGTTTCCCCCACTGTAATCTTGGAGCGACTGCTCGCTTGCATGGCCATTGATGCGAATGATGGATCAGTGCCTTTTTACATTTGCAGCATTCAACTTTTTGACGATGGATGAGAATATTTAGACTGCATAGTACTTATGAAATACATGAAGATATAGAAATATAGATAAGTTATAGTGCTTGAGATGGTGGTTATTCCGGGCGAAAGACCCTTGGAATTAAATTCGGAAAAAATAATATCCGACCTCGCTGGGACAATGGTTTTTCTGGCTGAATGGTTTTTCAATCTTTTTTTATATGGGTAGTGACTAGAGTATATGAGTTTTGGGTATTTCGCTTCGAAATGTCACTTTTACTTTTTTCCTTAAGAGTTTGCAAGTCGTTCTCATGAAAAATAGCAAAAAAAGACTGTCGGCCTTTCTTAGTCGTACGCGAGCGTCGCCATAGTAACTTAATTGGGACTCTAAAGAGTACAATTTGGGATTTAATCGAACTCCTCTTGCCCAATCAGAATCGAGTAATTTTGTTTAGAATATTATGTTTGTAATGAACCGAAAATCGTATTCAAACAATGAAAACAACACACAACGCTCTTTCTATAAGTTCTCATAATTATGTTCCTTTTTTTAAACTTCGACAAAGATTGCCTTTTAGCTGAGGAAAGCCTTAAAGAAAAAATAGAGTCCAGTGCACAATTTAAGGATCTTAGTTTGCCTTGTTGAGGTTCAAAATGTGAATCGTTCCTCAAAATAATGTTGGAGGTTATTCAGCGGTTTTTATTAATTCCATATTATTTATTTTTCATCGCTCACATCATGCCACCTAAGGTCACGGCTATTAGCTTGAAAGATTTCCTAAATGAATGACCTGAGCATTGTGGTTGACTCGATCTCTCGATCGTTGGCCATTTTGCAAATGGATTATATATCTACGGGTTAAACAACGAAGACATAACACATGCTTCATTTCTCTTTTAAACTCCGGTATTCTGAAAGAGTACACTATCACATTAATCAACGAGTTACTCAAAATCAGCAATTTGATTAACAATTTCCAATATTTTCCAATAATATTTATATCAAAGACTTCTCTAATGTTCAGGGGCGACCAAGTGACAAGAGAAGCCACTGTTACGATAAACAGTGTCTTGGCCAGGTTTTTATTCTCTTGCATGGTCCTTGACTGCTGAATCTTCGTGAAGAATTTAATCTTGATCCAAATAGACAAGTATGATATCAGTATCGTACTACAGGATACGATTAGGATTGTAATAGTAATAAAACGAGAAATGAAGGAGGACAAGATATCACGGATATAAAGGTGGAAGGAAACTGGAACCCCAAAGGCAAGCAGCCATACACATCCAATAGCCAAATAGTAGTGTTGTTTTCGTGCAAGTCGATGGGAAAATGGCCAACATACAGCGATGACTCTCTCAATAGAAATAGCCGAGAGAGATATAATTGAGGCGGTCATACTCCATTGTAAATGAAAGATGAAGCACAATTGAATGTAAATAACTGAGGGGTTTTCTCTAAGAAAGTAGTCAATGTAAAAAATACACAATGCTATTGAAGTTAAGCCAACCAGCGCATCAGCAACTGTCATGTTTATCAATAAAAGGTTTGACTTTTTCGATCGAAGAGATCTATTACTGAAGATTACCAAAGCGATGGTGTTAGCAATGAGTATGACGATGCCTATTGCTATTGTCAAACCGCAATTAAATGTGATATCGTTTTTAGTTAGAATCGGAAGACTTAAAAACTCTGTCAAATTAATTTTTAGTGTCATGGTTATAGCAGGCTGTTTCTTGTGCTGGAAATGGCTTGCTGTTTAATGAACTAAGAAAAGAAACCCAGAATATCCAATGAGAGAAATCTGCAAACGTTGAAAAAAAGAAAAGAAAAAAAAAGAAAAAAAAAAAAAAAAAAAAAAAGAAAGAAAAGAAAGAAACCGCATAGATTAGTAGAGAAATAAAGTTAAAAAAGAAATCTTAGCTTTAGTTTTTTTGTTATCATAACACATTTAGAAAGAAAAATAAACAGTATATATAACGACAGAAAAATATATAATGAAGTTGACAGAAAAGAAAGGAAATATATAGGATAATGAGATATAGATGATTTAGAATGAGATAACTAATACTAGTAAGAAAAACGGCATTATTACGACAATTATATCATTATTCCAGACCACGTCCTTTTTTGTTTTCTCAAAACTGAGCTTGCCCAAGCGTATTATTTACTCATTGAAAGTCAAAGATTAATTTAAGAACACAAAAGTTTTAGCTTAAATCCCAGAGTAAAACATTTACTTACCCGTTTGAGTGGTTTTTGTTTTTTTTATTCTTATTTAAACTTCTATTGCTGGCTTCTTTGGTTTTGGTTTATTTGATAAATATCCAGGTAACGAACTAAGAACCTAGTACAAGTACAAGTACCTTCTGATTCTTGTTGTTTTCAATCGAAGAGAATCAAATAGAAATTCATCAAGAATTTTAAGATCGAGCTCTGAACCTGGGGGACGCTTCTCGCTTCTCCCGTTAGCAATAACTGGTACTATTAGTCATGGTTTAATAATATGAAGGGTAAAATATTGAGATATTTTAGGTAAACAATGTTGAAGCAATAGAGAGTTTTAGATTGACTTTTTTCCTCCCCGCAAACGGCAAACGTGACCACGTTTTCATAGTTTTCCCGTTTTTAAAATTACCTTTTAGAAACCTTCTCCCCAGGGGCAAATACTCTTTTGTTTTTCTACTACTTGGACTTTTTTTGCGATTCTTTTTCAGTCATCTAAAAGAATTTGTCACTGGTCAACTGACGTTTCACGTTTGCCGTGGACGTAAATCTAAAACTCTGTAATAACTCACATAAATCATTATGACTTATCAAAAAATGAAATTATTCAGTTCTACAGAACGTTCAACCAATCAGCTTTCTGTGATTGACTTTTTAATGGCGTTCAAGATCAATTAAATGATCCTTGTTTATTAATAATAGTAAGAAATTTTTTTTTGTATTATACCGTCCGTCACTCTGCTAGCGACGGGCCCAAAACCATCAACGAAGTCCTCAAGTATTAACTGCTCCTCTTTTTTTACTTTTACTCTTATATAGAGATGGTGATGTAATCCCAATTTCACGTGCATATATATTTAATCCCTTATTCCTTATTACTCGGGCTTTCGAAGAAATGCCCGAGGTATGAATTGGGCTTCGTTATTTTTTTTCTTCAGTCACTAATCGCCCTCGAAGCCCTAAGGCGCATGCGTCAATACAAAGTCTGCGTAGAATCAACCATGAGCACATGTTTGAGTAATGACGGATATGGGGAAGGACTCGTCGCTGTTTCAAGTAATGAATAATATGGAGTCTATCACCCTCAACATTTTTAGCACGCGTGATTTTGCACAGACTTGCACCATCTAATAGGGTGACAATGTTCACGAAGAATTCTTTCGATTTTCTGCTATGAAGCCCGAGTTCACGCAGATATGCGTCTAGTTCCCTTATACTTCATGCTTACACTTAGAATTGGAATCTCGATCAACTATTTATAATGAAATGTAATTTCTGTCGACATGGTAGACCCACAGGGAGCACCAATTTAGATAAAAGTGAAAGCTGAGAAATAAATAAACAAACAAAAATCCCGAAAAAATCACACTGACAGGTAGCCCAAGCTTGGTTTCTGTGGTGTCCAGTTGTCATGGAAACATACAATGTGACCTTTAAACTCTAATGCATTATTTCAAACAGGGCAACTTTGAACTTGACACTTTTCAACAATTTGTTACTTTTTCTTCTCAACGCTCATCTCGTACTCGTTCAAGTCAAGCGAATTTGCTTTTTCACAATTCTTGTCGAGCTTCTCTTTTTAGGGTCTCTTTTTTCAACCGTATTGTTTTCCTCTGGAATAGTCTCCCTTCTTCAGTTCTTAGCATTTCCTCTGTATCTTCTTTCAAGAGTAATCTGTATTCTCATTACATTTCTAAACTTAACTCTACTTTTGATGTCAATAGAATGTGTACGTGGAAAACGTTTTGTTCGAAGGGCTGCTCTTATGCTATTATGAGTTGTTGTACATTATATTTGTATTTTTGCTTTAGTTTTTCCTAGCTTTTTGTTGTCTGGACGCTTATTTTGAAATAACAAGAGAGATTAAAAGTAAAGGAAGACCGTTTGAATGTGTGTGTGAGTTTTAACAGCCCTGGCAGGCCGCCCACAGTTACGTCATCACGGCCATTTTGGTACCATTTAACGAAAGATTTCTCATAAGCATCCATAATGGCCGCCATGTTTTTGTCTTTTGACTCTCTTGTAGGAATGCTTGCAATACATCAATTCAGAGGTCTTAACAAAAAATCATTTTTATTAAAGAAGAAAAAATACAGACAATAGCTGCCATCATGTTCGATGACACGGTGGTATATTAAAAGACTAAAGACTAATAGAGTTTTTAAGTATGACGTCCATCGTATTGAAAGCGACTTCCAGGGTCAAAATGAAAATATTTTACTTGCCTATTTCTTCATTGAGGTGGTGATTAATTGAAAACCTTTTTCGCTTTATCATTTCCAGTTTTAATGACAAGTCAGTGGATCCGGACATACGTCACAACTTAAAAGCTCTAAAAAAATAAATACAAATCTTGTAGTATGATTACCAATGCATACCAACTTTATCTTACAAGTGTTTTGAAGCGGAGAGTGTCATGGATGTCGTCAAATCCTGACTTCATTACATTTTTTTGAATGATGTCCTTCTGAACTACGAATCGGTCGGGAACGAATACCACAATGGACGTTGTTGACGATCTGACTGTTTTGTTGTTGTTGTTCGTTTAGTTGTACCTATTGACGTATTGTTGTTGCTTTATGTGATCCTCTCAAAGCAGCCTACAGTTTCCCCAGCTCATTGGGAGATATATTGAATTATACATCGCGTACAATTGCACTCAAAACTAGGCCATGACCGCCTTATAGTTGCGTTATAGTTTTACAAGTGCAGAATCGCTTTAATCCTTGAGCTTGTATAAACTTTTTCATCATTTTTCGTCTGCCATTAAATATGCCATGACTATCCGCGCCAACAACAATTTTCAAGATTTCACGCGAACAATTTTGGTCCCAGGCTTCGCGCGATTTCATTGCGCGACTCCAAACTTCCAAACAGGGTTCGCGCGCTCGGTTTAAAAAAGTGCGTCTTCAATAGAAACTGGTGACTAAGAGCGTTGTTTCCAGGACGAAGAATGATAAAAACGATTGTTAATTTGGCGCAATTATCAAGCGATTCTGAACTTCTTTAAAACCAGCCTCCACAGTGACTGAACAAATACTTCAAAATTCGCATATCACATTTTAAGCTGAAAGAAACAAATGGAGGATTCATTTAAGGCAGTGAATGTACATCAAATTTCCGGTGCTACATTATTTCAGAAGGGCATTTACGAAGACATACTATGACGTTTGTTGCACTTTCCATACAAAAGGACGCCATTTTGATACAGTATTCACGCAAAGAAAATCGCTGGATCGACCAAGAGGTAATATTAAAGCAAACTAAACTATCGTTGTATTACTCTTATTTTCCGGTGCTACATTTTTTCATGACGCTTCCCCGATATTGCGATCGAGAGTGGAAAGTACGAATTCTTCCTTATTCTTTGTAAATCTTCGAGGTTAATTAGCATGAAATGTGACAGTCGATCCGTGATATAGTATGCAAATAATCAAAATAACCGGAAGTGCTAACTGCGGTTTAAAAATTGTTTTGTTGTTGTTGTTGTTATTTGTTTAGCCTAGGTATTGACGTATGGTTGTTGTTTTATGTAATCCTTTCAAAATAGCCCTCGGTATACCCAGCTCTTTGCGAGGCATATTCAATCAAAGTTCAGTGTGTTGCCATGGTGACAAGATGCTACGCCGCCGTCTGTTATGTGGGTAAGTAACAGAAAAGCGATTCTTGTCCACGGTACTCTGAAAGGTAAAAGGACACGAAATATACATCTTTTTTCTGACTAGATTTCAGCGAAAAAAAGAATAGCTGGCAATAGCAAATATTAGAGTTGTATTCTACTGCCTTCTAGCAATTGTTGTAATTGCTTACTATCAATCACGTGAGTTTTAAGGTGTTGACGGGGAGAGGGGGGAAGGGGTGGGTAGTGGGCAACCAATATACAACTACATATACATGTATTTTCTCAAATACTCGAGTTGAAACAATTGTTTGGAGACAATAGAGTGTAACTCTTATATCTGCAATTGAATTTTTATAGGTCGTAGGTCGTAGAGGTGTTCCAGTGGGGTCTAAAAACTGTTAAGAATCGAGCTCTATATTAAAATCACGCACATCTGGAGGGGACTACGGGCTACATATACATGTATTTTCTCAAATGCTCGAGTTGAAACAATTGTTTGGAGACAATAGAGTGTAACTCTTATATCTGCAATTGAATTTTTATAGGTCGTAGGTCGTAGAGGTGTTCCAGTGGGGTCTAAAAACTGTTAAGAATCGAGCTCTATATTAAAATCACGCACATCTGGAGGGGACTACGGGCTTTGCACAAAAGTGGCCAAAAAACTGAAACAATATTGGCAATAGCTCTATCGTTTTTTTATGTCAATTTTTTACACAAATTGCCAAAAATTCTTGGAAGGTTTGATGAGTCCAGTTTCAGAGTATAAATCACTTGACCCACTAGACTAGGATCGTGAAAAGGCTGTTAGACTTCAATATTCTCAAATCTCAGGGCATACTTACCGGTATTAGGTCTGGCTTTCCAAACATGTTGCCATGAAAGTTATTGCCTGACCTGTCCAACAAGACAGAACCCTTAAGGTCCTCCATGTCATAATGGGCTCGTACGAGGTAGTTGCGGATGGGCCACTGCAGGCCTGCTAGTTTCATGTAGCTTTGGATTTCTTCATCAGGAACTTGGATACCCCACAGTGTGGCCTATCATATAAAGAAGACACGGATAGGTTGGGTTGGTATCAATAAACTGTACTTCTCAGCGGGGAATTGAATGGAATCACCTGGATGGATGAGCAGGAGGACAGTGCTTGCGCTTTACTGACAGTTGGTAATGCGATTCATGAGATTTAATGTCCTTACAGATATATCACGGAATTACATCGATCACAATAATAACACACTGAGTAATCACATCATCAGTTCGACAATACTATAGACGTAATCATTATCGCTATATAACGTCACCACCTTCTTGACCATTAATAGCATAACAATTGATACAATCATGCTCAATTTTCAACGTCATGACGTCACCTTTGATTTCCATGCTATGATTACTTACGTCATCCAGAGTTCCATTCAAGAAATGTGCTTGATTTTTTCCAATGTAAAGAGCGGCGCTTGGCGTCTGTTGAAAACGTACGACCAAATTATTAATTACTTTTACTTTATTCATTTCAGTTATTCAGAAAAATAAATAGAAGAGAGTAGGCTGCTCACCAATGATGGCTTCTGTACATTAGTGGTTGAACCTACAGAAGAGCCGTTCACGAAGAGAGTGACAATATTTCCTGTTCGAGTTAAAGACAACAATGCGTCACTGAAATGTTGATATTATCCATCATCACAAAAGTAAAGCTGAGCATCGATTTTATCGATATCCTGAAAACAGCCTTTAAATTGATGGTGTTGGATTTTATGAAAGGAGGCAGAGGAGAGCCCAACGCACTCTACTCACATATGATGCCGAGCCCAAATGTAAAACCCCAAACTCATCATTACACCACCAAGTCAAAAACGTCAGTCAATGGTACTTACTCTGTGCGTCATATCTAAAGGCTAGATGATGCCATTCATCAGGTTCGATGGCTTCAGTTCCTGCCGTAACTACGGACCCCACGTTACCATAGATAAGTCTACAGGAATGATAGTCACGCAACAAAAGTGAGTCACGCAATAAGGGTAAGGTTAGGACCTTACACTTATTGCGTGACGTACCCCAATAACATTATCAAGTAGGATAGCTATTGAAATAGAAAGAAACTGAATTTCACAACTAAAATCACTGACCATTTTGATTGTACCACTTCTAATGTCGTATACTGTATTAAATGCACCCGCTGTAATCTTTTGTATGTGGGCGAGACTGGCCGCCTACTTGGTGATCGCATTTGCAATCATTTTTATGATATTCGCAATAAAAATCCCACCAAACCAGTTTCCCGCCATTTTAATCTAGCTAACCCATCTCTTTCTGACTTCATTGTTTTTCGGGCTTTCTTTGATAAAGGGCAACAATGATTGTCGCAAGACCAAAGAAATGCGGCTTATTCACTTATTGGGCACTCTTAGTCCCATTGGAATTAATGAACGCTTTACTTTCAAATAACCTTTTCTTTTGTCATTTGATTGTTTGTTTGTTTCCTTGACTACCTTGTTCTCATTGGTTTCTTTTGTCTTATTCTATCTTATATACACTCGTTTCTACCACCTCTTTCTCTTTTACTCCGACAAAGGACTAGCGTCCGAAACGTCAGTAAGTATTTTCATCTTTTCACGGTGTATAATTTACTTTTTTATCATTAATGTTTAATTAGAAACACCGACACAGCTCACACTAGTTTTTAGTAGTTATATCTTGCTTTTATTTAATTTATTTAATTTTTTTTTTGTGCTTTGTTTTGGATGTAGTGCCCTTATGCGAATAATTATTTACTTATTTTTTCTTTTGTTAATTGTATGTGTTTGTTTTAACTTCGTATGTGTACTGTTAAATAATAATTTGTTGAATAAAAAAAAGGTAGGAATGACCTGTTTTTGAGATACAAGCACAATGTAGCATCAAGTGTACAGATAATAGGTTGATTGGTGAGAGGGTAACCGGTAGCCATCTTGATCCATGTTGTGATGGTAAAACTAAAAACATACAAGAAATGCAATAATTCTGTGACCGATTAAAGCCAATTGTAGACTCTTAAAAATCCAGTGCATAGGGACTTGCCTCGAATCCAGGAGTTGCTTGTTTTGGTATTTTTGCTTTTTTTTACCGACCTCAGAAGTGAGGCTAAGCATGAATACACTGGAGTATTAAAAGTCGTCGATGTTCTGTCTCGTTTCTCAGTCGAAATAAAGGGACTTAAGCTCACTTGCTCGATTACTTGACAATGGATGATGAAATCGGTATTTGGGGTCCCACAAAAATGACTATAGGTCCTTGGGTCCCTCAAGGATGAACATGGGTCACTGGGTCCCTCAAGAACGAAAATGGGTCGCTGGGTTCCTCAACAACGAAAATGGATCCCTCAACAACGATATTGGGTCCCTGGACCCATGAAGCACGATAAAGGGTCCCTGGGTCCCTCAATAACGATAAAGGGTCCCTGGGTCCATCAAGAACGATAAGGGGTCCCTTGGTTTTTCAAGAACGATAAAGGGTCCATGGGTCCCTTAAGAACGATAAAGGGTCCCTGGGTCCATCAAGAACGATAAGGGGTCCCTTGGTCCATCAAGAACGATAAAGGGTCCCTGGGTCCCTCAAGAACGATAAAGGGTCCATGGGTCCCTCAATAACGATGTTAGGTATTAGGATATTAGGTCCCATTAGGGTTCATCAAGAACGCTACAGCGAAAATGCGCTTGTCTATACGCCTATATACCTGTCTAGTAAGCCAATTTGACCAATTGAAGGAAGTTGTACGTAATCGGCGGTCCCGTCGAAATATAGTGCTTCGTTAACTCTGGAATAAATGTCATACAAAAAGATTAAAAACAAAAGTGTATAATTAGGTTCTTTTCATAGCCATAGTGGAAATGTCTTTTGCCATACGTTTACGTCTTTCCATATATCGTCACATCTGGTTGAATTAAACGACAGATATATGACCAGCATGGTAGCCACGTCTTTCTCTAGAACAATATTTTCAAACTACAGTGTACACGAGTTTAAGCCCACCAGAACGACACATGAGAACTGGCTTCAATTATGTCTGAAAGTGTGTACATTCTCATTTTGTTTTCATATTTTTGGATAAATGACATACCTTTCAGCACAATTGGCTTCCAGCCTTGACCAGATGACGTCCTCTTGACCGAAGACAAACATCCCCAGTCTACCTCCGGTGATATGCGTATCGAAGATATCCCCCGAGTCTGAGAGGACCTTTGGGCCTTGGTAAATTTTCAACCTTTGATAAGAACGCATAGGAGATGATATCAATCCAATTTTGATTTATCAATTTATATAGCGCTATTTCAATGTGTATACTCAAAGGTACTTTACAATCAGGATACGGGTGGTTAGCTAAAGGGGGGATGGTCACTGCCAGGGTTTATTTTCAAAGGAATATCAAATAACGGAATAAAAGTAACCTGGTATGTTGATTTGAAGTATGTTGATTTGCCTCCAGCAATCATCAATGAGAGTACACAGCAAATAGAATAAAAAACGTTCTCGGCTTAAAAATGTTAATTCATCGAGGCTAAACCGAGAAATTTTCTGGGTAGTCGATATCCTGGGCATTTGGAGATTGTTTGCTTACAACACGTGCATGAAGAGTAACGAAATGACTGGTTTGGTAGCTTGAATCAATTTTCAAGAGCGGCAAGACTGCATTATGCCTAATTTTTAAGTCATTAAAACTGTTTACCCAGAATAACTAACTTGGGTTTAGCTTCGGTGATTCAAATATAGATAATAATCGAGGAAGTATGAAAGCATAGCCTGCACGGGTCATTTAGTACTTTGGTGAAAATCTAGCCTGCAATGTATTTTAGTTAAAATCTTAATACGATCTAAGTTTTGATGTTTTTATTGTTGTACAAAAAGTGATTTTACATGATATTCTATCATTTGAAATAATGTTAACAATAAATTTGAAACCAGCCAGAAGCTAGGCGTGGACTAAAAGTATTACCTGATAATACCAACAGAAGGTCGATGTTTGATGTGGAACTGGTATGGTGTCTGATGCTGCCAGCCCGCCATCTTTGGTTCATGCCAAAGAACTGTACACTAGGAATAAATATTAACAACATTCGAAAATGAGTTTGCTGCACGGTTGAAGTCACTATGCGTGTACATTCCGAGCGGAAAAGGTTACAGAGCTAGTGTTCTGTAACCGTGTCATTCGCGCTAAGTGGTTGGCTCAAGAAGTCTCGTCACATGCCTCATGACCGTGACGTTTATTTGCACTCAGTACCAGCTCTACTCTCATTATTTTAGGGTTAAAACGTTAGATATTTACCTGATTTGTTGAGTCTGAAGAGTACCATAAGGCTTGTGCAAGAGCCTTGCCAGGACCAGTGTTCGAGTCAACCAACTAAAACATGCAAATAACAAGGTTACTTTTAAGGTATTAGGATACGTTTACGACCACTATGCGCGCAAACTTAAATAACGCGCTGGGTTTATAGTATAACACAAACAAAGTATACATTTTCTGAAAGCTGAGTAAACATAGTTTATGAAGAAATCTTCAAAATACGATTTTTTTACTGTTGTTTACATTATTGTAATCGAAGCGAAATTTGACCATGCCTCAGTAAAAACGGACACGTACATTTTAAAGTGTATATCAAGGATAAAATGTTATTTTCAAAATCATATTTATGTGATTAGTGTAGTAGTATGGTTGCAGTATTTTTGTATGTCAAATTTTCTTTTAGGAGAAATAAACATTTGAAATATCGATATGCAAATGAATTACGTAAATTCAAGACTAATTTATTATACAAAAATGCTGTCGTGGAAAGTACTGCTTTTTTTTCATTTGCAAATTAAATCATACTTATAATTGAAATGTATGACTTTGTACACTTTTGGGTTATTTCATTTCAGAACACTTCTCGTAAATGACACTTCAAAACGTAACCCATTCTGGAATTTACGTCATCTTATTTGCATATTGATATTTCAAATGCTTATTTCTCTGAAAAGAGAGGTCCACATACAAAAATACTGCAACCATACTACTACACTAATCCTTGATATACACTTTAAGCTATGCTTGCGAAAAATGTCTTAACATACTCAGGAGATAATAAGCTTAAAAAGCGTGTCCCAGATTTTTGACATCTCTCGCTATTTTTGATCAAAGTTCAGCGATCGCTTTTGGAGTGTTGTTTAGAGTAAAAAGCGTCATAACTTTGGAAATAAATTAAATTTCAGAATTCGGAGACACCCTTTTTTGGATCACGAGTTACTTTATAAACTCCCCAAATTTAAAAGGAAATTAAAAGAAATCCAAGGGACTTTTAGCTTTTTGAGGTTGAGGTTTGAGCGGCAAAAAAGATTCGAGAAAAACACATTTCTTTGTTTGGGGCCGGAAGCTGCAGGGAGCCACGATGGTGTTGGCCAAAACACCTTGAGCCTTCCATTAACTTGTAGTTAGCTTAGTATACGTTGTAAATAGTATTTTTAGTATTAAACTAATTGTAAATCCTGAAGAGTCTACCGTGTCTAAATAAAGCATCTATCTATCCATCTATCTATCTATCATTCTCCACCTGCAAACAGCGCGGGAATTCTCAACAACAGACCATACTGTTAAGCAAAATTACAAGAAAAATGTTCGGAGAACTGCTTCCCTTTCTGGACAACGAAGTAATTTTTTATAAGGAGAACGTCACAGGGAAAAGCTCTGTAGAGAAATAAAACTGTAATGTTCGAGTTGATGTAATTTCATAGAACTCTTACTTTGAGTTGAATTCCTTTGATTCCTGCGTTAATATCGGCATCAGCAAAGTTGATATTTTCTTTACGCCACATGGCAACGTAAAACTTTCTGTTTGTTTGGTAGCCAAACACGACTCCAATGTAATCAGAACCTGACGACGCCTTGACGTACATAGTACCCTTATAGTCTACTGGGCCGTATCTCGTCTCGCCTGAATATGAAATATACCAGAATTAGTATAGGAAATCGCACGATCTCGAGTACAATTTGAGGCGAGTGCAATTAAAGAACTGTCAAAACAATACGAGTGTCTATTAATTCCAAATTGTACGAGAAGATCGAGAAGATTTTTTGTTTAAATTTCACTCAAATTTCAGTAAAAAATGCGAAGCGACGCCGTTCATCTTTGTCTATTTGGCGGCCGATTTTCAGTCCATCGCGCAACTGACGGAAATGCATAAAAAAGATTAGTTCTTACGGCTTTAAAATGTTATATGTTTTTTAAGTATAAAATGATAGAAGATAATTGTTTTGACATTGTTTTGGCCGTGTAGCCATAGCGACTTAATTCGGTACTCTATACGGAGTACAATTAACTTTATAATGGTACTCCTCTCGACCAATCAAAGTCGAGTAATTTTGTTGAGTGTACTATAAAAAAAAAATAATGGGATAGAACCATTGTCCCAACAGGAATTGCTTTGGGGAATAAAACAATATGATTTTTTTTTTGCATCAGAAGAGATAACCTATTGTTTTGTCCCCCCGAACATTTCCTATAGGGAATCCATGTGAGGGGTCTATACTGCTGAGCGGACGGGTAGACGAATGTGCAGAAGGAAGAATTGGAATAGATGCCTTTGGGATTCCTTTTGAATTTTGACTTTTACCAGTTTCGATACTATCTAGCGAAGTTCGTCTAGCAGAATCGCTTAGTGAGTTTCGACAGCTTTTAAACAAACCCACAACCTAATTATTTATTCACGGCATTCATGGAAAACAGGTTTTTTACTTATTTTTTTAAAGTATCTATTGCATTTTGATCGAATTTATTACATTATTAGATTATTTAATATTTTTGTACATATTTGACCAGATGTTTTAACCGTGTCAAAATAAATTGAGCTGCATTCCAAAGTACTACGAGGGGCTATGGGTTGGATGGTAGGTTTGAAAAAATAAATGGAAGAAAGGAACGAAAGAACTTCTAAAGAATACGTTTGAAAGACGACGTGATTTCGAATTCACCCCCTTTTATGAAACTAAATCAAAATGTTTTTCTAAGACACTACTCTCAATAGAACGTTACAAGAAGTGATCACTTGGGGAATCGAAGTGCTAGAAGTAATAATAATTGCGCGTAGTGCAAGAGACAAGAATAATACAGGAGTTATGAGATATCACTTACCGATAAGCATGCCGGGATGCGTGGTTTTGGATACGTGTTCTACGTCAACCCCCTTAAAATAAAATAATTAAAAAAACATAAAAAAAAGAAGCGACCCACAAAATTGGTGAATATGAGCCAATGCTTTATGGGTCGTAAGAAAGCAGTATGTTGTGCTAAAGAATATATGACTGACCCAGCTGTTGTCTTTCTAGACTCATTAGGAAGAATGCAAGCTAACTATGGATAAAGCCTGGTCCTCACTAGCGACATAAACACAAGCATAAGCATAAGAGTGTAAGTCCTCACTGGGAAATTCAATGACTTAAGCATAAGTAAAAGCATAAGAAGAAAGGAACGTTTTGATCCTTATCCTTATGCTTGTAGTTATGTCGTACTAAGGACCAGGCTTAAGAAGCATGACGAAAAAACAGCAGCACGACCTCCCAAAAAAAGCAGGACGAAAAATGATAATAACAAAAGGTTGCAAGAAAAACTTTCTCCATTAATCGCTGGTACCTTTTTTCCAACTCTCCACACAGGATCAGGATCACCATGGCCTGGGTACAAGTCTACGGTGAAATAATCCAGAAAACTGGTCTTGCTGATGTGTTTGACACGTGGACATGCATCGTCATCATCAACGACACCATCACCATCATAATCTGTCATGCAGGCGTCACCAACAGGTCGAGCTAAAATGGGCAGAGATGACAGTTATTAGGGCTCTTGCATTTACACATGGTATATGGCAATGACAATCTCCCTAGCAATCAAATCTGATTTTATATTTGTTTTCCTAGTAACTAGGCAATCTTAACATGATTATCTCTGACATCACATACAGGTATTTCCCTTCGACGTCATACTTCTTTCTTAAAAACCCTATTGCAATAACCCTTACTATTTGTATATATTCGCGGTATTTTTTAAAAATGACACAAATCCATTATCAGTTCCTACCCAACTACATTTTTTACCTTTAACATCATAAGTTCTTTGATCGTGTTTTTGGTCCGGGTTCTTGACCAGTGGGCAGTTATCATTCTGATTGGTAATCCCATCGTTATCTTGGTTATCATCACAACCATCGCCTGAAAAAAAAAATCTCTATAATTATGCACCTAACGGAAAAAGCGTCGTCGGGTTCGAGAAGGTCATATCATTGAAGGCCAAAAAGGATTTTAGGTACTCCGAAATGCGCATTATATTTGCATATAGACATGTAAAAATGCAGACTAGAGCAAAGTCGGTCGACCTAGATTAACGACATGCCAACGCCATGGTATGCACAGGAAGGGAAAACTGCAAGTACGCATGAAATTAGCATAATTATTTGTCTTCCCATGCTCTCCTTCGGTCTTAGCTTCGAAGACATAACCTTTTTTTGAACCCGACAACGTTTTTTCAATCAAGTGTAATATATAGATTTTTTCATAGCATGCTTTATTCCTAATTAATAATAATGATAATAATTATACAGCTTCTCATTAATCCCATATAGGTAACTGTCCAATTATTTTCTTAATTGGACAGGTCTTGTTGATATGTGATTAATTAGGCAGGTACATAATTAATAGGTAATGGGATTTCATGCTCCCCAATATACTAATAATAATAATATTGGTAATAATAATAATAATAACAATGAAAACTTTATTGTGATGCTTTTTGTTTTACAATAGCAAATCTCGCTAATAACTAGGTAATTTGCAATCGGCTACTTGAATTAAAGATAAATTCAGTTTTACATGAAATGAAAGGCTTATAGCTCAAGATATATACTTGGATACATAATAGAAGATAGAGGGGGAAAAACAATAATAGTAAGAAATAAAATGATATGAAGATACTAAAAATTCATTAAATCAGGATTTCCCCAGTCTTTGTTTCGTTTACAAAAAATGAAATATGTTGATCTGATGGCAATGTTGATTATTTTTCTTATAATATACATTTTATGCCTTTTCTCGTATCCTAGCTGGTCGAACATTTCTAAAAACGTTGAGCTTTCCGCAGAGAAAACTCCAACAGAACTAATCGAGAGATTTACAAATTTAACAGATTTAAAATCACTACTTAATTTTCTTATAATATTTTTGTACTTTTTATATTTTCGATCAACATTATTTTTCAAATTTGATTCAAAACCAACTGTTAGTTCCAGAATAAAAAGACAGTCTAGTGTTTTTATCAGAAGATCAGGACGGTGGGCATCTCCAGTTATAAGCGAGGGACTGGTATAGCCTTCAATGTCAGCATATAATGAAGATTTGTCGAGTTTACATAGCAGTGATGCAGCGAGGAAGTTTAAGATGGAATCGTGCCTCCAAGTGAAACGTGGTAGAACCGCAATGGGAGCACTCAGAACTAGCTGACAAACCCCATTTTGCTAGATTCGTGCGTGTAATAATAATGATAATAATAATAATAATAATAATAATAACAATAATAATAATAACAATAATAATAATAATAATAATAATGATAATGATAATAATAATAACTAGCTGACAAACCCCATTTTGCTAGATTCGTGCGTGTAATAATAATGATAATAATAATAATAACAATAATAATAATAATGATAATAATAATAATAATAACAATAATAACAATAATAATAATAATAATGATGATAATAATAATAATAATAATAATAATAATAATAATAACAATAATAATCTATTTAGCGTTAATTCCAAGAGTTCAATAACGCTTCACAATTTTAATACATGGTATTCACATAGTAAGACAAGCCATAACAATAATAATAATAACAATAATAATAATAATAATAATAATAACTAATAACAATAATAATCTATTTAGCGTTAATTCCAAGAGTTCAATAACGCTTCACAATTTTAATACATGGTATTCACATAGTAAGACAAGCCATTATTTTCCTTAGTTAATAGAACTATTTTAGCTTGGGCGTAATGTCTTTTCATTTCAGACCACGTGTCATTCTCTTGACATTCTCTCCTTAACAAATGAGAGTTTCTAGAGCATTTTTGCTTCGATATCAGGGTGAAAGGGGGGTAGATTGGGTGCATGGTTCATTCTTTTATAAATATAAATATAAGAATAGAGATGTAGTAAATAGGAAGTTATTTAACGGCTTTTTAGAAAACAGCTAACCCCTTCCTCGTACTACTGTAAAATAATTGGGTTACCTATGTCATCCCCATCCGCGTCAGCCTGGTCACCATTAGGTAGATCAACACAGTTATCAAAGTCATTGAGTACCCCATCACCGTCTCTGTAAAATAAGCACAATTATTACATGATATTTGGCACTCAAAGTATCGCGCAATTCATTCTTGTATCGTTTCGTGTAGATACACTTACTTATCCTTTCCTGGACCGTCACACACATCGCCATAACCATTCTGATTTGAATCCAGCTACATTATACGGTAAATACAAACGTTATTAAATGCAATCAGCATTATTGAAATGATAATAATAAAAAACAATCTTATTGATTTTAAATTCAAAATAAGAAAAAACGCAAATATACGATGTTTCTAAGTCAACATGACTTCATTTTCAAATACTTTAATGGTGGTCCTTTGGCAATTGTTACAAAGTAAATTCAATAAAAGGACAGTAGCTAAAGTGTTCAAAATTCGTAAACAAACACGCAAAATTACATCGAACCAGACTGGGTGTTAAGTCATTTATCGTTCACTGATGAACAGCATCTCAAATATCAAACAGTCAAGTTTTCCATTGCACTTCTTCAATACTGTGAACATGCTCTTAAGATAGGGGGTCTTAACCAACAGCAGGCGATTTTAAATCTGGTACAACGGTGTTGTGTGTGTGTGTGTCGCTGGTACAAACGGCTATAGACTGAAGTGTATCCTACAATTGTACCCGCGAATCGTCTATTGTTGGTAAGCACATGATGAAAGCCTACGACAAAAACTGACCCCCGATCTTAAGACCATTAAAATACTCGAAAATGAAGTCATGGTGACTAACATACGTATATATATTTTTTATTTCGAATTCAATATCAAATCGTTGTTAATAAGCGTTGATGGTTTGCACAGCCGCCATGTTGGATGAATTAAACAAAATATTCGTCATTAGTCTCTTTTGTCATATCATCCAACATGGTCGCCGTGTCTTTTGTTATTTCATGCTCTTGGGAATGATTGAAAACCAACAATACTATATTTTTTGTGTTAACAAATATCTCCTTTAGCTGACGATGTCTATTACAGTAAACAGATTTTTTGGGAACAAAATTTCCACTATTCAGAAGAAATTTATTAAAGAGTCATAGTGAAGTATGGCCTTTGAAGCCCTTAGTCAATAAAATCTCTCTTAGATAACGTCATTATAAATATATATATTACGTCATCATTTAATATGTCAGTCAATCATCTTGGTTATATTACATTTTTCCAGTGCCAGCTTACCTGGTTTGTGTTAGACACGTTCGGGCAGTTATCACATAGGTTCCCAATACCATCACCATCACCATCCACCTGATCTCCACTAACGTTCAAATATTTACACTTATCGACTGTATCAAGTATTCCTATGATGGGAAGATTAAAATTACAATTTAACTAATGTAAATATTACACTTTGCATCCCCACACCTGTGTCACATGCAACCCCCCCCCCCCCCCTATCCCAATCAGTATCCTTTTTGTCTTATAAATTCCATAGCAGTACTCACCATCCCCATCACTGTGAGTGTCACATGCACCCCCCCCCCCCCCATCCCCATCAGTATGCTTTTTATATTATAGGTTCCATAGCACTAATCACCATCCCCATCACTGTCAGTGTCACATGCATCCCCAGTACCATCCCCATCAGCATCCTTTTGGCCATGATAATTCCATAGCACTACTCACCATCCCCATCACTGTCAGTGTCACATGCATCCCCCACGCCATCCCCATCAGTATCCTTTTGGTCTGGATTAGTGACATTCCTGCAGTTGTCACATGCATCTCCAACGCCATCGCCATCGACGTCTTCTTGGTCTAGATTCGCTTTAAACTGACAGTTATCCTGCCAAACACAGCAAAATACAACAATGTTGTGTAAGCTATTGGGAAAAAGGCTTGTATTTTTTCCCGTAACGTTTTTCTTTCTTACACTTTGTTTTTAAAGGATGACACTTGACAGCAATTTAACTGATAAACTAGTGCTCCTCTTTTAACGTTTTTGGTTGATAGGGAAGGGACAGCCATTAACGTGTTGATCCGGGCCACGCGAAAATCTAATCACTTGCTGGTGTAATTACAAGTGGTCCGACCGGGACTTGAAGCACGACCTCCCGCCCAACAGACCACGACTTCCCCACTAGATTGCTTTACCTTCACCTTTCTTATCCCAAACATCCATCATTCTTCTCCTCCACCCTTCATCGCAGGTAGTACATCGTATTTAACAACATTTACCTGCTTATCAGGAATGAGATCATTATCATCGTCATCATCACAAGAATCGCCATCAGTATCGAAGTCATTATCTTCCTGTCCAGTGTTAGGAACTACAGGACAGTTATCCTAAAAATACGAAATGCTTTTTAGAACATTTTCATGAAAAAATTAAAATAAAAAAGGCGAATACGGTTTAATAACTTTTTTTGGCAATCACAAATTTGAGCAAACTAACGCACCATTAAGTAGCAAGCAGGAAAATGAAAGCTTCTCGTACTGGAAGCCGTCTCAAACAAATTTTCTTTGTGACACTACAATCGTGCGAGATTCGCACATTTTCTTGCCCCAAATAAATTCCTGTTAGGCTATAAAGTGCAATTCTTACGCTGCCATCGTGCTCTCCCAACTATCCGCGTGCATCCAGAACACAATCTACATACGCTAAGTATTGCGGACTTTTCTTTAAATCTGGGTACTATCGTCGTGTACGGATTAACGAAGTACGTCATAGGTTTCCGAACACACAAGTGGACTGAAATTTTGGTTCTCCTCACTGAGAATAAAAATTAAGTGAAGACATCAAGAATCGAACTCGGTACCTTCGGCACCAAAGAACTACTACAATGCCAACCCCAACACTAAACCTAACCTAACCTAACGCCTAACGCCTAAACCACGGTTGGATGGTCTCATTTTTTAGTCATATTTAAATGATGTATCATCAGCATGTGCACATAAACTATTTATTATAGTTTAATTCATGCTATCGTAGGGTACGACTACTAGCCGATACTATTTGGAATTTGAATAGAATTCTCCTGACAATTCCCGAATACGACGATACAAAATAAATCTGTTTCATAAGATACCTGTCTACAGTTAGGAAGCGTACAACTTAGACCATCATCAGGAATCATGTCGAAATCAGGATCTGGATTACATTCCTCTCCACTGCCACCAAACCCGTCTTTACACTACAAAACACAATGTATAACAATATCAGTTAATAAACCTCTAGCGAGTAAGGTAGTGGTTTTAATTGGCTAAACTCCTCACAGTGCCTCTGTCCACAAAGGTGTATAAATGCTGGGTACTAAATAATTACAAAAACCCAAAAAAGCTTGGGGCAGCTAAAGTAGTCGGGTCTAACTTTATATTTCTTTGCTCCCGTGGCTTATTTGAATTTTTTGGTACGAAGACCAGTATGAACCTTTCTTGATGAAGGAGGATAAGGCGTTGGTAATCAAACATTGATTCGGAATAAACGATTTTTTGAATAACTTGTCTTTGTTCTTTTCTTATTTTAATTTTTTTACTGCTCTTTCTTGGTGTTACAATGCACCTTAAGCACGAAGACAATAAACCAATAGCCAAGGATAGTGAATGTAAAGATAAAAAATACCCTGCAAAACAAGAACCCTAACCTAGAATACAATACAGCTTGCTACACCAAGAATGACCCCTTTTTTGCTTACCACACACTTATATTTGCCAGCAGCAGTCTGTATACACTTGGCGTTCACGTGACATGTGTGTGTTCCATTGGTACAAAAGTCACCAGGTACACAGCCGGCGTAACCACTTCCAATAAACCCAGGATTACAGTATCCGCATTTATAACTTCCCTAAAAAACAAGCAGCAGCTTCATTGTGTTGTCATGTTGTTTATAATTAGATTAACGTCAACGCCAATATGATAACCATCGCCGTTATAATTATAAACCCTGTCTTTACGCAATATCATCATTTGAGTGCAAATTATATATAGCACTAAACCTAAATAGCACTAAACAAGCTGCCAAGGGCATATGGTATTTTTCTCTTATTCTCTTTACTTCATTATATACACACCGAATGCATAATTTATTACTAGATAGCACTAAACACATCTATTTCTTTTGTTTTCAGTTGAGTCATTGATGCTATGTTGTAGCAGTTGGTTAATACTATTTTACGGGAAACTGCACTTTATCATGCATCATGCATCATAGAACATCATCATCATCCATCATCGTCATCACCTTCATCTTCATTCTTATCATCATCACTATCAACAATTGCAACATTATCATCACCATCATGTATCATCACCATCATGATGTTTATTCTCATTGTCATCACCAGCATTAGAACATGAGGGAAACTTAGAACGAAATCCTTTGTCTTTTACTAAATTTCCCTACGTTTAATATATGCGACAGGGTAATTTAGTAAAAGAAAAAGGATTTCTTTGTCTTCTAAATGTTCCTCACGTTCTATGTATGCTGTAAATTCGGGTTTGTAAAGCCCTCGGAAGACAAAAGAATCCGAGGTGATCATGGTATTATTATCGTTATATAATTTCATCAACATCATTATCTTGATTCCAGTCCTTGTACATACTATAGTATTGATACACTGTGCATTGGGATCACAGACGTGTGTGCCCTCTGTGCACTCATCAATTTCCACACAGGTCTGCCTGTGGTTTCGTGCATATTCGACACCAATCCCCGAAGGAGCGTTACCACGGAAACCCGCTGGACAACCACCACAGCGGTAACCAGGAGACAGGTTGACGCACGTGTTGTTATCGTAACAAGGAAATACAATACTGCACTGGAATTGATACAAAGGAGGACATGGGTTAGTTACTTGTTCATTGTAGGTTTGTAGCAATCTATTCCCAAGAAAATGAAATAATATAAGGAAAGGCCGCCATGTTGGCTTATATAACAAAAGAAACTATTAAAACGTGTTTGTAAAATTCAAACCAAAATGGAGGCGATGAAAACCAGACAACACCAAAAAGAAAAAGAAACACTACCGAATGAAATAGTTATTGAGAAACAGTGTACAATGCTAATGTCTAAATCAAGTTGGGGGTATCAATAATCGTTAATAATTTTAATATATGTTACTTACCTCATCGATATTTTTGCACAATTTCCCATCTCCTGTGAATCCATTCGGGCATCCTTCACACGTGTAGTTACCAACACCTCTGTTGCGGCACGTGACTCCTTCAGCACAAGGATTGGCGAGACACTGGCCTGGTAAACAAAATACAAGAGAAATCATGAAGAAGATGGTCAATGTTTTCCACAGCCAAAAAAGAAACGCCATCGCTAATTTCATTAATCTAAAGTTGGTGTCACGAAAGAAGATTAATAGAACAATACCTTCTTACCATACACCTGTCAGCATTATGTCGTTCTGTTGCACCATGATATTATTCTTAAAATACTAAGACCGTAACGGAATTGTGGAATTCTGTCTGTGCCATAACTATGCGTGACATTGGCTTTGCGTGACAGTGACCATGCGTGGCCAAAACTGTGCGGTATAAACGTTAATACCATGCCAAACCCGGCAACCATTGACTATTACAAGGAATACTTACACTCTGCTACTGAAGTACATGTGTGACAAAGAGAGCAGTTAGGGAATGTGTAGTGAGTGGCTGTTTCTGTAGACAGACACGCACGACAAGAGGTCTTCATGACGGTACTACTGTAGCCATCAGGACAACAGTAACACGTTTCTGCTCTGGTCTCGTTATTGAAACTCCCAGGAGGACAGATCTTGCATGGGTAGCCTGCAAAAGTATAATGGCCACACTTAGTGCCAACTATCATATTTCAACTCCCTATGCGCTTCTAAATTGGCTTGCTCATTTATTGAACATCTCCGTGCTTTCGGCACTTCCTGTGTGCTTTACTACTGAAAGAAGCGCAGAAAACGTTCTTTATTTCTCCTTAAATCGTGACCATTGGTATGTTCAGCGGGCTCATTTCATTTGCTATTAGATGTTATATGTGTCTTTCAAACACGATTTAAGCTCGTTTCTTAAATTACCTGTTCCATCGCTGTATGTTCCTGGTTGACAGTCGTATTTCTTTCCCTCAAAGCATACGGTTCCTTTCTCACATGGAAAACACTGATCAGGGCACCACTGAAGGAAAGAGAAGGATAGATTCCGTTTACTTATTAGTTATTCAGGACAACAATCATTTCCATCAATGTGTCCCATGCGCCAATCAATTTTTCCAACCCGTCCCTTCCCATCCAACTACTGCATATAATTCATTTATCCTACCAATTGACATTTGTTATAAGGTCTATGTGTTATGTCATCCCCAGGGTTCGTGCTGAGGTAACCACTTAAAATTCAAGGACTTTTCAAGGAGTACACAAGGACCCAAAAATGAATTTTCAAGAAGTATGTTCAGCTAAATATGCCAACATCTTACACAGTGGTTGCACATGGCCAGCTTTCAGATTTTCCGATCTTTCTGACTATTTTATTTCAGAACCATGGAAGTAACGATCAAAGCAAAAAATGAAGGAGTTTTCAAGGAGTTTTGCTAAAATCGTAAAATTCAAGAGCTTTTCAAGTTCCGTTAAAAATGTGAATTAAATTCAATTCATCCCCTAAAAATCGTTTTACGTGAAAGGCGAGTTAGCTTACCGTTGTGTTACACTTGACGTAGGTATTAGCAGGGCATGGTAACGCAGTCCCATTTTTGCACAACTGAAAACGAACCACGAAAATGTCCAGTCAAGCTATACTTCAAGTCAATCGTAATGCAAGTAATACAAAAAATCGTCTTTCTCATCCCCCGGGGTTCTTGATTATCCCGCAAAACAAAGAGCCATCGGGGCAAAATTACCATCCCTAATAACACAATACGGCATTCTTTAGCACACGTTCCAAGAATAACTTACCCATCCCTCAGGGCAGGGGCTGCATTCTTTAGCAGCACCAAAGGAATAGTCAGTAGGGGAGGCTTTTCCACAAGGAAGCTCCCGTCCATCTCCAGGGCAATAGAATCCAGTACGACATCGACGACACATGGGTTTGATTGTAGAATTCTTAGCTGAAAATAAAAGACGAAAATGGAAAATAAATAATGATGGAACCTCGGGGCTCTTAATGACACTTCACCTATGGATGGGTTTATATTTATATCAGAAAGCTTACCACCCTGTGCTACCCTACCCTACCCCTTTTATTCCCTGGTTTCTCCGCCCGGTCCCCTTATTATTACTTATTACTCATTATTATTACTTATCACCTTCTTATTACTTACGATATTCAGATACTGTCATGCCAGGTGCTCTGAAGAACACTTCACCAGAGGATGGATTTACAGTTATATCAGCAAATTCCTGACAGGTGGCATTGAATTTAATGGTCATGGGTATCCTGTCGCCTCGCTTGGGTGTACCATTGTCTACAGCAAAGATATAATACATGCGCTTCCATTCAACTGTAGTGTTGGACCAGACTGTGGCTGTACCATTCTGGACATAATACATCTTGGCTATGATGGTAGGTCTAAAGAGACAACGATATTATCAATTAAACCTTATCATTATACCATTACTATTTCCCTGCCCTCTCCCCCTTATACTAATAGCAGATCAACCACTGGGTTCTCTATTGTTCTCATAGAGCTCTACCTCTCCTCCCTCGATCCCCAATGGTTTTTTTTTCTTAGGGAAAAAAGCAAACGTTGGTTCTTCCCTTTAAATACATTCTAAATGCCTTCTGTTATATTCATACCAGTGTACCGGTGGACGCAGTCAAGCAAAGGACACGGCACTGTCAGACCAATGATATTGCGCGAAGAAAAATATCAGCGAATTAAGGCACTGAGCTTTTCAATGTTCTATGTTACAAGTAACAAGATTAAACATTTAAGCCCTAATGTACGGAGGGTAGAAAAAAGACCTGAAGAAAGAAAAAGACTGCAAGCAGGGTAAAGTGGACTGCAGCGTTGATGGCTGGAGATTACCTTCTAGACATGCAGTACTTCTTAAATACTCATACCCTTCCTTCTAATGCCCTGACACATTCCATGTCGTTACAAAATACATCAACCCCCCTTCCAGGGGTAGTGATGGCAGTCAGTCCACAATCTACCTTGCGATATCCATCCCAAATACTTACACAGCCGATATCATCTGACTTCTTGTGTAGGTAATTTGGCCATTAACCCCACTGTCTTTGTCTGTTGCCTTCACAGTAAAGAAAGACTCATTCCTCAGTGGTGGTATGGGATAAAGGTCGTACGAGACACTGGGTAAGATAGGGCAGTGGTCGTTATAATCCTCCACATAAATCTGCAGGTTAAAAGAAAAAGAAAACAATCGTTCGTTAAATAAGCCTATTGGTATTTTATAATAAAAACCACAATTACATTTCTCCCAAAACCCTAAATCAACATCGATGATTGTGATGATTCCTGATGGAAGTAATAGTGATAGTGATGAAGACGGAACAACATCGATGATTGTGATGATTCCTGATGGAAGTAATAGTGATAGTGATGAAGACGGAACAACATCGATGATTGTGATGATTCCTGATGGAAGTAATAGTGATAGTGATGAGGACGGAACAACATCGATGATTGTGATGATTCCTGATGGAAGTAATAGTGATAGTGATGAAGACGGAACAACATCGATGATTGTGATGATTCCTGATGGAAGTAATAGTGATAGTGATGAGGACGGAACAACATCGATGATTGTGATGATTCCTGACGGAAGTAATAGTGATAGTGATGAAGACGGAACAAACATTGACGGTGGTATATTGTGATGTCAATGTTGCCATGATGATGAAGAAGCCGACATTTATCATGACGCTCACCTTCATCACTATTTCACCACTAACACCAGCGCCATTGTCAGTGACACTCATGGTTAACAGATACTCCTTCGTTGCCTCGTAATCCAGTCCAGCCTTTAGTACCATCTTACCGACAGCCGTTGATACTGAGAACGTCTCTGAACCTAACAAAAGCAGGTTCATTAGTCATCCTTGTTCTTTTAGTCACAAATAAGGCGGATAATAATCTAAGACGTTTCTGCGACATCCCTTAACATACTTGACCTATCTATTTCAAAACTGCCTGTCCACGTTGCAATTTGCAAAGCTATAGGTATTTCTACTTATCCATCCGTTTGTCCATCCGACTGCCAGTCTGCGTACCTGCCTGCCTGCCTGTCTGTCCGTCTGATTCCCCCTTCCTAAGGATAATTGTTCGCTTTAATCTTCGTATGTATATCTGCTTCTCTTCGTTAAGAATGGATGACTGTCCTTTTCCGCCAAGCGAATACTGTTAATCGATACATATCCATTTAATAGTAGCGATCTTAAGATTCGCAAAATCTACGACGTTAAGGTGAACCGGAAGTGCAAATATTTTCTTTTGGGGTTTTGTCCATTTGGGATTCCAAACATTGTCAGTGAGGTCAACTCATCCACAGGGATGACATACTTTGAAGGAGCGAAATCTTAAAGTAAAGTTTTTTACACTTCCGGCTGACGTCGCAGTTGTAGATTTTGAAAATTTTAAGTTCGCCAATACCTGGACCAACGGTAGGTATGGCCTTGATGGTGTCATTTGTGGCATTAGCACACAATATGATTGTCTCTCCATTCAACACAAACGTGGGTGGGGCAGGGGTAGCAGGTGCTCCGGGGGAACTGTACCCCGCTTCTTTGATCTCGAATCGTCTTTCTTCGTTACCAGTCAGCAGATCTACCGAGTATGGCCCTGTTGTAAACGCATCGCCGATTTCAAATTCCTGACAGACAAAACATTATTCAACCATAAACCAAGGAAAAAGGACAATGCAAAGAAAAGGAATACTTATTGGATTTAATCAGCAAAGCAGTACACGAATGGATAAACTGCACAGCGAAGAATAAGAAAAGGAAAGGAATGGAAAAGATTATAGGAAGAAAC
This sequence comes from Actinia equina, assembly GCA_011057435.1. NCBI lineage: Eukaryota > Metazoa > Cnidaria > Anthozoa > Actiniaria > Actiniidae > Actinia > Actinia equina. Next base: position 366,447 of record WHPX01000162.1, on the reverse strand, counting down.
GTACAAACAAATTGAAGAAAGGAACCAACGAAGGTCCTAAGAAATGATGGAAGCAGGGAAGAAAATAAGAATAATAGTGAGGAAAGGAGGGACGAAGAGAATGCGGCATGGATGGATGGATGGAAATGGAGAGATGGATGGATGGATGGAAATGGAGAGATGGAGGGATGGATGGATGGATGGATGGATGGAGGGAGGGAGGGAGGGAGGGAGGGAGGGAGGGAGGGAGGGAGGGAGGGATAGAAGGAGGGATGGATGGATAGAGGGAGGGATGGATGGATGGAAATGGAGAGATGGATGGATGGATGGATGGTTGGATGGAGGGAGGGATGAAGGGATGGATGGATGGATGGAGGGAGGGAGGGATGGAGGGAGGGATGGATGGAAATGGAGAGATGGAGGGAGGGAGGGATGGAGGATGAATGGATGGATGGATGGATGGATGGATGGATGGATGGATGGATGGATGGATGGATGGATGGATGGATGGATGGATGGATGGAGGGAGGGATGGAGGGAGGGATGGAGGGAGGGATGGAGGGAGGAATGGAGGGAGGGATGGAGGGAGGGACGGATGGATGGATGGAAGGATGAAGGGAGGGATGAAGGGAGGGATGGATGGAAATGGAGAGATGGATTGATGGATGGATGGAAATGGAGAGATGGAGGGAGGGAGGGATGGATGGATGGATAGATGGATGAATAAGAGGACAAATACCTGAATAACCGAACCAACATGTGTATCTTCACTGACATGCACAACATAATCCACAGGTTTGATTGATTCACCAGGATTAACAAATGAAGAACCACTCATTTGATACAAGAACTGAGAATCACATGGAAAGCGTTCAGCCAGGAATACATCTATACGGTACGAAACACCCACCTGTGGGATAAATAAGTAATAGTTCACTTTCATACTTCAAACTAATGGTCAGAGAAAATCGGGAAGAAACGAAAGCAGGAGGAATATAAAGCAATGAAGGAAAGTGGGAATAAAAATCTACTCTTGAGCCTTCAAAAAGCAAACGAGAAAAAGGCATAAAGGAAGTTTAATCGATATATACGAATACTATTTTTTTTGATGGAGCGAAAGATGTTCTGAAATAAGAATATATTAGACCTAATGTTGCCTTACCAACAATGAGATGTTGAACTGCTCAGCAGTTACATCGCCCGTAAGTACACATTTGCCGCCTGTGACTGTACCTTGCTTGGGTACCACTATACCACCACCTGGATAGAGAAATGAAATCAAGTGACAGCGAGGCATATCATTATCGCGGCAAACAATTGTAATATGTTGCAGGAGGATATTGATGACAATGATAAATGATATATGCGATTAAATATCATAGTCACGTGATAAATATATTAATACCAACTAAGAGAATATGTTCATTTTCTCTTGTACCAACTTATACAGAGGATAACACTTGACAGTAATTTGACTGATAAACTTGTGGTCCTCTTTTAACGTCTCTAGTTGAATAGGGAAGGGACATCCATTAATGTGGTCATCCGAGCCACATGGAGGTCTAACCATTTGCACGTGATAATAAATAATAACCAAGACAATAATGACGATAGATAAAGATTATGATGACACATGGACTTGGCGATTTTAATAAATGATAATGATGGTGTTCATATATTGTGATGATAAAGGCACATGGGATATGATGATGAAAATCATGCCAGTGTGTCAAATGAGCTACATCACATTGTCTTTCTTGCTCCCATCTTCTTCTAATACCGACTGACCTTTTGTGGCAGCAGGGGCTAGCGATAGTGTTCTGCAGGGTGTGGCAGATGTAGTAGGATTATGGAATAGTTGCACCACCATCTGTCTGTTGATAAATACCCACAGTTCCTCACCGCCAGCGAACGAAAATTCCTCTTTGCCAGTAAAGGTGAATGTACCCCTTACTACTGTTGTGAAACTATACAAAAAACACGTTATTAGTACCATTTTCAACACACGACACATTAATCGACGAACCTCTACGTTTTCGACTTGGGTACTAGGTATTTGGCTGGCTGATTAGTGTGCAATAAGACTGACTTTAGACAATGTAGTGAGCATTTTAAAATAAGGATTACTAGGAAGAAAGACTTGTTTTATGAAAGTAGCTTCGAGATTTCATTAGCTGTTAGGCAACATGAAATAGTATTACTGATTATCAGTCCATGAGTGATGGAACTGAAAAGAATATCCTGCTAGCATGGGAAATAAACGAAATGACAACTTTCATTAATGTAAATCAAATACTTTTCATATTGAACTTTGCACTTTCGACCAGCTTACCCATAATTCCGCAGTGCATTAGAATGACAATCTCTCTGTCCCTCGGCACCAAATCCCCGCCCGTCCACGGGGAAGAACTTTGAGTTATGATAACGATATATTGCTTGTCCATTGGAATCCTTTTCACTAGTCTTTGCAAGTTCAATAGTTCCATCATACGGGCGATTGCGAGCGGTGTCTGAACGAAACCACGTTGAGAATGAGTCTGCTGAAGGAGTTAACGAGATCGCCAGCCAGCTGCCGAAGGGGGAGGGGATGTAACGGGGATTCTTGAAGTCCTCACGGTAATTGACACCAACAAAATCACTATCAGAGAAACTGCAATCAAAACAGTAGTATACTCAGTGTTAATAACACAACGATTTGCTTAACAGAGCTTGTGACGGCGGAGATGGGAGAAGGAATAGAAGGCCGGGAGAACCTCTTCCTCAAGAGCGTGCTTACAGGCTATATGAATGTAGAAATTCTCTCATAAATGCGCGGAGTATTCGTCATTATTAGACATTGAGGACGAGAGAACTAATTGTTTTATTCAACTAGTCAAACGAGTCGACTTGAATAGACGTTGAATTTAATTTTTTTAGCTTTTAAAAAAGGCACTTTTCCCTACTTGTAGGCTATAAATTATAGCCTAGTTACGGGTTACGTAGTTACGGGAATTTCTCAGTTGCTAAACTACAGATCTACTTCCGTGAGAGTCAAAGTCTTTTCAGGAGCGGATAATCATCTTCCAATAAGCCGGTTTAAAACATTTGAAATCTGCACCTTGCCCTTGCGAAATTCGCTGATAATCATTACCACAGGGACTTCTTCTTTGCCAAATATACTTCAACTTCCTCGTGCACATGGATATCCAAACACTTACCGGAAGTCATAATAAGTTGCATTCAAGTAGAAGTTCTCAGGGTTTATTGAAGTGTTTGTTGTCGGCGCTGGAGAGAAATAAATAAATGACTTATGAAAGTTCTCTCGATATCAACCAATTGAGGTCCGAACTTACCCTTCCCCTCCACAGTAGTCAACGAGGTTTCCTCACTGCGGGGCGTGGTTCGTGTTAGAACGACTCCAAGGGGTATCCCCACTACTGTGCCGTTGTAGGCAACGACAGTCATCTGTACGTAGCACGTGTAATCTGTACCAGCCTTGACTCCGTCAGCCTGGATAAACATCATCATTATTATCATTATCACCATTAACATGTATCATCATCATTATCAATATCATCACCAACATCATCATCATCATCATCATCCTTATCATCATTCTCATCTTAATCACTATCATCATCATCACGATAAAATAAATTAACTGTAGCTTACATTTACTCACAAATGTCTGGGGTTTTTAGGCAGCAAAACTATTACCTTGGTGAAAAGGTAGAGGGTATCAGATGTCACACCCGTCACGCTAGGAGCATCAGCGCTGTAACACGTGATAGTATATGTCACGTTGATAATTTTGGTCTGGTTCCAGGTATCTGTTGTCACGTTTCCGGTTGTGTTTTGTACGGGATATAGTTCATCCGGCTTGTACCACTTCACCCTTATTTGGAAATCAGCCGGTGCGGACGCAGTAATATTGACTGGTGCTAAAGTAAGAAGTAAACGAAAATGAAAATACATTAAAATAAAAAAAGCCTTTAATAAACATGACCACGAATATTTACAATTTGCCACAAAAAATAAATAAAAAATAAGACAGACAGACAGACAGACAGACAGACAGACAGACAGACAGACAGACAGCAGACAGACAGACAGACAGACAGACAGACAGACAGACAGACAGACAGATTAGCAAGTAAAAGAAAAAAACTTACAGCAAGTGAATTCCTGACGATATGTAGTCTCGTAGCTTCCCCCGGGGTAGAACTTCACGCCGGCTACCCGAGGTGGTCCGGCACACACCGCAGCCCGACCAGCATTCAGGGAAGATATCACTGAGACGAACGAGTTGTACACATTGCAGTCACACTGAAGTTGATTCGAACCACTCATATCGCTAATAATAACAGTAAGAATGTGGTTTACTAATTTGGAACCCTGGAATTTGTAGCCATGAGCGAATTTATTAAATAGATTAGAAGACAAAACTGACATGGAGAGGAATGGAATGGAAAAAACATAGGTCTTAAGCTAAAAACAGGGGAAAATCTCCCTGATTTCAATGGTCATGCGCAGTGAATTATCCAACAGTTAAAAGTTGCTCCCACACGACAAATCGGTTGCAGTTTTGGGTTTGTTTGTGTGAAAAATTGGCAGCCGTCAGTCAAGCGATATTTTTGTTGTAACGTCAAGTCTGTAGAAAAGCGTTAGTTTCGCCGCAACAAGCAATTTAAACATTTACTAAAGAAGAAAGAACGAAAGTCGCATACTCACAGAGTTGTCAAACGGCCCAGTTCTCCGAAGGCGTTTTGTCCTATATTGGTTATCTTGTTGTCTGATAGGTATCTAATATTAATGAAATATACTTGATTTATCAATACACTGTCGATCCAGGTGTAAAATACGTACGGACCTCGAGAAATGCTAAACATTCCTTAGTCATGCTAACATACAGTCAATGCCATTAACGTTGTCCACCAAAAAACGACATTTACACTAAAAGATATATCACGTGTTTCATTATGCATTCTTTGCCTTGTGTGCGTCAGCCTGAACTTTAAATGTAAAACTCAACTCGTGAATCGAAAATCCAGAATGCCCTGACCATTTAATGAGGATTTAAGATGGAGAATGGTATTTCAGCATTTGTATTATGCCAGAACCTTCGAGGAAACACTTGTTTTTTCTAAATGTGTAACTATCTATTTTCACCGTGCTTTTTTTGGTGGACAACGTTAATGAAATTGACTGTATATCATATATATATATATATATATACACCTACTTGCAAGAAGGTTGTTATACAAGAAGAGAACATTCGTGATTTAGTGAGAAAGTAATTCATTAAAAGGCAAAAGAGAAGTTCAGCTTCAGTGATCTTCTCTCGTTTTTTAAAATGTAATTCCTATCCCACTAAAACACGAATGTTCTATTTTCGTATGATAACGTTCTTGCAAGTAGGTGTAGTACCCATTTTAATATTACTTTAAATTATACTTACAAAAATCGTAGATTACTTAAGGAAGGAAATGTAGGAACAAATTCGATGGAATTTTTCTGAAGGTACCTGGAAAATAATACAGCTTTCCAAATCAGCCAATCGCAACTACGCAACTCCTATCCCATAGTCCAACATACCGCGCAATATCCCGTCCCATACCAACCCAATTCTATACCCTATCAAACTCTATCCTATCCCATCTTACCTCAACCCACCCTACCTATCCCATACTACCTCAGGTTATCTTGCCCTACCCCATCCCATACGAAACCTCTTAGACTACGAGGTCGTGTTTTCTATGAGTCAATAGATAGTCGATGAAGCACGTAGCGCCGAATCGATTAATTGGCTTATAGAAACGAGAACGAGTAGTGTAATTGTTTTAGCTTAAACCTACTAGCTAATAATATAGTATTGAAAACAAAGAATGACTTCATTCATCTTTGCAAACTCGACTCGAACTCAACGTATTTAAACTTGCTCTATTTCTTTTGTCTCTATTATCACAGTCAAAACTGTCTTTCCAAAATTTATCACCTTTTTATCGGTTTTTGGGAACTTTTCTAATTGAATGAATGATAAACTGAACGGATTTATTTACAACCACTTTGTTGTCTGGCACCTCACTCAAAGCCGTGCCATGTTTACAATTCACTCAAGCTTCTTGCCAGTTAAACTTGCACTTTCTTTATAGTGTTTTGTCTGTTTTTACCGTTTAAAGTTCTTCTTGAATACATGTGAATAAGGTGTCTTCTGGATTTTTTTTTGTTCTTTCATGAAATCTTTTGAAATGATGTCTTCGATATCTTGTAGTCAGTTATTCTCCCGTTTTAAATATGCACATCAAAATCTCAGTGAAATCTGACGGCCGCTTTTTCGTGTTGAAATTGCCATAATTTTTCTGCTTCTAATTTATCTGTACTGTTCAAAACATCAATTCCTTTCCTTGATACATTCTTGTCTTTTCTACAATCGATTTTTAAAGAATCTTTATGAAATAAGCAGAGATCCTAGCGAAACTTGAGCATGCACTTGTTTGTTTTTCCCTACTTCCCACGGGATAGATAGTGAGTACGTTAGCCAGTCAGATTGCAGGATTCGTGATAGTATGCTAATAGGTTTATGCTAGCACAGGATAGATAGTGAGTACGTATAGTATGCTAGTAGGTTTACGTTTGATAAAATAGGTTATCCCCCAAAAGGTTTGGTACTTGGTATAAAGATAAACTTACAAATAATCGAGAGAATTCATGTTGTTAAAAGCACCTTCTTCTAACACACTGATGACGTTCCCGCTGACATCGCTAAAAACCAAAAAATGTAAAAAAACCACATGAATACCATTCGTTGATTAAGAATCTACCGTAATGTTTAACTCTCGCTCAAAATTGAATGAAGGGTGGTGTAATGACACTACACTTGTCAGCTTTCATCTCTGGACTCAACTTTATACGTTAATAAAGTTGGGTTGGGTCTCTTTCTTCATTCTAGAGCTTACTCCGGACTCTCCGGTATTGGATAAGTAGAGCAGTAGAACATAGACACGAGTGAAAGAAGTCTCAGCTCATACTCTGAGTCCGTATGCAATAGTAATCTTCCTGCTATTGTAAAAATATGTAAATGTGACTTTCAAAAGTGCCTGATAAATAGACTACACAAAATGGTAAAACTTAGTATCAATGCTTGAAACTTAAGGCTAATTCTTTCATATTGTGTTTGTTAATACAGTATCTTGGTCTGACAAAAGTATACTAGCGAATGTTTTTGTAAACTCGGAGAAAACATTTCTCTTATCTCTCAAACTCTTCAAAAATGTTAGTGTTTTTCTCTAGTGTCTACAACATATAGAGCATGTGCATGTTACGCCATAACCACCATCTTGGTTTACAATAACAAAGCTTTCCTCATTCGCTTCTCTTGTTACATCAACCAAGATAGCGGTTGTTTCATTGTTATTCATATCTCAAGGGATTTTGAGTCACATGGTTGCACATACTGTATACCCTGGTTTTAAGGTTGCTCCTATTCTTCTCGATTGTAGTTCAGTTACCATTAGAGAAGCACTGGGTCGTATTCTCGCGCTAATACAATTTTTAAGTTTAAAAAAGAGTAGCTGGCAAGCAATAGCCAAAGAGCAACTAGTTACCGCATATATGCGACTTGAAGTTGTGAAAGGCATGTATGACACTCTTCTTCAGTCGTTTCATCTAAGGCTCGTAATTTACCTATTAAGTATGCTCTTATATCCAAGTTCAATGATTTTCCCCAGGACAAAAAGAATACTTACAGCCAATACAAAGCGCCTTGGTTTTTAAACAGATTTTTATCCAGCCTTGTGATATTGTTATTCTGAAGGTAAAGCCAATGTATATTAGTGTAGGCATCCAGTTCACCAGGGGTAATGGTTGGGATCTGGTTATCTCGTAGATCTCTAAAAGGAAATCATATAAGACATGTCAGTTAAGTGAGATAGACTTTCGCACCTTTAAAGCGCCCTATTCTACCGAACTTGATTATACATAAAGTGAATATTCGCAAAATTCGCTTCAAATCTCATTAAGGTTGGTTGGTTACTAATTATTTGAAATATTCAAGCATTTGAATCGAGCGAATTACTTTGATCTGTGTACTTAATTATGGAGGTAAGCCAACACAACTATGCACAGAAAGGGCACGGGACACTATTCAAGACTTCACCAAAGGCAGTTTGATTACTTACAGTGTCTGTGGGTTGATGTGTTTGAACTGCTTGAAAGGCGTTGCTACAAGTCGGTTATTAGCCATATAACTAGTAAGTAAAACAAGATCATTTGATAAATATCATTTTGGACCACTAGAGAATAGTTGTTTATATATTGTTTATTAGGACACAAGGAATCTCTATAAGGTATCCCTCAAGGGTCGGGCCCCGGACCTTCGTAAAGGCAACTTAACAAAAGGCAAGTTCAAAAGAAGGTATGGTTTACTTCACTAAAAACCATGTTTAGATTAATGGTTTGTTTGTTTCCTTTAGAAATCTCTCTCACTGGCATCTCCGATATTAAATTATTTCTTTGACCATCTACGTTATTGATTAACAATACCGAAGAGGACTTAGAACGAACAAACGGCAAGAAAGTGGGCTAATCGTTTCCCTTTGATAAAGAGACCCCGAATACCAACATAGTATAATAAAAAAAGTAATATTACTTACATATATCTACAATACGTGAGGCCAATGAATGCCTTCTCTGTCAAGGTCTTGATCCTGTTGTTGGACAGGTAGCTGAAAAGCAAAATCAATCAAGGTTGTACGTTGCTTTTGAGGGGCAATACCATGAAATTTCCCCCGCGGCTTTTGGTAATTTTCTTTTTGGACCTTTGTTGGACCAGACTTTTGTTATAATTTAAACGGTAGAGTACAATCACAGGAGATGGTGCCTGGAGCGAAATCAAAAATGACGTCTTTATAATATACGGTCACATATAAAAGTTGGAGGATGAATAACTTCTTAGGCATTTCATAGAATGCAGTACAGGTGAATCTTTATTGAAACTCAAAAAAAAAGAAAAAAAGAAAAATCTACTAGTTCTTGAATCTGTAATGTAAATAAAAGGTAAACAGGAGAAGAGGCATAACACGTAGCAAATGCACTATATAGACTTACAAATTGCTGTTAATACGCGAGGCTGTGTCGCCAAACATCTTGACTGTTATTGCTGGTAGGCGGTTGTTTTCTAATTTCCTAAGGAAAAAGGGCAAATTGTGAATTAGTTACTGAAAAAAATGGTATAAAACAACCTGGCTCAGATATAAATAATAATAAAGTAACTGAATGAATAAGAAACAGGTAAATAAACGAAGAATGAACAAACATTTAGGATGCAAAAACATATACACAACCAAACAATAAAACTGACATAAAATAATGTACATATAGCTAATAAACACAAAAATATAATCAACAACAAAGAAATAAACAAACAAAGGCACACGCACAAACAAATGAACAGACAAACCTAAAAGATAATAAAAAAATCCTTTTCTTACAAATTCCTCACGACAACATTCTGAAAGGCTGCTTCATCGATCTCATCGATAACATTGTTGTACAACTCACTACAATCAAGAAAATGTAGATTAGGTTTGTTTTTAACTTTATTTTCACTTCTCAATTTTTGCTACTCCATGCAATGCACTAAGAACGTAGTAGTATAGGGAATGGGGGTTCTAGCGCAGTGACAACCGGAGGATTACCCGCCTAAAGTGAATTCTCCGATTTTTACCGTTATTACCCGCATTCCCTGTTTTAAGTCTATAATATGTTAGTCTATATATGGAGTGCGAAGAATGTAAGAGAACTTTTAAGAAAGAAGCAGACTTAAAGAAACATTTGAAAATGAAGACGAAGTGTATGAGCAGCTATGATTGCGGATGTGGTAAGAAGTTCAAGACGAAAGTTAAATTGTATTGGCATTGTCAGGACTGTGAGTACGACTACGACGATCTGAAAAGTGCTTGGTATTAGGTATAAAATATTTCCTATTATATAGATGGAATCCCAAAGCAACTTCGAAACGGTGTCGATACCCGGTAACGGTGAGATTGACGTTAGACAGTTTTGGCGAAAGTCAGAAAAGAAGGTTAAAAGGACGCTCCGAAAAGGTATAGAAGACTTAGGAGCCCTGAAAGTAAGTATAATGGTAGAAGTTATAAGAGTATATTTTTTTCCCTTTTCCCGGCAACCATTTTCGGCAACCTTTTTTTGTGTCGTATGCGTGTTCCCAAAAAAAGGTGTAGTGCTCCAAAAAGAAGGATAGATTTGCGCCAAGAGTTTCCAAATACATTCCTATTTTTCTTGTTGTTTTGTTATCCAACATTCGACAAATCAACAATGGATATCAGAAGAGGGTTTGCAAAGGGAAGGAAGATCTTGGTTTGCGCCAAGAGTTTCCAAATACATTCCTATTTTTATTGTTGTTTGTTATCCAACATTAACAAAACAACAATAATATTGTGGACCCTTTTTGGGTGAGGTCTGCAAAGGAAAAGAAGATCTTAGTTTGCGCAAAGAGTTTCGAAATACGATCTTATTTTTATTGTTGTTTTGTTATCCAACATTAACAAAACAACAATAAATATCAGACCCCTCTTTAGGGGGACCTTGCAATATAGTAGTGGAGTATGGCTTGCGCACAAAGTAGTATTTTTGTGTCCACTGCGCTGGTAGCAAGCACCAGAAATACCCGTAGGGAAGTAGGAGGAGAAAGAGTCGTGGGTCGCGACACTTGCACTATCTTTGCCGCGGTAGTTGTACCAGAGTAGCCACGTAGCCGGGTATTCGAATTTCCTGTATTGTCTTTTGTGCTCTGTAGAGACCTTCCACGATCTCCAGAAGTAGTTGTATTGTTCGTTGTTTTCCCAGCATGTATGCAGCTATACCTGTGGCTATATACAGATACATTCTATACATAGGGTATGTCCGGTAGCTAGACACAAAAAACATAGGGTATGTCCGGTAGCTAGACACAAAAAACATAGGGTATGTTCCATATCTACAGATATATATGGCTACGCCTAAAATACTATCCGTGGAAGAAATCGCAGGATTGTTGGAAGATAGAAAGAATGGTGTGGGGCTGCAGAAGGTAGCCAAAAAGTACGGCATAGGAATACCCAAAATACGCAGGATAGAAAAAGAAAATGGAGTAGAGGTAGCAATACCCGAGAAGCCGCCAACCACGGATTTGCAGAAACATTTCCTAGAAGTACAGGATTCTTTTGCTATAGTCCTGGACGACTTGCAGAAAGCTAGAGAAGAATTCCAAAATGCAAAGGAGGAATTGCTAGCCAGAATGGACACGGAAATAGATCCCGAGTTGGCAGAGGATCTGTCCGACGAAGTAGAGGAAGTATCCACAAAAATAGACTGGCAAATAGCCGGCAATGTGCTATTTGCAGTCGTGGGAATTGGAGCCATTGTTTGGGCGAGCATGCAAGAACCTAAAGTCGTATACAAATATATCCCGGCGCCTATGCGACCAAAGTCTACGATTCCGGAGATGGAGTAGAGACGTGCACTATTCTATCTTTCTTCTTTGCTTTGGTAGTCTTTTCTCTACCTATTTTGCAATACAGAGGCGGCGGCTGCGTCCAGTCTATCTTTTGCTCTTCTAGAAAGTGTCCCCAGACTGGAGTAGTTGCATGCTCCACAGTGCAGCCCTCCAATACGCACTCTGGGCATCTTTCGGAAAGGAACAGTATTGTCCTTTCTTTTTTTCTGTATGTGGTTTTGGCGTATTTCCAGCATTGGTATTCGCCCGGCTGCATGTGCAGCGCCTGCGTGCATTCTTTGTTTGGCGGCGCTGGCGACACTTCCAGTAGTCTGTCTGGATTCTGTGGTATTCTGTGGTCTATCTTTCCCACCAATTCGTGGTATGTGTCCAAGCCGGGTCCTTCTGGTACGAAGATGGTTGCTACGCCATTTTGCCACTCTAGCAATACTTCTTCTTTTGGTATGGCAGTGCGCATGTTGCCGCTGGCTTCGAACTTTCCAGCTGCAAATGCTTCCAATAGGGCTTCCGTGGCCCATGCTACAGACGTTTCTCTATTCCTTCGCAATACTACGCGGTGCCCTTTGGCGGGCCAATCGGGGTCTACGTTCTTTGGTACTGCATAGCCTAGTATTTTGTACTCGCCTGCGGGTATTTGGTCCATTCGGTGTACTTTGGCCCTAGGCGTCTCTGGGCCAAACGGGCTTTCCTCTCCAAAGAACAACTTGCGCAGATTGTCTGTCCTTTTGGAGGTCCTATCCACTAGTTTCCTGTATTTCTCCAACTCTTTCTCTATCTTCTTCCTGTCCTCTTCTTTCTGCCGCAGGATGGAGTTTCTCTGCTCCAAGAGTTCTGCGTGGTATCTTTTCGTGGCTTCTACCCACTCGTCTCCCTCCAAATCGTCCCGTATGTCTTCCATTCTCTGCTGTCGTTTTCTTTTGGATAGGAAGGATATTCTGCGGTCGGTTGGTACTTCCAGGATGCCAAACAAACTCTTTTCCACTCCTATCCGTTGTGCTTTCTTTGTGCGCCAAACCCATTCTACGTGCTCTGTGGTTGGGAGAAACTCTGCAATCGTAGGTGGATCTTTGTGTACACGTGTAGGCATGTTGGACTCCGACAATACGGTGGGGGAATCTTTTGTGTAGCACCGCAGCGGAGCTATTTCCACAGGATCCAATGCTTGCACATCTATGCGAAATATGGGGCATTTGCGCAAACCAAACTCTGCTATAGTCCAAAGTACGCATTGCTCCCACTTTTCGTTGCCCCGTACGCGTATGCCAGCTATGCGTTTGGTCCCCAAATGGCAGTACCAAGCTAGGAAGATTTCTTTCGTTTCTTCGCTGCAAATACACAAACATCTGTCCAAATGTTCTGCGAGTGCCAACCACATGTTCTTTGGCGGTTGTACTACGAATATATCCTCTAGAGGTTCTATGGTTTCTGCAATGGCATTGGTGTGTTCTTTGGAGAAATCTCTGCCATAGATGGATATTTCCACTCTACTACAACCTCTTTTCTGCACGTCTGGATGTAGGAAAGTTCTACGCAAATGGTCGTTGGGGCAATCCACATACTCTGCAAGTTTTGCACCTACGGGGTTTTGCACCTCTCCAGCTTCAAAGTTGGATACTATTTTGTTGTATATCTTCGTGCGTTTGCCTTTTTCCAACCAAGTACAAACGTGTGCACCCACTTGGTGCTCGTTGTCCAAAATGGTTCCTACGCGCCAACCGCCTCTATGCTGTATTTCGTAGCCCAGCTGTCGTAGTTTGCACACCAAAGCTTTCTTGTCCAATGTACCAGAGAAGTCTTGTGTGTAGTCTACGGAATAGATACCATACCCATGCGCATCTAGCAGCCTGGCAAATTTGGGTATCTTTTCCTCTACTACTTCTATGGACAACTCCGAGGTGTCTACTTTCGCTACAAAGACAGCTGCGTATTCTCCATGCAAACCCTCCCACTTACGTGCCAACTTGCAAACACGATCTACTATGTTTCCCTTTCTGCAGCTGTGTACTATTTGCACGTGCAAGAAGGCACCAAAGGCGTCTTGGACTGCAGTGGATACTTTGGAGACTATTGTCTTTGCGTTCCTGCATATGCGCCCATATATGTCTTTTTCTGCGACGAAGCCGTAGACAAACACATCGTCTACAAACGGCGGCAATCCTTCCAAGGGCCGCAAACTCGTAGTTCCTTCGTTTCCACGCAAATAGTCGCATTTGGATATGTCGGGCAGCAGGTTTCCGTCGCAGGCATTGTCCAGCAGCAAATGCGCCAACACTCTGCTTTTTGCACGTATGCCCATTTCTTGCAATGTAGTCGAAATACTCTTTTGCTCTTCCATGTCTATATCTAGGGGTAGAAGGTTTTGGCAACCATATATGCTGGTGTAGCAAAAGACTATTCGCCGGCAAAGATAGTGCAGAAGTGTCGCGACCCACGACTCTTTCTCTATCCACGACGGACATTTCTGGTGCTTGCTACCAGCGCAGTGGACACAAAAATACTACTTTGTGCGCAAGCCATACTCCACTACTATATTGCAAGGTCCCCCTAAAGAGGGGTCTGATATTTATTGTTGTTTTGTTAATGTTGGATAACAAAACAACAATAAAAATAAGATCGTATTTCGAAACTCTTTGCGCAAACTAAGATCTTCTTTTCCTTTGCAGACCTCACCCAAAAAGGGTCCACAATATTATTGTTGTTTTGTTAATGTTGGATAACAAACAACAATAAAAATAGGAATGTATTTGGAAACTCTTGGCGCAAACCAAGATCTTCCTTCCCTTTGCAAACCCTCTTCTGATATCCATTGTTGATTTGTCGAATGTTGGATAACAAAACAACAAGAAAAATAGGAATGTATTTGGAAACTCTTGGCGCAAATCTATCCTTCTTTTTGGAGCACTACACCTTTTTTTGGGAACACGCATACGACACAAAAAAAGGTTGCCGAAAATGGTTGCCGGGAAAAGGGAAAAAAATATACTCTTATAAAGTCTGCTTCTTTCTTAAAAGTTCTCTTACATTCTTCGCACTCCATATATAGACTAACATATTATAGACTTAAAACAGGGAATGCGGGTAATAACGGTAAAAATCGGAGAATTCACTTTAGGCGGGTAATCCTCCGGTTGTCACTGCGCTAGAACCCCCATTCCCTATACTACTAACGTTCATATGAAGGGTAGTGTAGCGGCATTGCACTCATATCTCATTTTTGGGGTCTCGGGTTCGATTCCTGGTCTACGCATCACAAGCGAGTAGAATTAGCTACAGTTGTTAGGTTTCTCTTCGATCGAGGAATTCCAAAATTATTCGATCCCAAAGTGAGTTAGCCGTGAACTGACTTTGAACAGCCCAGAGGTTACTTGAATATTCTTTTTTAACTTAAGGTTTAGGGGTTGAGGTGGAGGATACTCCCTCTCCCCTCCCAGAATATCTAATCCAACATGCCTGCCCTCTTTAAAAAAAATATCTTGGAATATATATTGTAGTCAATGTAATTACGGTTTCAAAGGTTTAGAAAAACTTACATGTCATTTGTCGTAGTTGTATTAACAAAGGAGGCTGTGTGAAGTTTTTTAAGTTGCAGGTTCATAAGTTCTCTAAAAAAAGGATGATTAAAGAATAAAGCAGCGAAATTTTTTTTTTTTTGGAGTTTGGGGCATGAGATACCTGGTCAAATTTATAGATCCCAATAGTTTGGCATACAGTGCCCTAATTACGGTCATTTCTTTGCAATTTCTTTGTTAATATTTTTTGCCGGAGAATTTTCTGCTGTTCGCAATAGCGACGTTTCCGTAATATCGGGGTATCCGTAAGGCGATATTTGGTTGCATATATATATATCATGTATATACTTCTTGAATATATGTGTCATACATACATGTAGCAGGCCTTGACGTTGACAAACCCACGGCTCTCAATGGTAGTTAGAGGATTGATAGGCGGCCCGGTATTGGTGAATAGGCTAAATAGATAATGATAACTGTTAGTTAGTCACAAATTGCAAAATTTTTAACCATTTACAACATTGCAAGAAACGACTATTCCTTCTAGTAAAATATTTGAATAAAATTTATGAAACTTATGGTTTTTTTCTTCTTCTTTCTTTTTTTGTATTCAAACGCACCCCTAGAGTTAAATAACGATATTCATAGCTCCATCTTCTCAATTATGAATATTTTAGAATACGCGATAACTCACATGGAACAGTAAAGCCCTCCTGCATTGTTAAAAGCACCAGATTCGATCTTTGATATGTGATTGAAGCGAAAATTCCTAGGGGAAAGAATACACATAAACACAGTCTATAAGCTTTGCACCAGAACACTCCAACAGAAAACTCCACCAGAAAACTCCACCAGAACACTCCACCAGAACACTCCACCAGAACACTCCACCAGAACACTCCAACACAACACTCCACCAGAACACTCCAACAGAACACTCCACCAGAACACTCCAACACAACACTCCACCAGAACACTCCACCAGAACACTCCACCAGAACACTCCACCAGAACACTCCAACACAACACTCCACCAGAACACTCCACCAGAACACTCCAACACAACACTCCACCAGAACACTCCAACACAACACTCCACCAGAACACTCCACCAGAACAGTAAAGTAAAGTATCTTGTTTACTCTTACCAAACTCTTTGAGAAGCTTCACGAACTCCACCAGAGCTACATTGCGAGGCACCAACACATGTTGTATTGATGAATGTGTTTGTAGGAATTGATGTCAAACGATTGTTGTCCAAACGCCTGCAAGCAAATAAGAAAAAACTAAAAGACTTATGTCGTGATAACTGTATAAATGGAGACGGGCTAGGAGCTTAGCAGTGGCTGTTCAGCCAATTGATAATTGAACTGAGTAGAGTGCAATTTGGACCAAAATCATACGAGTGTTTACAAAATTGCACGACCACAAGCATGATTTTGGTCCAAAATTGCATGACATGAAATTCAATTGCCACTTGATCATATACTCTTTGTAATCATACACAAGGGGAAAAAACACACAATAAAGAGTGCAGAATAATCAGTTTAATGCAGTAGAAGGAGCTGAATATAAGAATTCTCTTCTGATTAGTTCTTTCAAAAAGACGCGATTAAGAGCTCAAAATGATGCGGTTAAGAGCTCCTAAAGATGCGATTTGTATAGGAAATCGCACGATCTCGAGTACAATTTGGAAATTAATAGGCACGAGTAAAAGCTCGGCAATTACAAGAACTTTCAAAACATTACGAGTGTCTATTAATCCCAAATTGTACGAGAAGATCATGCGATTTTTTGTTTATAGTTCACTCAACAAAATTTCAGAAAAAAATGCGAAGCGATGCCGTTCATTTTTGTTTATTCATTTGGCTGCCGATTTTCAGTCCATCGCGCAACTGAAATGAATAAAAAAGAATAGTTTTTATTAGTTTTTACGGCTTTTTTTGCCGCTGTTGACATTGTTTTGGCCGTGTTTCCATAGCGACTTAATTCGGTACCCCTACTGTGTATAATTAACGCTATAATTGTACTCCTCTCGGCTAATCAGAGTTGAGTAATTTTGTTGAGTGTACTATAATGGTCCAAATTGCACTCCATCATTAATTAATTAATTAATTAACTATTTACATACTGACTGTGAGACTGACTGACTTAATTAATTAAATTGCTTAATAAACTTTGTTTATAGAGGACAATACTGGACAGTAATTTAACTGATAAACTCGTAAAAAATATTTCGTCTTGACAAGAGGTAATAGAAAAAAACTTGGAAATTTTCGCTGTGGTAAACAATGCATTGCGTGCGTAGATCCAAAATCATGTGACATATGTTAAAAGTCACTCTTAATCAGACCACTAATAACAGCAAAACCACGCAATGCCTTATCAACACTTACAGTCGATCTATCCTTCTGTTGGAAAAATCTCCACCTGCAGGCAGGCGAGTAAGACGATTGTGATGCAGCAGTCTGGAATTAAATATCTTAGGGTGAATATAATATTACATGGGATAAAAAGATAGTGACATCATAACAACGGCACATGTATGTAAGATATTTTAATAGCAAATATATTAAAATACAAATCAGAACAAAAAGACCGCAATGTTGACTAGGCCTCTCACGTCTTAATACTTACATTTCATCGTAATGTGTGCTTACTGCAAACGTGCCATCTTCAATGTATGTCAGTTCATTATGGCGTAATAATCTAGTGGAAAACGTCAAGTTTATTACAAAGTTAATGTACAAAGGGACAAGCAAGCTCAGAATATCTATTTTCACTGCAAAATTAATGAACTCATCGCTAAAAGTTATGTAACCCCCAGATTCCGACGGGATCATGCTTATAATCGATAGCCATGATCCTTTGCGTCTCTGTCATATAAATATACGCTCCCATCTAGAGCGTGGTCACTTCAACAGGTCAGACTCCGTGGAAGGATACATTTTTGGACCCACCCGCCTCCCCTGGTGGCGGAGACACATACCACACCACATGTACCTTCATTACATACCTATTACCTCAGTTGTCGCGGATTTTTCTCCCATAACTTAGCCATCTGCGATGAGGTAATGAGTATGCAGTGAAGATATAGAACTATCCTAAATATCCATGTAATATATGATCACTTACAAGTATCGAAGATTTGTTAGATCCTTGAAAGCTACTTTCATGATGCGACCAAGCTTATTGTTGCTTAAATCTCTGATAAAATAAATTGCCAACAATTCAGTTAATCACAAATTTCAGCAATTACGGCAAACTTGCAAGGAAAGACATAAGATAAAAGCCAGGAAGGAAGGGAAAAATCCATGGAACCTGCGTCTCGTGATTGGCTTTTCAACATGAGAGTGTTTTAGTGCACTCGATTTTCACCTCTGGTGTCTTGTGCTCGATTTCTCGGGTACACATCACATGTAAATGTAGTTGTTAGGTCTCTCCCTTCTTTTGACTGCGTATATGTATAATCCGTAAAACCTAACAAGTTGTAACTTAATTTAATTAGAATTTCCTATTTGACTTTTATGTTCAGCCGAACCCTGACTTCCATTAGCCCAAAGGTTGTTTGTAGGACTCGAATCAATTGGGGGTTATTGTTGAAAGGTTTACGCTGGGAAAAGCCATTCTAGCTAAACGAATGGTTATATGTAAGCTCGCCTCTAAAACAAACACAGTTCATAGGACAGGGGAAAAAAATCCGTCATGACTCACAAATAGCTTCCCACTTTAAGCAATACAATTGGTTAGTTTTTCCTATTCCATTGGTCGAAAAACAAAATCCATTTAATAGTCATGTTTGGTGACACAGTGGTACTTACAGTCTTGTGAGGCTCGTTAGACCATGGAGGGAAGTATCAGGAAGGACATCAATGGCATTGTTTCCCAGTTCACTGGTTATCAAAGAACGTTAAGTAAAGTTAATATGCTTTATAGTATAATAAATTATACAGTTAAGACAACTTCTTTTAAGTTTACAGACATGTTTCGGGAGTCAGTCTCCCATCTTCAGTGTAAAACAGTGATGGACTTTTCATATGAAGAAGAGCGACTAACTTAGGACATGGATATCAATGATTTCACTTACAGGCTAGTTAGTTTGGACAGGTTCGTAAATGGATTTTCGTGCTTGAACTTGAAAAGGTTGTTAAAGAGATATCTAAAATGTGAATACACATTGTTAATTCATCGATTCAGGCGATTGATTACGTTGCATGCACGAGTAAAGAAAAAAAGAAACGATAGAATGAAAGAAAGGAAGGAAGGAAGGGAGGGAGGGAGGGAGGGAGGGAGGGAGGGAGGAAGGGAGGAAGGAAGGAAGGAAGGAAGGAAGGAAGGAAGGAAGGAAGGAAGGAAGGAAGGAAGGAAGGAAGGAAGAAATAAAAAAAACAACGGAAAAACCGAACAAACAAAAGGCTGCATGAAGCAATCCAACATCGCCTACTTACATTCGATTCAGATTTGAAGGAAATGCTCCATCTTCAATGGCTATTATCCTGTTGCTGTCCAGCTGTCTGAGAGTTTAAATCAAATAACATAGTACAATTACTTCATAGTTGTATAACTACTTACTGGTTCACAAAAAGTAAAAAGAGACAGACAGTGGGCGTGCACTGCCTTTTTGAAAAAGAGAACGTGATATCTTTTTCTAGTTTAACGATACTTTAGTCATTGACAAGCTATCATCGACTTCAGCGGTTATCTTCAGGACCACTAAAATACTGGGCTCGATTGTACGAAGCCTTGATAGCGCTATCCAATGGATAAATCTTATCCAGTAGATAAATTTATTGGATAACAGCATCGATTTATCCACTGGAAAAGGATTTAACCGCTGGATACCGCTAAACCCTTTGTACGACCAAGCCCTGGGGATGTCATTTTGCTTTCGGTGACTCCAGAAATATCCCTAATAAAGACAAACCCAGAAAACTCGGTAAAAAGAAAATTCGGGATCCCTTACACTTTCTAAATGCTCATGAATTGGCAAGTTTTTTAGCAGTCTATTTTAAATTATCGTTACATATATATTAGCACAGGCTTCAAAACTTTCAAGATCGTAAATGATGTTCAATGGAATACGTACATTTCTGTCAAGGTGTCGAGTTCACTGAAAACACCTTTTAACAAGTAGGTTATCCTGTTGTACGATAATTCACTGGAAAAAAAGAAAAAGTCAACTGATAAATATATGTGATATGAATGATGACGTCTATTTAATCCTTGAGCCTAAATGTGCTATTGAATCATAGGTCATGAGGGCGAAAGGACTAATTGTTGTCGTCAAACCCGTAGTAGTCAGTAAAATCAAGAGAATATAAAGTACTTCATATTACCTTGCTCAAATATATTGATTCAAATAAGTTTTGATTCAAAGTTAAATTTAATGTTTTTGTTTTCAAAGCCGGCACTTTACGCTGCTAGGAGGATATAACTTATAGCCTAGTAGTAAGTCATCCACGAAGCAGAACGCAGCATTGATGATATATAGAACACTCGTTGGCTGCGTGACTAATAATGGTGGATCACACTTACATGTGTCTTATCTGTGGTAATCTTTGCTTCGTGGTGATTGCGAGAGGTACGTAATGGAACTGGTTAGCTTCTAGATCTCTAAAAATCAGTTTTTAAAAACAAAGCATTGAAAAATCGAGAAAAGTAGAGTAATTTATTCTATCTAAGTGTTGCCTAAGAGCATTCCAAATACTCGTTACAACTTGCGCTTGTATTGTCACAGTGGCAAACAAAAGCAATGAAAATTAATGGATATAAGTATGGAAAAACATGGGAAAACAATGATGATTAAATGGAGAGGAAAATGATAGCTAAGTACGACATGAAATTTAAATATATTCAAGCATGATGGGTAAAGAAAGATGGGGAAGGCATTAAAGACAAGGAAGATAAGAATGAAGAGCAAAGAAAGAAAAGACCTTAAGGTAGGCATGAAAGAATAGGCAATAAAAGTTAGAAAGATAACGGATGAAACAGAGACAAGAAAAGTTTAGAAAACCTTAGAGAGAAGGAAAATTGAGGGAGTAAAGAAGGGACGGAGAAGCAAGGAAAGAGGGACAAGTAAAACTTAATGTAATCGAGCTTTTCTACTTACAGTCTCGTCAACGAACTTAAATTCCTGAAGGCTTCAGGATGAACAGTTGCATTGGAAAGCTTATTGACGTCAGCATATCTAATAAGACCAAACAGATAATAACATATTTAAGAACTACTTGGAGGGCACATGTAGGATTTTCTATGATCTCTCCCCTCCCAGCTCCTAACTTAAAAATAAACTGCACGTGGGTTAGAAATAAACAGCACGTGGGTTAAAAATAAACTGCACGTGGGTTAAGAATAAACTGCTAATGAGGAGAGGGTACAGGGACACAGGACCTTCACCAGGATATGCCCCGGTACATCAGGAGGATACGTACAATTCTATTAGCGAAGTGAGATACCATATGTCTTCCTCATCGATAGTGGAGATTTGATTACGATGTATGAAGCTAAAATAAAACAAAAATCCATCAGTTGGACAATGCCACAAAACCTTTTAAGTTATTGAACTCTGAGCAAAATCTGGAGTGATTTAGGGCACAGGTAATCGCTAAGTTCCTTTGGGATAGTCAAAGTCAGGATACTAAACTAACCGATGGATTTGGTATTTAGCGTGTTAGGTTTTATGGAAGGAGAAAAACCGAAAAACTTGGAGAGCAATTGTCGAATCAAAGGAGAAATAACACAAACTCTACATATGCTGTCATAAGACGTTGAGCTCAAAAGTCGTACCCGCGTCCCAGAGGTGAAAAGTAAGTGCCCTAGCGCAATACTATCTTTATTCTGTTATTTAAAAAGATTGTTAACGTATCAGCTACTTACAGTCTTTGTATAGTTGTTAGCTTCTCAAATGGTTTGTGACTTGCTTTGAATCCACTGTTAAACATAAAATGATTTAATACCAGATCTGCAAATCTTATCATTTTTGATGTTCCTACAATAGATGTCACTTGCTACACATTACGCCCAGCCAAGTGGATGATTTGGTTTATAGTATAAACTGTTTTCTTTTAACCGTTTGGGACATTACAAAATTAATAATTAAGCTTAAGATAAGAATCATACCCGTGCAATGGCTGAAGGTCAGGTGGAAAATCTGTGCTAGCGAAACTTGTCAAAGACTTTATTTTGTTCTTTTCTAAATGCCTGCGAAACAATATGTTGAGTGAATGAAAGAATGAATGCAATGAATAAATAAATAATCAGATAAATGGAATGGATGGATGGGTTAGAGAACGAGGTAAAAATTAATTGTATAAATGCATCGATCAGTGAATGAATAAGGCCCCGTCCACACGTATCCGAAAATTTGTGTATCCGCAATTTTTTTTTTTTTTTTTTTTTTTGCAAAATAATACGGGTTGCGTCCATTCTGAAATTTGTGTATCCGAATCCGGAAATTTTCGGAAACGGTCTTCAGAGTAGAAATTTTCGAATACGCTCCGAATGCGGATACGTGTGGACGGTCGTATCCGCAAATTTCCGAATACCCGGACGTAAACACGATTTTGCGCATGCTCAATAACAAAAACTTTTTTTTAGGAACCAGGCACTAGTGTGCATCAGGGCAGATCAAGAAATTTCCGGATACGTGTGGACAGCGAAAACGATTCCAAAAACGATTCAAATACGCTGCGTTGCGGATACAAAAAATTGCGGATACGTGTGGACGGGGGCTAAGAAAGAAAATAAACAAAATAAATAAATAAATAAAGAATAATTGTTTTAGCATATACTAAATTAAGTAGAGAGTAACTTATTTTCATATACAATAATTTTTAATAAAAACAAACAAAGAGTAACTTTTAGTTCGCGTGACAATTTTTTAGCAAAACTTCTAGCAAAACCTTTAGGCCATACTTTGTTGCCTTTTTAGTATTGTCATTTACTTTCATTTTTTTCAATTTCCCAAAAATGATTGCTAGTTTCCTTCGCATCTGTCTTTTCGTATCGGTCGTCGGAAGATGTCATTTTGTTGTGAATATCGTACAATTTCAAACCTCCAATTAACCAATGAGCGCGCGTTCTTAGGACGTACACAAGTTGGTATATACTTATATATATATATATATATACTTACAGAAACTTGATGGGCATTGACCGACCAGATAAGGCAGGATGAGGGAAGTTTGTTAGCTCATTGTCCGTCAGCCAACTGTGAAACATATGATTTTATGCCAGAAGAAGAAAAAGAAAGAAGAAGTAATAATCAGTACCTGGTATATAGTCATGCTCACTGGGCATGGGAGCTGGGGATGAGGGGAAAGGCGCTTTTGTCACCAAAATCCACCTCCTCCCACCTTCATCCCCAGCACAAGCAATGTAAATGTAGCGAGTAAATATGGCTGGTAAAATAGACTTTAGATTTAGATTTTTTACTCACAGATCTTCAAGTTCTGGTAAATTATTGAATGCATTATACATGACATGTTGTGTCTGGTAAGTATTCTGCTGGTACATCAAAATCCTACACATGACAAAATACAGAATGATGATATAAATATACAAATATTGGAAAACACGTTATGACCAAATCAAAAGTGACTATTGAAATAAATTTTCAACTTACAGACACTTTAACTTGGGTAAATCCATGAAGGGAGAGCTGTACCCATCAGCAGTTATCGTCTTAAGTCTGTTGCCTCTTAGATCCCTAGTGTAGGTATAATGTGAATGTTCTCAGTCATCCAGTTGGTAAATATATACTTCTGGAACGTGATTTAAACTTTCTTCCATATCAGGGCCACACCGCTTTTTACCCTCAGAACCACCCCCTTCCCTTTTCCCCGGTCATAAAAGATATTAATTACATATTAAGAAAATAAAAAAATCGCCCGATGTAATTAAGGGAATCCAGAATCCAGAATCCACGAAATTTTAGGCTTTGGAATCCAGAATCTAGCACTCTGGAATCCGGAATCCAGAATCCAGGCCTTGGAATCCGGAATCCAGTTTATAATGGCATCCGGAATCCACCCTTTTTGAATCCAGAATCCTCTACTTTGAAATTCAAAGTCTACACTCAAATTCTATGGCCTGGACCTAGACTGAACCAATGTAGCCCCTCCCTCACTGTGTAATATCTCCACCAAGAATATCTGTCACCAGGTGCAAATTAGCGATATGGAATCCGGAATCCGCAATACAAAAGTTTTGGAATCCGGAATCCAGTGCTTGGAATCAAAAATCCACCATAAGTCTGAATTCCCTTAAATGGGGCAAAAACAATAACAAGACCACCTGTTTTTTTTAAACCAGACCACTGTTCACATGGTGGCTATGGCCATTCATGTATGCCTTGAATTATACACATTAAAGTTACCAGTTATATGTAGTTGAATGACTTGAATGTGTAGCATCAAATATTTATTTCTATCAGTATTTTAATAAGCAAGTTATTATAACAATTATTGTGTTATTATTATGTTATTTTGGGTGTTACAAGAACACAGTTGACAACACAGAGAGGGTATAGCTATAGCTAGATTTGCAATAAACTTTTAGCCCCTTCCCTCACTTTTAGACTCTATTAGTCTGCTATATCTGCTATTTTGCTATTAAATAATGTGTTTTTTCCCAATAATATTCATCCCCTCCCCCACCCCCCGCAACACACAAATTGTTTGACATTTTTAGTGACATACAAGTGCAGTAGTTCTGGAATGTTGTAGAAGACTTTGGCACCAATAGTTTCAATCATGTTAACATGCAACTCTCTATAAAGTATAAAGTGGAAAAGGTTAGTCAGTTATCCTCATCATCATAAACATTTATAATAATTACTGACCACAGGTAATGGATCATTCATTGCTACATAATCCCCTATAGCAGGGGTGGATCCAGGTATTTTAGAAGAGGGTGACTATTACATGATTTTACCAGGAATGTGAGCAAAAGGGGAGGGTGACTAGCTTTAGACCCACCCACTGGATCTTACATTTGCGCCTGCAGTTGCATTTTCGGTTGCAGTTACATAGCTGACCCTTGTCACAATACAATATAAATAATGGTCAACTTTAGGAGTTGAAATCCCACTTTCTTACTGAAATCCAGGCACACTTTTACGTAGGTGGATTTTTCATTTTGAAACAACTGCTCAGGTGCGGAGGGTAACTAATATGTAATTTGTAAAATTAATGCAAGTTGTTCTTTTAAGGTGGCTGGACCCTGACACGCTTGACCGCTACCTTCCACATTTGGAACGCTGGTGCATAGACATGTTTTATCCGATTGCAAATCTTTTTTGCACATAATAAAGATTGAATTGATTAAATAAAAAATGTTTGATGCAGTTTTTGAAAATTGCTAAAATTGTTCTCTAAACAAAAACAAATATTTCATCATAATCACGTGTTCTGATCTCATTAAAAACTGCATCAAACATTAATTCAATCTTTATTATGTGCAAAAAAGATTTGCAATCAGATAAAACATGTTTATGCACCAGCGTTACAAACATGGGTAGCTGTCAAGCGTTAGGGGGTCCAGCCACCTTAAACTGCATACTTACAAAACTTTTAAATGGACAAGGTTAAGAAGGGCTTCTCCAGCAACTGATGTTATAACATTATTACTTGCATTCCTAAAAGTAGCACACACAAAAAAGAATGAATTTTATCTTAATCATTCCTGTTCCATGCATTTAATGTTTAACTAAATCTCTTTTTATGGAACTAAATCAATAATAAAGCTGCATCTTTTTTGTCATGCAAATATATAGCTAATGGCTCATAATAATGTGAGCATGTCAATATCCTCTAGAGTTACATACTTGTTTTATCATTGCCTAGCAAAACCATGTAAACCAAAGCTTTGTTCCAGCTGCCATTTATATGTCATCTAAATTGTTTATTCCTCTGCTTTAGATATATCACATATTATACATATACTTACAGGTGAACCAGCTGTGAATTATTTCCAAAGAAAGGTTCCAGATTTGGATATGAAATCTTTTTTATTTGGTTGTGATCAACTGACCTTCACAAACACAAGAAAACACAGTAAACATATGAAATTAATAAATCAATCAATTAATCAATCAATCGATGAATTATTAAATTAATAAACCAATGAATCAATGAATCAATGAATTAATAAACCAACGAATCAACGAATCAACGAATCAACGAATCCACGAATCAACGGATCAACAGATCAATGGATCAATGGATCAATGGATCAATGGATCAATGGATCAATGGATCAATGGATCAATGGATCAATGGATCAAAGAATTAATTAATTAATTAATTAATTAATAAACTTCTAATAAACTAATAATAAAACTAATAAATTAATAAACTAATAAACTAATAATAAAACTAATAAATAAATAAACTAATAAATTAATAAATTGGTTTATGCATGGTTGATAAAACAAAATTAATAAATTGATTTCATCATCTAGTTTACATAGTGTCCATATACTGTAGAAGAAATAGAAAATGATGTGTGCATGCATCCTGTCTACAGTTATAAAGCACACAGGGTTTGACAGAACATGAGAGAAGTGTTAGGAGAAGTATAGTACCATCATTATTGGAGTGCTTCTCAACGCTTATCAAGTGTTCTGCCAATCCCCATGCAAGTGCTCCCAATCTCCACACGCTCAGCACAGCAGAATGAAGAATGTGCATGTTGTGTGACTGTTGTGTGCTCTCATAAAGCACGCACTCCAAACTAATCAGAACGCGAGATTCAGAATTACTGACAGTAAGTTTATTAATTAATAATAATCATGATATTATATACTGTAATGCTGAGTGTCCTCAATATAATGAATAATGCACAATCAACCGGAATGTATTCTGACAGCTGGTAACAAAAAATCATTTCAAATAAATTTTACCAAGAAATTAATTTTATTAGTCACTTACAGATATTTCAGTTGTCCACAGTTGATGAATGCATGTCCAGGGAAAGTTTTAAGTTTGTTATAGCTCAAAGCACTAAAAATAGAAAAATAGTGATACCAGCATGAGGCTTAATTGCTTTTAGAATGACCGGGATTCTGTATTTGAATTATTTTGTAATTTTTAATTTATAGACTTACATATATTTCAGGTTTGGCATTAAATAGAATGACCGGGATTCTGTATTTGAATTATTTTGTAATTTTTAATTTATAGACTTACATATATTTCAGGTTTGGCAGGTTGAACCAGTTATTTGGGATCCAGTCAATCTCATTCTCAATCAAAATGCTGAAAAACACCATTTGATAAGATTAAGACATATACTAACACATTTTGAAAGTTAGATATTTCTAAATGTGCACATTACAGGTTCAAAAATAAAATTTATGGAAGCTGACAAAAAAAACTAACCAAAACTAACTGCAGAGGAAAACAAACAATGCAGTACCAAGCCATGACAGAATGGAACAATCTGAATGACACACTTAAACAGTGTTCTAAGATTAGCCATTTTAAATCAAGTTTCTTTTAAACTTGTAAACCTTAGTAATTGAACTTTTCATCTTTTACATTTTTACATACGTCTAGTAATAATGATGTTGACTTTTCAGTAACGAGCTGGTTTGGATATTCAACCTCCAAATTCTCTTTTTACATATATCTATTGTGTCAAAACATCTTATTTATCAGGACCTTTTTGAAAATCACATTTATGAGTGGAGAAGCTAGCTTCCTGTTAAAATATGAATGTAAATAAAAGGCTCCAGACGTGATGAACACGTTATCTGATAATATTGCCAGTCAGAGAAGAGATGTGTTGTTGGTCAAATGTCAATTCTGGCTGAAAATTACAGGCTGCTGACCATTCATTAAATATAATTTTGAACCCTCAATTCATTAATAAAATTATTATGTCAATATCCAGGTGAGGGGGGTGGGGTACTCTTGCTTGTTTAGGGTAGGGATGTGCCACACTGAGCCCTCTCAACCCTGACCTATATGTTCCAGAGTAAAATCGCTGAAATCCATACCAGTGTTCCAAAGCAAGATAGCTAAAAACCATAACCTTTTCCGGTAGTGCGAAAATAGATATCCAGCCTGTTCCAGAGAGGAGAGAGCGTGATTCCATATAGCCTGTCCCAGAGCAAGCGCAATTTATATACCCTGTTCTAGAGTAGAATCACTGAAAACCATACCTCCCATGAATTTAAACCATACAATCATGTAAAGCAAATATAGGGGAGTACCCCCTCCCCCTGGGGGCAATATAATCCATGACAATCATTCTTTTGTCAGCACTAAAATGTAATAAAATAAAGATAAATATAGACATTAGATATACTTTGGCAATTAGCTTACATTCTTTCCAAGGATGATGGTAGTGCAGTATAGTTGTGATTCCACAGTTTTATCTTGTTATTATACAAATCACTAAAACATGCAATAAATAAACAGCTAGTAAACATCTCATTAGTTAACACATCGAGGGAAGGAAATGGGTGCAAGCATGGATATGATTATGTAAAAATAATTAAAACTTGGTAAAATTCATTAACCATATATGCGATCAGGTTTTCTTGTTCTTTCTAAAGCTGGAACTGAAAATTAGATTCCTGTAATGTCATCTTAAAGGCACACTTAACAAAGGATTTTAAATGATAATAAAGTATAGCTGGAAAAATGATATAAGCAATAAAAACAGTGCTAAAAAATAATTATTATAACAGTGTGGCAGATCTTATTTATACTGTCGGGAGTGGAAGGGGATAAATGCCCTAGCTTATACTTATAAAAGCTAGAGTCAAGGACATTCACGTAAAATATTGAAGCACAGACTAAGCTGCAATCTAAATTATCTTAAATTTCAATATTTTCTTTAAATTGGTTATCTGATTTTATTATTTTTATTTTAAAATTCAATAAAAACACCAAACAGGATTAAGATTGTCTTTCCTCCTTAGTGATCAATGATGTCCTCATGAGTTCCTTTTAAAAAGGCTTAAATACTATAATTGTGCCAAGTGAAATTCTTTTTAAAAAGTGCTCTGTAGTAAACAGTTTTTACTCTTACTAATACATGTCCCCAATTCACTATTTTAATTACCACATCAAAGGACTATGAAATGGATAATAAGCAATTAGTTCGAACTGACTTTAATGCAAAACATCCAGCAATACTGTATATATAATATATTTGATAGAAAAAGTTGGGAATATTATAACTTTATATCTAAAATTAAATTCGAGCACCAAAATTCAATTAAAAAAATTTACAATGGGACTTACAGCTTTTGTAGAGCAGAATTCTTGGAAAGATCAGGAAAATCCTTCAGAGGATTGTGCGTTATTGATCTGCCATAAAATGATCACAATTATAATGTCTTATTAGTAACCTAGTAATGAGCAAGCAAAGACATTAAAAAATAATTTTGATATGGTTTTATAAGATTTTTTTTTTAAAGTCAGGGTTTATAATTAACATAGCATGATAGAAGCAAAGTTTAAAATATACTTCTCAGAAATCCTCCAGGCTTTCTGTCCGCCTAACAATGCAGGAACATATATTATCAGAGATCACACACTCAAATAAACCTGCATGAACACTTTAAGGTTGTTTTTTTTTGTTGTTGATATTTTTGATACCTATCCAATCAAAGAGCAGGCTCTCGGTAGAAACAAAGAAATCAAATATTTTTAGGCACCATCCATTCACAACAAATTCCATAATAAATTATGTCTAATAAAATTAGATCAACAAATTCCTCCGATGTTTGCATCTTTATTTTTCTCATGATTAATGGTACTTTTTAAAGTTTTATTATAATCCTAGTTCAATAGACATGATGTGATGCATGCATTGTGGTCAAGCTTTGGTAGAAATACATTTCTACAAGACATGATGGGCCCATCATGGAGGCTTTCTCATCATGGTAAATATAATCAAGAGAGTATCAATACTTACAGACTCTGAAGTAAAGTTAAGTTGCGGAAGACTGTCTCCCCAAGTGTAGTTAAACTAC
This sequence comes from Actinia equina, assembly GCA_011057435.1. Classification (NCBI taxonomy): domain Eukaryota; kingdom Metazoa; phylum Cnidaria; class Anthozoa; order Actiniaria; family Actiniidae; genus Actinia; species Actinia equina. The sequence continues at coordinate 336,479 of WHPX01000162.1, read as the reverse complement.
TGGAATATATCCTCCTAAAGATATTACAATAAATTTTAAAGATTAATTAATATGAATTTTACGAAGTAATGCTGGGCAGGCATATAATTTGAAGGAAAAATAAATATATATGAATTTAGCAGTGGCATCTAGTCCACTGCATGGCTTTCACCCTTTTAATTTTAGAAATTTTGAAATTTTAGAATTCAATTTTTGCATATTAAGGAAACCAGAGAAGGAAGATAAAGGAGGAAAAGGAAGAGAACCAACAAGCAACTCAATTCATATGACATTCAAATTTGGAAATCAAACATAGGTAATGCAATGGTAAGAAGTGAACCAGCACTTTCATTACTGTGCAACCCATGCTTTCCAGTGAATGTCATTTACATGTGTGTGTTTCAAAAGGCGCCAAAACTTGTCGATTGTTTACAAACTTGTATTATGAGCCACACTCACCGGGCAGATCTAAATGCGTGTAAATGGCGTCAAAGTGTTTGTTTGACAGCAGTCTATTGCATATAGTGAATGTCGCCATTTTTGTCTGGGGTAGCCGCATAGCTATGCAATCAGCGATACTGCATAGAGGTTATTCACAGGTAAAATTATATGGTGCTAATACACAACTAGCAGTCTAATGAATTGCTGCTCGTACTCAAACCTATGACATGAGCCTCAACAACTGAAAGGGAGAAAATGTTCTTGTGCTGACATCAGCACAAAAGATACATTCAATACCAGTGGATCACAGTCCGTGTATTAATTATCACTCTGTTATTTGTTGTAATAAAAGTGAAATAGCATGTGTGTGTTACTTACATTTTAGACAAAGATTGAGACAATGTGGAATTTCTTCAACACATACACAAGATTGAGAGTAAAAGAAAGAGAAAACCAAAACATCAGATGAATTAATAACTTACATGGTAACCAAGGTCACAGGAAACTCATCTATTACAGGTATGTTCTCGTTCTTGAGAATCCTAAAATAATAACAAAGATAAGAGCCAAGATCAGATGGAGTTACAGTTCACTATGAATATATATTATCATATAGATATCCATGAAATACCAGGCTTAACTCTAGTGTCAAAAACTTGATATCTTTTTCACCAGTCAGGCTGCGCCTCGTTTTTTTCAACCCACTTTTCCGTGTTTGGAAATTAGAGGAAGAAACATTACTTTGAAACATTACTTCACACATGAAGATATCGCTGTTGAATCGGCTTGCTATTTTAATAAAGAATTTTTTGAGCTTTTTTGTTTATTTAAGTTTTATCGATTATCTATATAATAACATTGCATGGATGCTGGAGATACAAATCTTTTCTTCTCACGTTAAATTTAGATATCTCACTCGTTGGCTGCACTTACTTGTGACATATCAATTAAAAAATTGAAGATAAAATTTGTATCTCAGCACGACCATGTCATATCCTCTAGAATAACCCCTGGTAGATATATCAATATACATACCAAAATTCCTTTAATGAGCCTCCTCTTGGACTGGGAGCTTATACGAAGGGGGGGGGGGGGGGGGGGGGGAGTGAGGGACTTATTAGAGGATCATTGATATACAGTAGTTACATGCACTTGGGATTTTCAAGTTTCAAAACTTATAAGTCCTACCTACCTTCCAAAGTAAAAGAATATTCAGATTTACAACATCAGAACCCAGGGATTTGAGAGGCTAGGGGCCTATACTGTCCCTCCTCTCACCCTTTATCTCCTTTTGCATCATATTTAATATAGACTAAATAAAATATAATTTCTCTTATAATTTCCAGCCTTGTGCCCCCCTGTTCCCCTCCCCCCCCCCCCTCCCGCAACTCTGCAATATATAGGCATTCATCAGCCAAGGGCACACTTTATTATGGTGGGGGAAGGCTATGAGATCTTTCATAAAGGGGTGTGGGCCAATCTCTGTTTTTCTTTATAACAGAACTCATACTATAGAAAAGATAATGTGCCATTCTCGTAAAAAGTAGGTGGAAGGGGTGGTGGGGAGGGTGGGAGGGGGCAGTCACCTGGTTATGCCGGCCCTGTTAAACTATTGCAAACAAACACATATCAATGTATTTATTTAAAAAATCATATTCAACTGACCTGTTAATATCGAGGTGTGTTTTTAAATTAAGCTTATGAAACTCTTAAATCTAATATAGCTTTAAGCTTATACCGCTAAAAATAAACACTAACAATTCAAACAACCATACTTACAAAGTACTACCTGTAAAACCATTGCACTCTAGCATTCCTTTGGCATTATTACAAGAACATCCAGTGCATTCAACACCCTGTCTGTCACCGTTTCTTCTTTCATAAATTTGGCGCCCATCTGTTTGCGCGTTCCAAAATCCTTCCCAGTCCGATGGATGTGCAAGGCTTGGGTAGCGAGTATTCCAGTATTGATCACCAGAGAAGATCTGAGCGCCGTGGTTTGGCTCGAGTTTCGTTGGGGTTATTAGTAGAGAGACAAAGACGAGGGTTGAAAATAAATACCGAATCCTGTTGCTTGTCATGGCTGTTTAGATGTGGTTCTCTTACGCTCCTTTATTGCCAGTATAGTGTGTCACCTCTTTTTTTGCTTTCTTTGTCTCCTAGACACGCCAAGAAATGGAGAGCAAAAATGATATTTTCCCTTCCATTATTGACTTCGGCATTCCAAGGTTGCTTAGGAAGAATTAAAGAATTGAGCTACAATTGCCATTGTTTACATCGACTAAAGTCTTGATAGATTTACGTCAGTCGAAGCACTTTAACTTTCTTTCGTGACTTTTCCAGTTTGACTTGTTCAATCAGATTAATAGACGATTTTCTTCATAAAGGACGGTGTAATATTTACAATTATTGGCAATCCTAGCTTAATAAATTTCGACTTTTGATTCTGAACCAATAAAATTCATTGGTTCCGTTTATTCTGCTTCCTTGGAGATAAGCTAGTGCCAAATGATAAATATTCATGATCTCCTGCCGCCATCTTGAAAAGAGCAAATACTGTCTCTTCCCCCTCTCGGTAAGGATAGTATTGTCCTACACTATTTCTTCTGGCAATTTCATAGAAATCATTGAAAAAGAAAAAAGAAATAATTAAAATCTCTAAACCCAAAGGTTTAGAAGCCTTAAAATTAAACATGCATAGCATCTTTCTTACTTCAAAGATACTTCAAAGATATTAAGCCTCCAAAACAATTACTGTCCTTGCAACCTAAATAGGCGTTCATTTTTTTTTTCTAGCCCGCAAGTTAAGGTGCAAAATGTTTCAGACCTTTTTTAACAAAAGACTATTTTTAAACTCACATATTAATTCATTTTTTTGGCCAAAATGTTTTTGTTTGGTAGCGCGGAAAAAGATCTGCTAATGCAATGCATGATGGGGATTCTTGTTACTCAACATGGCGCGGACAAAAGGACAGATTTTACAGATAGATTTTCGACCTTTCCTACCTCTTAAAAAAGCTGAATTATTCATGTCTTATTATGTTTTCGCTATGACCGTGGCTGCATAAAAAACGTTTCCCAGCATATACGTCATTACTTGTGGTTACCGGACCAGTAACACACGGCTGAGTGAAGCAGTACATGCAAAGGAACTTTATCAACACATTCAAGCTGAAAAATAGAATTACACAAACCTTACAGCAGTTTTGACATAAAAATACAATTAAGGCAAGAATTTGAGACATGTAGTAGCAGGTAAGGTGTTTTTAAACGAAAAATAGGACTGTGACGTTAAGGTGAATGTGGTGCGTGATTTTTGGATCAGCTCAGCATATTTTTCTTTTACTTACTTGCAGGATGAACATTTTCTTGGAGTTTAATTCGCCTGTGTGCTTTTAAAGAGCTTCTTTGCTTTGCTAGAAAACTTGTTTGTTATTCAATTCGTGGCTAAGAAATTTCGTTAAGGCGTCGAGAATATTTAATTATTGGGGTAAAAATGGCTGATGTGTCGCCAAGAGAAGCCGAGGAAGAGACTGTTGTTGTCGAAAATGAGCCACACTCTTCAAATTCTGACAATGCTGGTGACGGTGGAGTGAAAGTACTAGAGAAAGAGGGTACAGAAGAGACAGTTTCTGCAGATTTAGAACGTACAAGTGAAGAACAGAACTCGTCACGAAGTGAGCATAATAACAATGTTGCATGCATCTCGACTGAGGAAAACGCTGGAGCCAAACCCATTTCCAAAGAAGATGCTGTCGAATCTTCTCCTGAAAACAAAAGTTCTAATGAAGAATCGAACTTAGTTAAACAAGAACAAAGTATAGCTTCTCAAGGAATTTCCGATGCTGGTTCTCCTGCAATAAAGGAGGAAAATACAAATAGAGAAGATGAAGCTTCAATTATTGAGGATATTCGACCAAATACTGAAGAAAATGAATTATCAGTAGATGACACGCAAATGGCACAAAAAGAGGGCCCTTCAACGTTAACTGAACCAGAAAAAATACAGTCTCTGTACCATATAAAGTGGACGAATTGGAAGGGTCTTAATACTCCAATTATTACTCAAAACGAAAATGGCCCATGTCCATTGATAGCTATAATGAATGCTTTAGTCCTGCAAAGAAAGATCAGCATTCCATCTATGCAGGAAATCATTAGTGCCAATCAATTGATGGAGTATCTTGGTGATTGTATCTTCATACAAGCACCTGAGGTAAGAACTAAGCTTTTTTCTTTTATGTGGAGGGTTGTCAGGATTTTAGATAGGGTGCTTTGTTAAAGCAGACTTCTCTGGCTTAAATATACCATAAAAGCTTAGACTTTATTTATAAATGTTCACTTGGTCCCCAGGACTCTCTATCAGTTCACAATCTTCCCCTATTTCAAAACTAAATGAAAACCCAACTACAGTATGGACATCTTTACTTGCTTTTGCCTAATTAGAGCAGTTTTCACATGACTGTGGTGGAAAGCTTGGTGTCATATGTATGTGCATTGATTTAGTTTAGGACATTGTTTGTCCATGTTCACAATGTTTTGGGTATTCAGTTGGATGGAGAAGAATCTAGCACATTTTGACCTTGTACTGGCAATATTATGCCTTGCTCTATTGCGTCATGAAATGAAAACCCATGCATCATGAGCTTATTCATACTGCAAGCGTTTCACAGTCATTGTCAGGCTTAACTCAATAATTAGTCGTTGTTAGACTACAGGGAATTGACACTATCCAGAATAAAGGTATTGTAAATATTAATATCATCATTATTTATTTGTAACAAAATTAAAATTTAGTATTTTTCTAAATTGGTGCACATATTTATTTTGTTTTGGTTCGATTTACCATGTAGAGACTACCAGAAGGAGCTCAGTTGAATTATGAACAGAATATGCATGATGCTATTGGAATTATGTCCAAGCTCCAGACAGGACTAGATGTGAATGTCAAGTTTACAGGGTGAAGAACACATTTTTATTCATTTTCATTCTTTGCCCCTTTGTTTTTAGCTGTACAGGTAAATGTGGTAGACTAGTTTGCTGATACAGTTTGCTGATACATATATTGCAGCTTTAACTAGTAGCAGCAAAGTAATGAAAGTTTAAAAACTGTGTAATCAACATGAGAAAAAGCGTAACATGCATCACCATTTTACAGAAGTCAGAAAAGAATTGTGTACAAACATATATTCATGTGATATATTCTTGGTGAGGTGTTTGCAAGTAGTGATCTTATGTGGAAGTAATTTGCAAGATCAGGGAACTTTCAGGGAATTTTGTATTTGGTTGGGGAAATGAATTATAAATCAAGCAATCAATAATTGACTATGTCTATAGAGGATGACTCTTGACTCTTGACTCTTGTAATTCAACTGATGAACAAGTGCCCTCTTTTGAATCTCCTGGTTGTGCAGTCATATACTAGTTAATATTTTTGCTGACTCTGTCTTTAAAGGGATTGCTAGAAAGTTGCACTGTCATTCCCCATCATAACAATTAAGATATGACATCTGTTACTTTACAGGGTGACAGACTTCGAATTCACTCCAGAGTGTGTTGTATTTGACTTGCTGAACATCAAACTCATGCATGGCTGGTTAGTAGATCCTCAAAATGTAGAAGCTGTCAAAGCTATCAACAGCCTCAGCTATAATCAGCTGGTAGAGAAGATCATTGCCAGTAAACAGGATGGAGCTGACAATGAGTTGGTCTCTGAAGGTAGGATTGTCACAATAGGGAGTTTTAGATTGACTTTTTTTCCTCCCTGCAAATGGCAAACATGACCACGTTTTCATAGTTTTCCTATATTTTACTTTGCCTTTTACAAACCTTCTCACCAAGCACAAATTAATACCCTTTTGTTTTTCTACTACTTGGACTTTTTTGAGATTCCTTTTCAGTACTTTAAAGAATTTTTACTGGTCAACTGACATTTTTTCGTTTGCCGTGAACGTAAATCTAATACTCTCTACAAAGAAGTTTTCTGCAGATAAATCATTAGTTATGTCAAGGTCATTCAAACCTAGATGAAAACAACAGTAAATTTAACAAATTAATACACATATCATTCAAAACAGTACTGGCAATTCATGGCACTTTTGAAACAAAGTTAGCATGATTTTGTTCATGTTGTATAACTTGCTACTTACAGTAATTAACAACCATTAATATGAAACTTATAAAAATTAATGTTTCTAGGAATTGCTGCTGAGACATTTCTTAATCACACTGCTACTCAGCTTACCTATCATGGGTTATGTGAACTTAATGCTCAAGTAGGTGATGAGGAGCTATGTGTATTCTTCAGGAACAACCACTTTAATACTCTCTTTAAACACAAGGTGAGTAAGACTTTAATACAAGGATTGTACTACAGTGTTAACTTTTACTTACAAAGCTCCATTCAGTAATAAATCATGCAGGAAGTGGCGTAAGCACAAAAGAAGTGTAAGGAGAAGTACAAGCCATAAAAAGCCGTTAAAAGCTGTTTTATTTGTTTTATTATATTATAGCTACTATATTTTTGGGGATTTGAATTTATTTACACAAAAATGGTCACAGGATCTAGCAGAACTCTGTTCACTAATGAAGCACAGTTTTTGACCAATAAATGTGTTCATACAATCCAAACTACAGTTTATAATAAATAAAATTACCGAAGCAAATGCCCGGAGGGTGGGGACTCCCTTTGTTCAGGTGGTAGGGGTGATCAGCGCTCCTTTTAGGATTGAAAGTGTTCCCTGTGTGGACCTTTAAGGGGTTCCAGTTCAAAAGTCAATTACGTAATATAACTCTGTACCTTTTGGGGTCATTTATCATGTGCGTTATCAATGCTATGCCACTGTTTACTTTACAATGATGCACTAAATATTTTTTTAATATGATCATCGTTATAATCTTGTTATATGCTGTCCTATCGTTAAACCGGCGTTTATAGTCGAGGTCAATAGTAAATTACTGAAATAAAGCCCCAAGCCTTACCTTTTAGGGTTTGAAATCAGGTTGGTTTTAAGTCAGAGTCTTTTTAATTTATTCATACCTTTTAGGAGCCATTTTAAAAATCAACTGCAGATCACCCCAGCTACCACCTTAACAAAAGGCAAAAATGCCTTTATTCGATTTCCCTGCAAGTTGTTTTAAGTCAAAAGGTCTATAGGGCTCTGCATGCTCAGGTTTAATGTTATCTCACTTTGAACACCTTGAAAGTACATATAACATTGTGTTTGTTTGAATCCCTCCATTGTATATGATTTAAGGATAAAAATTAGCGTGTCAATTAAAAAGTGATGACATTTATCCTAAAATGAAAAGTCAGACTATATGAAGTTTAACGCAATTGTTTTGAGTATCACATCCTAAGTTACCAAACATTGATTTAGTAACTGAAGTATTATTTTTCACCCTTCTATCTGCTATTTTTGATTGTTTCCTCTTTAGGATGAGTTGTTTCTTCTAGTAACTGATCAAGGCTTCCTAACTGAAGATAAAGTCATGTGGGAGTCACTTTCCAATGTTGAGGGAGATGGTTATTTTGTGGATGCAAATTTCAAGACCCTATCCACTTTGCAGCCAGTAGCGCCTGCAGCAGCCCCTAATATAGCCGAACCACCTCCACCCACAGCTGGTATTACTCAGGAAGACCAAGAGTAAGTTATATGACTGTACACCTCTGCTGTTTGCCAATGACACCTATTTTCTAAGGTGGGGAAATGGTGGGGTCATTTAATAGTCAGCAGTTATTACATATCACTGTAAAAGCAAGGATATCCTCACTAGTATTGTTTTTTCTAAAATCTTGCAGCAGACTTTTCATTTGTCATGCATAAAAGTGTTCAAATTTATTTTCATTCACAATCATTGACAGCAGTTAGTTCAAATCATTTAACCGATCAGGGCAGATGCTTATTTTTCTAAATTCTTGCAGCAGACTTTTCATTTGTCATGCATAAAAGTGTTCAAATTCTTTTTCATTCGCAATCATTGACGGCAGTTAGTTCAAATAATTTAACTGATTAGGGCAGATGCTTATTTTTCTCCGTTTCCCTGAAAAGAAATAAGAAAAAAGGAGCTTTACTTGCACAGAGGGGGAGATCAAGAAAGGTGCTAGAAATTGATTGTATAGTTGAATGTCTGACTGTTTGACTTAGAGACTGACTGACTGTTAACTGCCTTGGACTGAATAACTGGTTGATTAATTGTATGACTGTTTTTGATTTTAGCTATCTTGTTGCTCTCACCCTTCAAGAAGAACAATCCAGAGCAGGAGCAAGGCAAAGTTCTACACCTCCTATTCAACAGCCACCACACCCTGGGATGACACCACAAGAATGGTCTGAGTAAGGACCTTATTAGTACTTCTTGCACACGTCTAATTTTACTTTATCATAGTCGAAGGTGGCAGAGGGGTTGACCAAGAAACCTTTCAAAATACCTCCAAAGCATTAATAATAAGAGAAATGTTATTAACCAACTTACCTAGTATATAAATTTAAATTTGGAATTGAAATCCCAATATTGTATTCAATCATGTATAATGTTTATTATTTTTAAGTATGCAATTGGCAATGCAGCTACAAGAAGAAGAGCAGCGACAACAACAACAACAACAACAACAACAACAGGCAAGACCAGTGGGTAATGTTGCCAGAGGACAAGTAGGTGCTGCAGCTCCGAGGCCAAATGCAAATGCTGCCTCACAACCACAGGGTACAGCTCAGCAAAGTAGCAATGTAAGTCAGTTGCATTGTAATGTCATCCATCTAATAGTAATATAATTATTTATTTACTAAATATACAAAATCTACCCATCCTCCGATCCTTCCTTCCTTACATCCATGCATGCATCCTTTTTTATTTCAATTAAACCTTGCTTCTTTTGACTTAATTCTCAAATTATCTCTTTCATTGCATTAATTAATTTCATTCATTTGATCTTCTCATCCATTCAAATGAGCTATAACAGTACTCTCAATTCATATATTGATTTTTTCAAACTATTAAAATATTACTTATTTTTCTATTGCTTTCAGGAAAAATGTACAATTTTATAGAAAGTGAATGAAAAACAGAAATATAGGCTTTCAAATATTTATGGAAAGGTTAAATTATGCCCTGAAAGGAGATTTTCATGTACAGTATGAAAGGTTTTGCACAATGATTAATAGCCGTTAAATGCCTGTATTTCATAAGGACTAATCTAGAGATGTTCCAAGTGGCCAGATCCACTCTTTTCCCTGGGGGGGAATCGCTATAATCGCTATATGGGTACAAGCTGCCAAACAGGGAATGGAACAGGGTATGGATTTGAGCGATTTTAACTCTGGAACAGGGTCAGGGTTCAGAGGGCTCAGCATCACATCCCTACCATAAAGGGGCAGGAATACCCGCCTTCTCTCCCGGGCTCTTTTCATTATCATAATTATGAAATTTTTATAGTTATTTTTGCAATTTGTTGCCACATCATAATAATCTTGTAACCAGTTCCAATCCTGATCATCTGCCACTTAGCCCTACAGAAGGGAAGAAAAACCACCTCAGATCCCAGGGTAGATGTGTAGTGTGAGAACTTGACAATTGACTACTTCAATAATATGGCAGCATTCTTGGATTGCAAGACATCATGGGACATCCAGGGGGCAGCTCACCACAAAAGAAATAAAACATGAATTAAGATGGCACATCAATCACCTTTTAATTAGTTATAAAAGAAAGACAAACACACGGAACTATATTCAGGGTATGTGCTGAGATAACCACTTAAAGTTCAAGGACTATTCAATGAGTATACAAGGACCAAAAAATGAATTTTTAAGGAGTATGTTCAGCCAACTACGCCAAGGTTTTACACAGTGTTTGCACATGGCCAACTTAGATTTTCTGATCTTTCTGACTAGATCTATTTCAGAACCACGCAAATAACGATCAAAGCAAAAATTCCAGGAGTTTTCAAGGAGTTTTGCTAAAATCGTAAAATTCAAGAGTTTTTCAAGTGCCCTTGAAAATGTGAATTAAATTCAAGGAGTTTAAGGAGTAGCACAAACCCTGTATATTAATGATAAGTTTTTCAATTGAAATATTCTCCCTCATCTTTGTTTTGAGTTGCCCCCTGGCAAAAATGGCCGCTGTATATTTGAAGTGGTCCATCAGACCTATGCCCATTCAGACTAAGGGTTTACATATGCGCTAAGTGCGTTGATGCACAGGTAAATTAACGCAAGCCGGGTAATTTATATTAGTGTGATAGAGAGTGTTTCATGAAGGGGGCTCAGGAATTTGTGTTTGGGTTTACAATAGTCCCTCTCTTACTTATATAATATGAACCGTAGTTTGTATCTAGTAGCCCTAGCTATAAATAATTTAACTAGACAGACACAGTCAACACTGATTATACATTTACCAGGCCTCTGAAACTTTGCTAAAATCATGACCATCAGTACTTTTTATTTTAATTCTCTTCTCTTAGGAAATCACTGATAGGCATTATTTTAATAAATGGTAATGATAATTAAATCCAATTATTGAAGATCTGAATAAAGTGCAATTATTTTGGTCTGATATCATACGAGTGATTACAAATTAATATCATGCGACCACATATTAACAGGAGTGTAAACTGTTAATCACAAGATTAATTTTAGACTATAACCTTGAAAATTATAGAAATTAATAAGACTCACTATGAAAAGACATACGTCCCAGAAAATCCTATAAACTTTATTTGAAAACAATCATACTAAATAATATTAAAAGTAATAATAACAGCAAAGCATAGCAAAACTATTATCTTTAGAATAATTGATGCTATATTAAAAGTAATTAATGCTATTTTTAGAATCATTGAATATGCTATCTTTAGAATCTTTTGTGTCTGATCATACATATTGCAGTTTTCTTAGTTCAACTCTGTCCTGAATGACTGTATATGTTGACAGATAAAACAAAATTTAATAATAAAAAAACGTAAAGTTGAAGTCACATCAATTTTCAGTGTATTATACTTGAATTTCCTTTTTTTTAATATCAATTTATCAAGGCTTTGATCACTTAAATGGTCATTTCAGGGCAGTAGTACAGGCATGCCGAAAAAATCCCAGAAGCGAATAATTCTGAAAATACCATCAACTGGTGTCTTAATATCATGACAGTTTAATTCTCCTACACATAGTTCATTTTCTCTTGATTACAATGTACCATCAATCAAATAAATTGATAAACAACATAAAACTAAATGTGTAATAAGGAGAATGTATAAGGGTTGGTAGTCTATTGTGTAGTTCAGGAAAATATCCATACCCCCACCATGGTGGGAATTCATAAAAGGACCCCCTTCCCCATGGACCTCCAATTTTCTTGTTGTTCTTCCTCTGACCCCCTACCCTGGGTGGGGTATATATATATTATATTCTGGAACACAACATTGCCCACCAACCTTTTGACATGATATTTTGAATAGACCTAAATCCACTATTTGGACACATAGTCTGAAATGGGAAACATCGTGCCAGTGGATTTGGTTTATCAGTATGTTGCAATAAAAACAGTGGTGAATAACCTAAACAAAACTATAATAAAATAGTAATTAATATATAGCTATTTTAAAATGAAAGCAAGTTCCTACTTAATAAAACTCCATTACATTTTGTTAAAAATAATTTTAATACCAAATATTTCGAACACTAGTGTGCTTTCTACTGTACATCTGAGCAAAATATAATGAATCTAGGTGATGAATTGAGAAAATAGTAAGTCTTGAGATATGCTGGACATGCCTTGTTTTGGATTCCTGTGTAATGCAGTACTAATTAACAGGTGCTACCATAATTGCCATAGGCAGTAGAAGATATAATATTATCAATTATGTTTCTCATGATACCTACAGTATCTGTTAGAATGATAAATTATTATTAATTGTTGAGAAATGGAAAATCAATACTTATGAATAAGCATTATTAAATTAATGAGCAGGGCAAAATTAGTAAAACGATTCTTGATTCTTTTTAGCATCTTTTTCATAAAGAGCTAGACCATGGAAGGGAGTATTGGGCCAATATAGACTTCCATGCATCCAGCTTTGAACTTAATAATTTTATATCGTCAATTCATGGTTCGTGTATGCAACGTAATTACTAAATGTTTTCAACCTTTTAAACCTCCTCCTCCACCTATACAGCCACGTATTTATAGGGTACTCTACAGTCCTTACATCCAACAATGCTCATCCTACAATTTGGTAATGCATTATTCATGCTTCTAATTAAAGGCTTTGAATTTGATTGAGAGTTCATCAATGCTCATCCTACAATTTGGTAATGTATTATTCAAGCTTCTAAAGGTTTTGAATTTGATTGAGAGTTATTCCAAGTTGGAGGAATGACATTTTGCCTTGCTCTTCTGTGGTCGACATATTTGTAGTTAAGGGCCACAAGAATAAAAATCAAAAAATTGACAAACATTAACCCTGATAAGAGAAAGAAATAATACTCAAGGTGCCCATTGTTGGGGTCTTCTGGGTACCACCTCTTGTCGATACTGTATACAATGTTTGTTAGTGCACTGGATAAGAAGTTCCCAAGACCAGAGGTGACTAAGAAAATCCCCATTACCAATCCTTGGAGGCATCTTGGAGCTTGGGAGTAGGCAAATTCCAAGCCTGTGGGAAATAACACATAATATTAGAAACTAGTGGACCATTGAAAAATGTGCATTCTGATTGGCCAAGCAGTGCTCTGTTTTTCACACTAATCTACATGTTGATTTAAAATAATAATAAATAACTGATCATTGAATTTTCTCTTCATTTCATTTCCATTATTTGACGATCACAGAATTAGACTTCTCCCCTCATAATAGCTAGATGACTGCAGTTTTTTGATATTCTGCTTTTTTTTTTTTTTTTTTTTTTTTTTTTTTTGCTGCTGCTGCTGCTGCTGCTGTTGCAGTCAATTAAAAATTAGTTAACTACGCCTTAATATAGTTTTGACTGATGGCAGTATAAAAACATTTTTTACAACCAACAGTTGAAATATCCGAGTTTTTTAGCAGAATTTTTAAAACTGCAAATTAAAGCCCAGCTAGTATATTTCAACTAATAATGAAAAATAAAAAATAACCTCTAATAAAAGTGAGGGGAGATCTCAAAGTTACTATGGAATTTAGAGAGGTGCATAAAATTAATGTAATAATAATAGTTAGCACATAAACTAGTGTGCTTCTCAATATTACATTGCCTAATTGATCATATTACCGGTTATGCTTGTGAAAACCTCACTTGTTCCAATTAGGACAAATTGTGGTACTTGATAAAATACAGTCATGTCTGAAGCAGTGATAGTCCTATTGAAGAGATGTTGTGTGATGAATTTGCCATCTTTATAGCAATTTCTCCTTTTTATCTCCACAAAGCCAGCTACAGCAACAGAGGCAGCAGCAAAAATCATCCCCACACCAATCCGCCTGAGTGGAGTGAATTTAATCCCAATGTAGCGTAGTAGAGGGTAGATGACCTTGTCCATAAATGGAATTAGAAGTAGTACACTTGAAATATCAAATATAGATAAAGATGCTGCAGGAAGATTAAAATTCAATCCCAAATTAATTTTCATGTATTGAGCTTGGATAAGGTAACTAGTCTGCATCTGTTGAATTAAAATAAACCAAAAATAGTAAGAAGATAATAAAAATTATAATACAAAGGGATACAGGAGAATTGAAGTGAGCTAGGGGGGGGACTTTTTTATTCAAACATCTCCAAATTTCTCCAGTAAATTATGCCAAAAGCCCCTCTCAATTAAATGTATTCTGTATACTGTATATAGGCTTCCCTGCTAGAGCCTATTTTCCAATTGTTTTGGTGGAGAGAAAGAGGAGAGACTCTGATAGCAGGGAATACATAAGCATGAAACAATGTTCAAGGTAGGGGATGTTTGCAAGAACATGACATTGCAGAATTGTAATTCAAATAATAGAACATGTGGTGCTATAGCAACGTTATCAATTTGTTGAACAAGCTTTTGGTTATGACCATGCACCCATGCAGTGCTGTAATTTATCCATGAATTTTCATGTTCATATATAGGTACGAGTTACTCAGTACTTCAAAATGACACCTTACAAATCAGAATGCAAAACTCATGCATTTTTAAAACATATATTAAGGAATACCTGTGAATAAAGTGTCCAATAAATTACAAACATTGCAAAGACAGGTAATATTCTTAGAAGGGACTTGACATCATCCACTTGTGTGGTTGAGAATCTTCCTCCTCTGCTGTCCTTTGCCAGATCTAACCAACTTTCCCCTCTTATTTTGGGGACTTTTTTCATTTTCCTCTTTATTGCAAGTCCAATAACTTTAAAAGAATCAGCCAGGTTACTACCACCAGGGGATGTACGATATAGCTATTACGACCAATAAGGAATGTCAAGACACCAAGAAACATTGAGCAAGCTGTAATAGTATAGCCCCAAAAGAAGCTTTTTTCTTGTTGAACCCATACAACAAGGGTGAAGGAGACAAATGAGCCAATGTTAATGAACCAGTAAAACCAGTTAAAGAATCTTTGGATGGCACCTGGACCCTCCTCTCGGACCTGGTCTGCACCAAATGGTGAGACATTGGCTTTAATACCACCTGTACCCAAAGCCAGGAAGGATAATGCCAGGGCAAAATAGATCTGCCTTGCTATATTTCCCATAACTTGAGACTCTCCAAAGTGTTTTGAATAGAGACTATCTGTTAGAGACACTGTAGCTAGTAAGAGTGTTCCGACCACATATATAAGAGAGCTGCTGTATATCACATTGAAACGACCCATATAAGAGTCGGCAAGCCAACCACCAACCACTGGGATGAGATAACATGTACCTACAGAAGTGAAAAATATTAGAAATGAAGCATTACTAACACAAATTTAAGGATTGGTTTTTGATTAGCATGCTGCTATCAAATTTTGGGTGCATGGTGGAGGTTGCTAGGCATGAAGGAAGTGTAGATCCACAGGAGGCTTTGCAGAGTGCTACTCTAGCTTCTTGAGTGCTTAAACAACTGACAAAGTGCAGCCAAAACTCGATGGAAACATGCCAAAATATTTAACATCAATGACAAATGCTTTTATAACATAGCAAAATTATTTTTAAAATCTTCCTTATCAAGAAAAATTCAAAATGTTCTTCTAAACAAATCTCCACACTGATTAACCAATTGGAGCGGACTTTAAAAACAAAATTACAGAGTTCGTATGGGAGAAAATTGAAATTTCTGAGGTAGTAAAATTTGAATTTCTTTGGGATTCCATAAAAATAGAAAAACCAGAAGAGTACTGCTCATAATATTAACATTTATTAATACCTTGAAAAACAAGATTTATCGTGGATGGTAAAGGTGTTGTTAGTTTGAGCATGTCTTGACAAAATGGCACAAGATTAGCAGTAATGCCATAGAATGTTAATCTCTCACATAACTCTGTTATCAAGATACACAGAGTCACATGAATCTTGGATGGTTTTCCAGGGAGATGAGTGCGAGGGGTCTTAGTGCTTGGCATGCTAGAACTGGTGCTAACACTCGAGCTATTGCCTCTTATCAGAGGAGCAAGGTGGTCATCGTCATTCATCGCAGCACAGTTGGAATTTCCAGAGTTATCCATATCTGTTCTTTCTGTTACTTCTTTAATACATCAATGTCGTCCTACATTATTCAACAAATATAACTGTTGAATTTAAGTTTGGGATATATACATATGGTAAAATATATAATCAGAGAGGGTGTTCAATATCGTATACATGCATTTTTTGGAATACAAAGTTAGCTATAATTCAAACTAGAATAGGGTTTCACCCAGCTTCTTAAACTATAATAGTCTTAAGCTAGTAGGTTAATGGTAATAGTGAGGTAATGCCAGACAAGATTTGAGTAAAAAACCTGTTCAAGATCAAATATAAAGACACAACTATAAGTTTAACAGATCTTGAAAATTCTAGAACTTTTTTTTAGAATAACAAGAAAAAACATTTCAGTTTTGAAACGTACCTTGATGAAGAGCCAGCTCTTTGTCTCTTTTAGTTTGACTAATTTCCGAATTTTTTTGCGTTGCCCGAGAGAAAAACAAAGCTGGTTGTGATCGTCATGTGACAATCGGAAATACAAGCAATTTGGGGTTCCTGTGTGAAATGTGACAGGTCATTACAAAGGAAGCCCAAACTAAAATTATTAATATTTTTTAAAAACAATGAATGATGTTGTATATATGATGAATGTTGAATAATGTAAAATGTAAAATGTAAGAGAAGATATAACTAGCTAAAAACTAGTGTAAAATGTAAAATGTTGAATGATGTAAAATGCAAATTCCTAAAATACGTGAGGGTAATAGAGGAATTTTAAACGCAAATTGTTGGCTACCAAAATATTTCTTAACGATAAAAGCTTTCATTTTTTTTCCCTAAGAATATATGATTTCTTTTTTTCTAAACCTTTGTAACTATATCACATTTTATTAATTAGATGTAATGGCAATTATTTCCTTAGTCCCCTTGACGTCATTAAATTCCACAGGCAGCCCACTTACAACAACCCAATCGTTGGCATCAAGATTATGTGCCTTCGAGCGTCGTGTTTTGTTTCGCAATGTTTTAGCCCATAAAGAAAATATATCGTTAACAATCGGTTGCTAACTCATGGCATTGTAGACCCGTGGATATCGTATTTAAGATCCTATTTATTTTTTGACAGAATGAAACCCGTCCGTGTTTCAATGGACGACGGTCTGCCATACGCTGTTTCTTCATCCATCTCGGCCAAAGTAAAGGAGTATTGGCCCAAAGAGGAACGCTACAAATGGCTTTTTTGTTTGTTCTTAGCCGTTTCTTTGATAGACATAACGAGAATAGCTTTGTCGTTATGTGTCGTCGAGGTTGCAAAGGATTTAGAGTGGAATAAACTCGAAACGGTGAGTACGAATAGCTTACACGTAAAGCTTGACAACAACAGACCTCAAACTGAATGTCACGTCACATTATATTAAAAGGTATTGGGTATCGTCCATTGGTACTTATTTACGTTGTCAAACATCTTTGTTCTTCAAATATTTAAACATCTTATTTCGTAGTAGTTATAAGAATTTTTTTTTCGATTTGTCAAAATGTCTTGTAGATCGTAGTATATGTGGTTCGTACATGTTACAAATGACCAACAAACATTCACAGCCATCATAGTTAATATAGTTGCTATCAATAGACGTCACTTCCGGTAATATTTCTTTTTTGATGGCTTGTAGAATCCTAAATAGTCAAATACAATTAAGGACTTATTTTGATATGTTTTGACTTAGCATCCTCTAGTTGCCCCCAGTCAACTCCAAAGAGTCACGTGATTGATAGTAAGCAATTAAATATGTGCACAGCCATGCATTGTATCTCATAAGTTAAAAGTACAACCGAAATTCTTTGACTTTAAACCAATACTGGTACTATGAAGAGAAAAGTACCTACATGTGTAGCTCATTCCCACAAAAAAATTAATTCACATATTTATTGTATATTTATTATGTTATGCTAGGGTCTTGTTCTGTCTGCAATTTTCTGGGGTTATTTTGCTACCCAGTTGCCAGCTGGTTTTCTCAGTGATACTTATGGTGGAGATGTTGTCTTGATGTGGTCTTTGCTTGGGTGTGCTCTTAGTACATTGGCAATTCCAGTCATTACTTCCCAAATGCTTACACTGTACTTTGCACCTTCTATTCTTGTGGTCCTTTTTGCAAGAGTATTTCTTGGATTCTCACAAGGTACAGTTACAAAATAACTTAATGACCCCCCTCTCGACCTCCTCCCCCCCCCCCCCCAAAAAAAAGAGAAAGAAAAAGGAAAGAAAGAAGAGAAAAAAGAAACCACTGCTGCATTGAATTTAAATTTGAACACAATAACTTGTAGCCCTTGTCCTTTCACTCAGTGAGAACTTCATGACCCTCCTTTTCAATCAACTACACAGGGCCTGTATAGCCAGACCAAATCGATAACCAAAGAAAACAAAGGGTGAAGGTGGGAGTAAATAGGGTGGTTCAGGTTAACATACATACCCCATGAAAGTTTTGAATTTATAAGACCCTTGAATATGTGTGTTATTTCCAAAGTTCTGAAGGGAATTTGTGACATTTTTACCAAAGCAAGACATGTCTTGCCTTTCTCATAGTGGCTATGTGGCACTACAACAAGCAGCTTTTGTCAAAATAAAAGAGTGTGACCTGCCTTCATAAAGTTCAAATGATTATGGATGACCCTCCCATCAGAAGCAGTAGGTCCCACTCCCCCCCCCCCCCCCCCCACCACCCCCTTCCCCAAACAAAGGCATCTATTATTATAGTAATAGACCCTGTCGTGTACTGAAGACAATAATTAAAAGGTTCCCAATAACTTATATAAGTGAACTTTTAAACGATTATGTTTATTGCTCAACACATGTACATCTCTTGCTCAAGGCATGACAGAGGTGACGTCATACACAACCTGTCATTATACTTAACAGACCCTTTTTGAGTCCCAAATTACCGCTGTGTTTCTTGATTACCGACTCATTTACTCAGGCTTAGCCTCAATTTTATGAAGAATATTCACATGTTTTAGTCAAGGCCAGCTTCAATCAAGTTTTAAAGTGCTCTTATTATTGAAGTTGTGCATTCTTTTTTTTACCGTTGGTATTTGCGAGTAATTAGAGACTGATTCAAGGCTAATCCTTTGTAAATGAGTCCGTAATCAAGAAACACATTCTTGGTAATTTGGAACCTGAAACTGGACTATTCCCTAAAAGCATAACATTCAATAGAAATTACAATTAATGATCTTGTTCATCCATGCACCCACTTGTGTAAGCCTTAATAATCTGACATTATTTGATGATAAATATTGATTCCTCTGCAGGGCTTTTCTTTCCATCTCTCCTAAGCCTCCTTGGAAGAAAATTACCGGCCAGCGAACGATCTATGGGAAATTCATTTATAACTTCTGGAGGATCTGTAGGGTAGGTACATTTTTTTATTCATTCATTCATTCATTCATTCATTCATTCATTCATTCATTCATTCATTCATTCATTCATTCATTCATTTATTTATATTTATTTATATTTACTCCAGTACCTTTTTTACTAAAAAAATAATGAAATATTTTAAAATAATTTTTCCATATTTGTTTTCCAGTTCATTGTTTATAGGAAGTGTTGGCTCACTAATGTTGGTACATTTTGGCTGGAGATGGGTGTTTTTGTCCTTTGGTTTCCTTGGATTACTTTGGGTTATTATTTGGAAGGAATTTTTCATTCTTAGAAGAAGAACAATCGAAGAAGACATGTATAGAATGTCCAAAAAATTTGAAAGTAAGACAAACACAACTCGTAGTTATACCCCAAGAAATGCCATCATCCCTTGGGGCAAGCTGATACGACAGCCAGCTATATGGTAGGTCTGTCATTTTACTTTTAGTGTTTGTAATTGTAAAAGAAACTGCCGTAAAAATAAAATGTAGTGGATGTGCATGGAGTGAACTTTGCTGAAGAGCCCTGTACATGGAGTGATGGTTGTAAAGTTTAAGTTATTATATGTTGTGTAAGTTTTATTAACAGTTTTCTTAACTTAGAATAATATAATATCTCATGGCACAAAAAGTTATTGAAAATGGCATATGGTAAAAGATTGAATGATCATGGTGTTGGCATGCATTGTTATGACTGTCATATATTAGACCAGAACCTGCCTAGGAACAGCCACTTCCGGTTGTCAATTACGGGATTTTATCTGTGATGTCAGACACGTTTGCTTTGAGAACTTTGAGAGTTACTAAGTTTGTCGTTCTTGTAAAACCTATTCTGAATGATTGTCATTAAAAACCTTTTAAAATATAACAATGACAATGATGATGATGATGATGATGATCCTAATGATAAGTGATATTATTGTGCTAATAAATAGACAAGTGCATGGATGATGAACAAAATGATTCATATTTTTTATACTGACAACGTACTGATTGCATGAACATTTGACATATTGAAAATGAACATGAAATTAATATAACAAATAATAATTAATTAAAAACAATATTTTTTATTATTTTTATAACTCCCTGGCCTTAGACCAATGAAATTATTTAGGTATAATTAAGCAACAAGGTACTACAGTAACATGAAAAATGACAATCTACACCTTTAACCTCTTTTACATTTAAAAAACTTCTAATAGACCTATCCTGAACTCACTTGACTGGTCACAAAACAATGGTTTCAAGTCGTGGTTGAACTTGATGAATAAAAGAATCAAGTTCAGTCTCAACTTCAAACCGTTGTTTTATGGTCAGTCAAGCAAATTCAGTAGGTCTATTGTTATTTTGTTATTTGATTATTTCTATATGAGAATGTTCTGCAGTTATAGGTGTTATATATATGTATCTAAGATAGAAAAATCTTCCTTCTAACTCATTGTTTAAATTTTGTAACCTGTCTTATTTTCATCTTCTTTCAGGGCTATTATAATTGTTCACTTTTCCCAGAATTGTATGTATTTGAATTTATCTTCCTGGTTACCCACATATTTTCATGAAAATTTTCCTGATGCCAAGGTAAATAACACTGACATAATCAATTATAATTATAACTTACTGAAACTAAAATTTTCATAAAGATGTGAACTCTGTGTCTGTGAGGTGCAAGCGAAAATTTGTTTTTTCACTGCTGTCAATCAAACCTAATTAGTCAGTAACTTTCATATGTTTGACTGGCGACAGTGAAAAACCTAATTTCAGCATGCACCTTATAGACACAGAGTTCACATATCCTTATCTTTGCATCATAATTACTGCGACCTAACATCTATTTCACCCAGGCCTGCTCTCAGTCAGCTCAGCTGATAGGGCATTGGTAGTACAATTCCGAAGGTTGTAGGTTCGTTTCCTAGCAAGGTCGGAAATTAATTTTTCTGAATTGAATTCCAAGGGTCTTTTGCCCGGAATAACCTTGTTCCCAAGCACTATAACTTATCTATATTTCTATATCTTTATGAAATCAGCAGTAAGTTAATAACAAAAATGTGATTTTTATATGTTTTTTCCTAGTTTAAGAAAGTCTTAAAATTAGTTTCTCTTATTTATAATTCAGGGCTTTTAGAATAAGCCGTCATCTGTTGGAGCTCTGGCAATTGCTTTAGAATTACAGCACTCCATCATGCTATACCATGTTTTTAGTTGATCTTAATTATATTTTATTCATTAAATTTTAGGGTTGGATTTTTAATGTTTTACCATATGTTTTTGGTTTTTTCGGAAAAATTACTGGTGGGAAGTGTGCAGACAAAATGCTTAATATGGGTAAGTAATCAGCAGAATTATAAAATATTTTTTTGACAATAAGAGAACGAACCAAGAGAACAGCTTGTTATCAATCTCATCAATGTACCTTCTCATGTTGGATTTTCAGGTTATTCTCTTACATTTGTGAGAAAGTTCTTTGAGGTAAGTCAGTGATTGAGTGATTGATTCATAGGTCTGGAACTCTTGCACCAACATTGCAGCCCTGTGCATCCACATTCGCTGTGGTCTTAAACCTTTCACAATTTTGTTATTGACCATCACCAATTTGTTCCCCCATTAACCCCAGTACAAGTGGTGGATTCTAAGATTCAACTACATGTAATGTACATAAAATGCTCACAAAAACATGGTGATTTAGGGTTTACTTAGTACCTCATGTACGACTACATGAAATGGCACTATTGGATTATTAGTTATTAATAGATTATTGATCACAGCATCCTGAAACCCTATCCATACCCAAAAAAACCTCACTTTAAACTTTATTTTTTGAATAGTGCCATTACATGTAATCTTACATTACGTTTACAAAAGGGTCATTTCATCAATTTCCTAAAAAATGAAATTTAAAAAGCATTGGTTTTGGGTATAATTGAGACCAGAAATCCTAAATTTGCTTGACGAAGTTATAAGAATACTGTGTAATGAACATGATATGTAACAAAAAGCTATAAGAGTATACCCCTTTACGTGTAACAAAAACTGACCATACACATGTAATGAACTGTCCTAAATACCATCTAATGAAAATGACATTTAACAAAACTACTGATATTCAGACTGTATAATGACTTATAAATATATCACTACTTCATACAGGATATTTTTATAATTTCGACAGACATTAGCTACTGCTGGTGCCGGACTAATCCTGCTGTTGTGCACATATGCAACAGAGTTCTGGCAAGCTCTGGCTTGTGTCTCTTTGGCATTTGGCTTGTCATCACTGACAACCAGTGGAGCAATATGTAACATACAAGATTTATCACCAAATTTTGCTGGCTCTATTAGTGGTAAGTCTTTGACAGATTGTAGTGTTATACCAGACTTTATAAACTAACTGTTATGAATGTCGCGTTCTGATTGGTCCGAAGCGTGTGCTTTATGAGAGCACATTGCATGCACCCGCACTTTCTGTTGCTTCATTCCTATCTATTATAATTGTAATTCGTATTTTATAAAAGAAATAAAAAACTTCGATGCTGTGCTGTGCGCAGTCTGCTACGCATTGTGCTTCTCCTAACACTTCTCTTGTTCTGCCAACCCCTGCGTGCTTTATGACAGCACACAACACACATGCAAGTTTTCTATTTCTTCAGACAACCTAATTAAAATACTATGTATGCTCTGATTGGCTGGCTATCATGTTCATACCAGAACACAGACATCCTAGAAAGTAGGTTATAATGTGTGCACTGATTGGCTGGCTATCATGTTCATACCAGAAGACAGACACCCTAAGTAGGTTATAATGTGTGCACTGCTTGGCTGGCTATCATGTTCATACCAGAAGACAGACACCCTAAGTAGGTTAAAATGTGTGCACTGATTGGCTGGCTATCATGTTCATACCAGAAGACAGACACCCTAAGTAGGTTATAATGTGTGCACTGATTGGCTGGCTATCATGTTCATACCAGAAGACAGACACCCTAAGTAGGGTATAGTATGTGCACTGATTGGCTGGCTATCATGTTCATACCAGAAGACAGACACTCTAAGTTGAGGAAAACATCAATTAAAAAAATCTAATATTGATAATATATAAATCTTAATATTGATAGCTGCATTATGCAAATCTGCCACTTGTGGTGCATAAAACCTCTAGTCAATATCCAAAAAGTCTCCAAACCTCACAGGACAAAAGAATAATTACCATAGCTGGAAAGAACATGTTTGAGGGAAGTAAGTTCAGAAGTAGAGAACAAGATAATATGAGTTGAACACTCTCTTATGGCCCAGGCACATAGTAAGCAGGCTATGAAAAATGTGGAAGACACAGCATTTTCTTTTACTTCATTATTAGCTGGAGCCAATCTACAGATCACTAGCATACCTGTCTAAATTAAAATGTACTGTACCTAACACTTGTAAGATAAGGAAACCTTTGGGTAACAAAGAATATGGGTTCTGTCTGACCAGGTTACAATTAAGGGACCCAAATAAGATCAAAATATTTAATTAAAGAAACAAAAGAGGTGACTTGATTCGTTCATTTTTTTCTTCTTATTTCTAGGAATTGTATTCACAATAACATCAATTCCAGGTAATTTAATCTATTTTAGATTACAGTATCTTCATTAATTACTAAAGTAAAGTGTCTCGAATTGTGGCTTCATTTTTTATACTTGAATTGGATTTTATTCCCAGTTCATCAATCAGATGTGGAAGCAGAGGTAAAACAAATAACCTAGTACAAAAAATAATATAATACTGTAGCATTTAATAGTGAGCTACATTTAGTTAAAAGTGGATCAAGGAACATTCGCCAGGAATTAGAATAAGTCCGGTCAAATGTTTCCCATGCGGTCATTTTGACCAGTCAATTAAGCAAGAAATGAGGCCTTAGTGAGCTAAAACTAATTAGCCATTCATAATGACCGACCACTGACCAGCCATTTTTAAGGGCCTCTGGTGCAGGATGAAAGGTCTTAGTATAGAAAATATTAATTTGCTAATTAATTAAAATTAGTTTTAACAAGCATGGTAAGTCTCTAGTAAAAGATTAGAGAGTAGGGTCTCTTATTTATAAATGATAGTCAATATTTAATTAATGCTTGAGGTCAGGGAGGGTTAAAAGACAGATGGTCGGCGGGAGGAGATTAACTATTGCTCCCCCCATCTCTCCAGTATACCTGTTCTGATTTGATTTAGTATCTAAATTTCAATTGGGTTTGTGAATTAGAAAGTGCTATTATATGGAAAACTTTCCGTAGCAATTGTTTTCTTCATTATTTTGTGAATTCCTTCGTTTTGTTGTGCATCCTTCAATTTTTTATTTTTCTATTTACTCTTTGTGTGTGTGTGTAAGTGTGTGTGTGTAAGTGTGTGTGTGTGTGTGTGTGTGTTGATAGTCTATTTTTAGTTTGTCTTGTTTTTCTTATCTCATCTCATGTTTCATTCAATTATTTTTTCTAGGAATCATCGGTGTTTATTTTACAGGTTATATTCTACATGCAACAGAAAGCTGGCACGTCGTATTCCAACTAACAGCAGCTATATGTATTATTGGAAACACTGTGTATATTATATTTGGATCAAGCAAAAGAATAGCTTGAGTTAATATATAAATATAGCAGCCAAGCTGCCATGAACGAATGAACTTTGGTCAAGAATACTTTACAACATATTCATGACCTTCAAAATCTTAAGACATTCAGTTTTTTTAATGCCTTGAAACAGCCTCTGTGCTGATAAAAGCCAAGATGACCTCTCTGCTCATCTAAATCAGGACCACCTCGGGGCCCAGGAGAAGTGGTCGCTTACGGGAGGTAGTAGCTTACTAGAGAGTTTACACAGGAAGCTCAAACAATGGAAATCCCAAGACAGGAAGCGTAAACCATTTATGATTTTAACTCATGCGTTAAAACTACTGTATTAACGATTAAACGGGTCTATCGTCGTGTACGGATTAACAAAGTGCGTCATAGGTTTCCGAACACACGAGTGAGACTTAGAAATTTTGGTTCTCCTCACTTAGAAAAAAAATTAAGTGAAGACACCAAGAATCGAACTCGGTACCTTCGGCACCAAAGGACTACTACAATGCCAACCCCAACCCTAACCCTAAACCTAACCACTAGACCACGAAGCGAATTCGGTTGGGTGGTCTCATTTTTGAGTCATATTTAAACGATGTATCATTAGCATGTGCACATAAATATTTATTATAGTTTAATTTATGCTATCGTAGGGTACGACTACTAGCCGATTACTCCAAATTTGCATTTGAATAGAATTCCCCTGACAATTCCCGTACACGACGATACAACCGATTAAACTGTTTTAGTCAAAACTTTGAATGTGTTATATGTTTACAGTACTGTAATTGTCAATATGTCGTTGGGCTTTTAATACCCGATGACTCTATATGTTCTTAAATATTTTCATCGTTAAAGGATCTGTCATTATTACTAGGCTCTTGGGTGGTGGACGCTTACGAGAGAGGGAAAACAATGAAGATTGTAAAAAATTGTAACCCCAAGGTGGTCGCGGTCGCTTAGGAGAGAGTTTTTTAACAGAGTTTTAGTATGGGAAACAAACCGGTAAATTCAAAAGGTGATCTCTTACGGGAGATGTTCGCTAGTACGAGAGTGGTCGTTCAAAGAGAGTCGACTCCATTGAATAATGTATATTTAGATCCTGCCTAAAAGCGGAGCTCCCGATACGGAAGTCACAGGGAGCCCAATTTGAATGACTCTGAAAGGTAAAATAAGATCGGGGAAAAAATCTTCAATTATTTTTTTATTCGAGATGTAGATAATTTCTCCCATAATAAAACCATGCATTGAAATCGAATCGAAATGCACTTCATTGTCTTCTTTGCGCGAGTACTACCAAAACAGGTATAGAGTGACAATCGAGCTCGAAAAAAAGCAGTCGCCTATGACGATTAAGATAACGTATCTGATTACGGTCCAAAGTCTTGGCGGGAAAGTTTGGACCACGTGTCAACTTCGCCTTTCCCGTCGAAAGGTGTAAATTCTGAAAGGCCGAGTGAAGGCGACACGGGCCCGCAAATCTCCAAGTTCCCAGGGCATTTTGGGGACGTGAAATAGGAGTCCAAAGTAATGGCGGGAAAGTTGTGACCACGTGTCAACTCCGCCCCTCCAGTCAAAAGGTGTAAATTTTGAAAGGCCGAGTGAAGGCGACACGGGCCCGCTTAAGTCCAAGTTCCCCAGAGCATTTTGGGGGCGTGGAATCGGTGTCCAAAGTCTTGGCGGGAAAGTTTGGGCCACGTGTCAACTCCGCCTTTCCAGTCACAAGGTGTAAATTCTGAAAGGCCGAGTCCAGGCGACTCCAGGCCCGCTCAACACGCGGTCAAAACGTTTGAAATTTCAAATGGTGGAGACGAAATAATGCATACTTTAGTTCTAGGTGTCCTTCCTTGAAAGGGGTTCTCGATATCCCAGTAATCGAACAATTTTCTTGGGTGTCTAAGAAAGTATCAAATCCAGTATAAATATGTTTATCTGTTTGTCTTTATTCTCGGTCGACAATAACGCTGTCGGTTGGACAGTTCGACCGTAATGGGCTAGATATTTAGAAAATCTTAAAATAAGATACAGTTAGTGCCCAGGTTAATCCAAACACAACATATAAAAAATACACTGAGTTGAATTGACGCAATAGTTTTGCGAAGGGAACGAGGACAAAATTGTCCAAAATTGGCTCTTAATAAGTTTGGTTTCACTTTAAGCTTATTTTTTACTTTTAATAAGTTATTTCTTCTTTGTATGATTTGTTTGTTTCTTTTACCTTCTATTGTATTGATAAGAAAGTCTACACTCTTCTCCAGATCGTTGGTTTTGTTCGCTGTCTTTGTTGTTTCAATTTTAAACGTACTGATGTCGTTCTGCACGGTTACGTTAGTCTTGTTATTAACTTAATCTAGTTGAAGTCAATTTAGCTGGGTTTCTATAATACCTAGTTTCCTGGTTTCTCCATGATGAAATCAATTTTTGAAGCAAATTTGTGCGCGAAGTCTAATGCAAAGAGTCTTTATGGCAGTGGTGGTATTCTCAGTTGGCGTATGCTCTTTCTATTTTTTTTATTTCTGGAGACAATGACTCAGAGTCACATGACTTCGTCGTGTCTAAACTTCCTCTAGCCTTTCTTTTCAGAAAGTTTGCCGATAACATTCTTTGGTGGAGGGAAAAACTAGCTCAGCTCACGGTCATTCAAAATAGCTCCTTAACTAATTTCCCGAAGGACCAGACATTAAGTGTTTTGTTATATAGCAATTATAAGAAAAAAACTACACACACACTTACACACACTACATACATTTACATACACTTACATACTCTTACACACACTTACACACACATACATACACACTTACACACACACACACACCTACTTATACACTTACACTGTTTTGGTTTTTGATTGGTCGAGTGTAAAATCCGTTCTGAAATCGCTCTTTGAAGTTTCGGTTGAGCTGAACTCAATTCTCAACTCGTTCTTCTCTTATTTATATCTGCCCTTCTAAAACAATCAATCACTCTGAGGACAGCAAAACCAAAACAGTCGGTAATATGACTTATGACAAAAGTGGTACAAAAGTTGTTCATGAGCTACTCTGGACAGGATATTTCGCTTTATTCGTAGTCTACCTAGTTATTATTATTGAGCATCAACGCAGTCAAATCTCAGTTTATGAACAGGCTGTAACTTTGCTTGATTTAAGAGTTAATTACCTCGAACGTCGGCAATAAGCCATGTACATGATGGTAATTGAACTGAGTGGAGTGCAATTTGGTTTGAAATCAAACGCGCGCCATTACAAAATCGCACGACCGCGTAGCGGGAGTGCGATTTGTAATTGCAAGTTTGATTTCAGAACAAAATTGCACGACACGAAGTTCAGTTACCACTTAATCACATCCTTTTTGTAATCATACACAAGAAAAAGACACAATAAAGAGTGCAGAATAATGAATTTAATGTAGTAGAAGAACTAAATGCGAACAAAAACAACCATCTAAAAAAATTTCTTTTTGATTTTTATTTATTTTGCTTCATTTTATTGTTTAAAAAATATATATTTTTTAGGACGCGATTAAGAGCTCCTAAGGATGCAATTTGGGAAATAATCGCACTCCTTTGAACCAATCAGATTGCAGGATTTGGCAGTGATTACAAAAAGGATATGATGCGAGGTCTATATATAGTTATTAGAGAGTTTTAGATTTGCGTTCACGGCAAACGTGAAACGTCAGTTGACCAGTAAAAATTCTTTCAAATGACTGAAAAAGAATCGCAAAAAAGACCAAGTACTAGAAAAACAAAAGAGTATTTGCGCTTGGTGGGAAGGTTTGTAAAAGGTAAAGTAAAATACAGGAAAACTATGAAAACGTGCTCACGTTTGCCGTTTGCAGGGAGAAAAAAAGGCAATCTAAAACACTCTATTTGAGAGTTTTAAATTGACTTTTTTCTCTCCGCAAACGGCAGACTAAGTATATATTGACCTCACATTCATGAGGTTTATAACAAAAATAAAGCCTTATGAATAACAAAGAAATACGTGTCAATTGAGAAATAAGTTTGACCTTTCAGTCACTCACTATTTACTGCAGCTATTTTGGAAACAATATTTTCGAATATTATACATTATACTCTCGTTGTTTTACATAAAATATACAAATGGCCACATACGTCATATATCTTATACAGTAAAACGCCGCGCATAAGAACCTAAAATTTAATGTCAGACTAAAATTTTCATTTTAAGCACCATTCACATAAGAACCATTTCAGGCTGAAATTTCAAAGTAGGTTCTTTATTTTCAAATATACTGTAATTTGCATTAAATATGTGCTTTTAATGTTTGCACTCTACTATATTCCATGTGATTACTCTTTTTCTTACCAAAAATTAAGAGCCCACTT
This sequence comes from Actinia equina, assembly GCA_011057435.1. Classification (NCBI taxonomy): domain Eukaryota; kingdom Metazoa; phylum Cnidaria; class Anthozoa; order Actiniaria; family Actiniidae; genus Actinia; species Actinia equina. The sequence goes on along the minus strand of WHPX01000162.1, from coordinate 307,097 downwards.
AAGAACATAGATAGACTGATTTCAAGCTTAAGCACCATTTATATAAGAACCTGTTCATGCTGAGTTGGAAAAATCTACGTTCTTATACGCGGGGTTTTACTGTATTTCTAATCTTATTCCTGAATTCATCATTGAAATATAACAACTGAAATTCACAACATTTGAAGTATCGATTCAAACCGCTAACCAATAAGTTGATGAACCGAGGAACCCTAGGTACAATATTACTTTGTTTGACGTCACTCATGATGAAACTTTGTTTAAGAATTCTCGATAAGAGACCTTTCCTTCCATACCGTTGTCCAGCTCAGACAACAAGTGATAAATCTCTTCCTCGTCTAGAATGGTGTTGCACAAGCGTAGGACGGAACGGAATTCCGGGATCGTTAGGTAGCCATCGTTGTGAATATCCAGCTTACGGAACGCACGACGGAGATTTTTCCATTCACCAGACAGCTGTAAAATCAAGACGCAATATGATAAGTATTTTGATGAGAGGTAGTAATGAGGTAACATCTCAATGAAGAGATCAACCTTTATTGAGTGCGGTCAACCTCTATTGAGCAGCCAACTTCTAATAAGCGTTCAGATAATAATATCTCGGAGATGGCCGCTTGATAAAAATCCGACTGTAAAATGGAAAATTTTTAGCTGCACAAATAAGCTTAGTGTTTGAGCATCTGAGCTGGAAGGTTAGTAGTGACCAAAGATAAAAATTGTCCGGATGGAAATCGAGGTATTCTTTGCGTCTTTTCTTACACACTCTTGAGATAAACGAATAAAAGAGTAACGGATGTATTGCTAATAATACATCCCATATCAGTTGTTTTTCTCACCTTCTGCCTTAGTTTCGAAGTTATTCCAGAAAGTCCTTTGTTTGGTTTGTTAACGATGTCGTCCATAGGCTAAAAGAAAGAAAGAGTGTATTATTAATGAAAGTTCACCTATCTTCATGTTCCTATTAGACTATATGTGTGCCTTCTAAAATCTAGTAAAATAAGCATAATTACGTTATAAAAATACCAAGAATCTTAAGCCAAGAAATTTTCAGTTCCAACCATTAACGTTTTCATACAGGTCTGTAACAAGGATCAACTCCCAGTCTTTTAATAAAGGCTACGCATAATTGTCCCTTCCCCCATGGGATATACAGGGGGGACATGTCAGGGGTCTGTCATAGCATGTTGGCATGACATAATGACAGTTATCAGGATAAAATACACACCAGTTGTGCCTGAGGATGGTTCATGACTGCCACCATGTTGTTGCCTTGACGATATACTCCTCTTCTCTTGCCAAAGGGCTCCAAGAACTTAAAATAGTTTACTCTAAAAAATTGATCAAACAAACATATTGTTAAGTGGCAAAAACCCATCAGCACATCTATCATCACTATTATTATACATTTTACTAAGTATCTCAATTCTGATTGGTCGAGAGCCCTCAGCCAATCCTTTATATCATGTGAACTCGACATGATAAATGTATTATCTGTAGGTTTTCCCACAGATAATACATTTATCATGTCGAGTTCATTCAAAGTCACGCTGTGGTGGCTTTGTTTTTATTTATTAGGTGTATTTATTTCCAGAATTATGTACAAAAACAATTATTTAAGGAATCCTTAACTTATTTTCATATATTTTATGAAGAGTTCTCGAAATAATTTTGAATTAAGAATTTGCATTTTTCACGCGACATCTTGGCGTTCATAATTCTTGTCTCTATAATTTAAAGTTCATGTTATTTTTTTCCAGTATAAAAAATGTATAATAAAGCAATTATTGAAATCGGTTATCGCATAATATCCTAAATTATCAAAACCTAGGCTGTGTTATCTGCCTCAGCCTTCGGCTTCGTCAGATAACACAGCCTCGGTCTTGATAATTTAGGATATCATGCTCAACCTCATCCAATAATTGCTTATTATATCCACCCATTACCATAACCATCATCCTCATCATCCCTATCACCGCTAAAAAATACCGTTACCATGATTTTCACCACCGCTACCACCACCACCATTATCACCATAACCACCACCACCACCGTCGCCATCACCACCACCACCATCATCATTATCACTATCACCGCTACTACTACCTTCTTCATAACCTTTACCACTACCACCGTCGCCATCACCACCACCACCATCATCATTATAACTATCACCGCTACTACTACCTTCTTCATAACCTTTACCACTACCACCGTCGTCATCCTCATCACCACCATCATCACCACCATCACCGCTCAACCGCCGTCTCCATAATCTTTACTACCAACACCATCATCATCCCCGTCGCAGTATTCATCATATCACTGAGCTTCATCATCATCATCATCACAATGTCAATGTTCATCACACCGACAAGCACAGGTAGTCCAACTTCCAGATCGTGTTTTACATACAATGGGTAAAAGAAATTGAGGGAGATGTAGTTATTTTTTCATTACTTGTTTTCTTTCTTGGGGTCGAATTTATCGCAGGTAACAGTGCATTCGTAGTCAGTCATTTCCACGCACAGATCTTGTAACACGTCCTGAAGGGAATAAAACTGTTAGACCACATTTGATTAAATTTTCAAAAGTGAATCATTCTACTAAGTCCCTGAGTGATTTTTGACGCCCTGTTTCCCTTCCCCCCATGTTGTGGACCTTGGCTCCTGTATAAAAAGGATTCAGATTCTATAATGAAAAATATAATTACCCACAAAGATTTTATTATTATTAGATCACTTATTTATTATTTTTTCCAAATTTTGTTTAAATCTTATAATAAAATTACCGAATACATATAATTTCAGAATTATAGCGGAGCTCCCGCGCGGGCCCAAGGCGCGCCGAGCACCATGGGTATAGAATATGGCAAACTATCCAACTCAGTTTTCGTGGTCATCGCATGGGAACAATGTGCGTAACGCTAAAAAGTGTCGCCCGTCAGGTGTAAATAGCGTTTCTGATTGGTCGACCTTCAAATCACACACCACTTGGACCATGACGACTTTTTTTAACGAGCTTTTTGTCTTTTTTCAATGTTAAAAATGAGTAGAAAAATTTTGGCCAGAAATCATGAAAGAAAAGAATTCGCCACAGTGTGAAGATAGAGGTTCATCAATAGGACATTTTCTATTTTGTTTTATTTAGTGTAGATAACATAGCTACAATATTACCGGAAAATGACAGCAAACTAGCATGAAAAACGAGCGAAAAAACTGTACTTGTTTTGTTGATATGGTAAGAGTACTCGTAGATCTTACATGATATAAAGTAGTTATTTGAAAAAGCACTTTTTGAATTCCACAAATTAAACAAATCTAAGAGTATGACAAAGTTTATAGCTAAATCTAAACATAGCTAAAGCGAGCATCAAACTAGCATGTCGAACGAGCAAAAGAAGTTTACTTGTTTTATTATTTTGGTAAGAGTACTCCTACTTCTTATATGATATGAAGAACTTGGTCATTGGAAAAAGCACTTTTTGAATTCCACAAATTAAACAAATCCAAGAGATTTTTGACAAAGTTTAAAGCTATAAATAACATAATTAAAATTACCGGCAAACGAGCAACGAACCTGAATGTCAAACGAGCGGGAAAAGTGTACCTGTTATTATGGTAAGACTACTTTCATATTAACTTTCATTTAAATATTGAATGACATATAAAAATACACCAAATATTCAGTTAACTGTTTATTGAGCTTTTCGACTTAGTATATAAATATAAAAATGAACTACTTAAATTTGTAAAGAGCGGTACCTTGTCTTTAACTTTCAAAAGCTATTTTACACTGCATTTTGCATTATTTTCTATTTAATTTTGTCCCAGTTGTTCTTCTCAAGTTTAAATGAATGTAAAATTTTGTTTTAAAATGAATAACCTTTATGTTTTCAAACCTCTCGAAAACCAAATTGTTAAGGCTTTTATGAACGAAAAAAACTTTTCATGTGGATAATTAACCAAACTTCGTTATGCGAAAGAAGTAAAAGTAAGCTTGTATATATTATTGCTTGCCTTTTTAAACCAGTTTTCAAGTCTGTTTCTTGATTGGTCCATAAAAGGTTCGCGGATATCCCCAAAATTTCTATTTAAATGAAAGACAAGGTAAATTTCACTAAGCCTGATATTGTATTGGATTATCTGTAGTTATCCTTCGTTTTTCGTGTACAACTAACCAGAAATCTAAAGCTTAAAAATGTCGGCGATGGAAAACTTTGTTGAAGAATCTTCCAAGAACAAAACTAGCCCCTGGGGTGGCTGGAGGTGAGTTGTGTACAGAATTCCTAAGTGGGAGAGAATTGTCGCGCAAGGAAAACGATGTAGTGCATTTTGTTTCGATTTCAGTGCATGTTTTTAGTATGGGAGACATTATTTTCATCTCGAATAAGAAAAAAAAGCCCGATTCCAGGTTCATTCAACTTGGGCTCCCTGTGACTTGCATACCGGGAGCTCCGCTTTTAGGCAGTGCCTAAATATATTTAATATTATATACATGAAGCACTGTTTCCATGGCAATAGATCGTGTACACCAACCTTAAAATCGTCCCGAGTGACATATCCTGTTCCCTTGGGGTCGAGGGAGGATAACTGGTCTCGGAGCTTTTCCCAGTGAAAGCCCACTTTTGATTTGAGTTGTTCAAACAACATGTCAACTGCACTGTTGAGTTTGTTGGATCGCATCATGAAGTCATTGTCGCCTCTTTTTGGAGGGGACACTTTAGCATTGGGGAAAGCTGAAAGAAGAATTAAGCAATGGTCAATGCTTACCGTGGGTAAATCTATTGATGGTGCACGCGGATAGTTGGGAGAGCACGATGGTAGCGTAAGAGTTGCACGAGGCGGCGCTTTTATAACATAAAAGAACAACTTTACAAGATATTACAATTCAGGTAATTTAAGATAAATTTCGCTCTGACCAAATCAAAGATTCTCCTAAGATGCGAGCACGATACTTTACGAGCTACATTCCCGAAAATCAGTCACGTCCCGTAATCGGAGCAAAAACAGCTCAATTTGTATTTTCAACTTCATTTTCAAGACTTTTCCGAAAAGAGAATCGAACGAAAATCGCTCAAACTTGGATAAAGCTGAAGCTTCCTAAGAATACTCTTTAAAGGTCCAATAATGACGTCACAGACTCGAAAATATATCGTAAAAATATCATACTTTCGTCCTGAATATCGAGAAAACACTTCATACAGTGATTATCAGACCTTTAAGGAGTATTCTTAGGAAGTTTCAGCTGAATCCAAGTTTGAGCGATTTTCGTCAGAGTAGCATTTTAAGTACATTTATTATTTTCTACTTTTTCCTAAGACGTGGGCTCCCCAACCTACCTGCAGAATCCAGTGAATACCCAAAATGCCTCACAAACTGTAAATACTCGAGGTGACCTCGTTGATCTGTGATAAATGTGTCCCACAATCTCTTGATCTCATTTCGATTAACGTCGACTCCAAACCTATTGAACAGAAAGTAAACCAAGAATGGTTACCCACATGATAAAGCGAGCCAACATAGATATCATGTCATGACAAAAGTGTGATAATGAATCATTGCAAATCTACACTACTCAACACACGAAAACCCAGGCATCAACACGTGGCACTTTCATCACCTGCCACGAAGCAAGAAAGGCTGATCCAGGATTCTTAAAATAGGGAATTTCGAAATGTGGAAATTTTGTTGCCAGAGCAAAAACAAAAAGGTGGCGCGAACGGCTTAGCAAAACCCTAGGGGGTTCCAATTTTAATCTGTTGAGTGTACAGAACAAAAGCTGCTCATTAGACCACCCCTGGATAAGCTACTAATGTCATATTCTGTCACCGCACTTAGGGCTCACGTGAGATAGCATTGCGCCTGCGCGAAGTCAGTGTATTGCCGCCTTCACAAGCGATCAGTTAGGAGGAGTCAGTCAAGGATCAGTTTAAGGGGGAATAATTTGCCTCTCAAAATGCCCGATAAGAGCACAAAAAACAACCCTAATGACCAAAAGCGGAGCAAAGAGGTTTCTACGAAGAAAAGGAAGCAGAGAATCGAAGAGGACTCCCCGGCTAAAGAGCATATCGAAGTCCACGTAGAGCTAGAAGTCGGCTACGACGATAATGAGGAGCCAGAAGATCCAAAAAACACAGACCACGAGGACAAGGAACCCCCCGCGAAGAAGCGCTGAGAAAGGCCAGCGAAGATACTAGTATGGACATTGATACGTCTTTGGGTAATTTAATCGGTAGATCCACCAAAAACAAACCTCGAAGGAGGAAAAGAGTGAAGTGCTTAATAGCCTCAAACAAGAACTTCAGAAAGAGGAAACCGGTCCTGATGTGGACACTGAACTCGCGAGCATAATAAACCCTCCGATTAAAGGCGGGCTGACCGTGAAGGAAAACCTCCAGGAAAAAATGAACAAGTACTATCGCCCAGCTAATTGTCAACACTTGGCCAAAGTAAGAGTAAATCAGGTAGTCTGGGATAATTTGAACCCAACTGTACGCTCTCAAGACGTATAATTGCAGAAAGTGCAAACGTCTCTATTCAAAGGCATGGTACACCTTGACAACCATGATATATAGATGAACTGCTCGCCAAGCTGTCTTCGATTTCCTCGGGAAACGAATGACTCCAAGGAGCTACTGACGCCTTTGCTCTCGTTGCCAATGCAAATATAGAGCTTAATGAGCCCGACCTACACCATGATTATAAACATCTCTGTTCAGGCTAATTCATCTCTCAATATAACCGACCGGGTGTGTACAAAACGAAGACCGAGGACCCTAAAACGAAGACCCCCTTAGATTTACCCGAAACAACGCGTTGAGAGCGGGGAGCATTCAATTCCACTTAAAAACTAATAGAAAACAAAGATGTTTGAAATTACACGGTTTTCGGTGGGGTCTTCGTTTTGCATATTACCCCATGACAGATAGAATTCCGATTAAACTTCAACTTACAGGTTAGTTTCGTTTATTTTTTGAATTATCTTGTAGGGGCACAGTTTACTTACTTGCGCAATAACTTGGCCATCATGTCCTGCGTAAGGCGCTTACTGTTAAACTCATCCAATTCATAAAACGCCTGAGGAAAATCACAACAAATAATAGAATAGGTCAAATAATGATGTGCTTTGATGGTTATCAAATGGAACCTTCTCAAAGTTATCTTGAATGCGAGGCTAACATGGAAGCATATTCCATGTTCCAATGAAAAAAAGTCTGTTTTCTTGTATATTTTCATAATAACCTCGCATCCAAGATAATAGGCATAAATCTCGCATAGCACAAATCTAGCAGAGTGTGTGTGGGGGGGGGGGGGGGGGGGGGGGGAGGGCGATCCCCCTAAAGTCATGGGGAAAAAATACGATCCCCCCTAAGCAAGGCTTGTAACCTTTTCTAACAATTGGACCCTCCTATTTTTCTGACAAAGATTTTCCCCAGCCCCCTTTTTCCTACCAAATTGTTCACGATCCCCCCTCAATTTCACTCCCCCCTCCCCCCCCCCCCCCCCCCCCTTCCATACATTATTAACGCAGCCTTAGCCTCCCACGTTTTGCTGATATCCGTAAGACTCTTCTCACAAGTTCTTACTGTATTTTTAAATATAATAATTCAAATATTTTCCAATCTACGCGGTCCCTTCCAAATTATTGAGGGTGGAACCAGCGTCTTCCTTGATATTTCTTAAACAGCTTGTGATTGTCATTTAGTGTACTTACTTCTTCAAAAGCCTGGAAATTACTTGTCAAAACTCGTTTTATCAGTTTCTTTAGTTCGTCTGCACCACGACCATCTTTACTGTCATACGAGTCAACGGTATACACTGGTCTGCCACGTTTCCTTGGCGACGGCGGTGGGCTTTCAAAGTCTTGACGTAGAGGCAGATTGTGTTCGATATCTAAGACAGAAGATCGATCAAAGAGGCTCTTATTGTCCCTAACAAGAAAAAAATAATTTTAGAATTGAGACACATATTATATCTTCTTTAATATCCGTCCCGAGATCGAGTAAAAAAATAGATAGCTCAAGACTCAAACATTTGATAGTTTTCAATGTTACTTACGTGGTGTCAAATTTGGACATAAACTCAACATATTTAACCATTCCTTCGTTGTTAATTGGAACTCGCTTGAGAAACTCTTCATAATCGGCTTCGCTCATTCCCAGTTCAAATCGTCCTTCTATGGCAGCGCGGAACTGTTGTTGAGTCAACAAACCCTGGTCCTTTCGGTCTATGTTGCTAAACACAATCAAAGAAACATAGCTTTGTGTAATTGAGAAAAATAAAACTTTCACAGGGACAAATCGAGGGTGACGAACAGAGCGTTACACAACCTCAGACCCAAAAGTACGATTGAGATCTGGACAGCATCATGGCCCTAGCCTGCGCCGCATAAGTCGGACTTAACAGAGGAAAAGTCCCGATGCAACGCAGGCCACATGGTCCCCAGTAGAGACCCTTGTTTGTTGATCAAAATGACTGATTACTTACTGGAAAGTTCCAAGTAAAGCCAGAAAATCTTTCTGGAAAAGGTCCATCAATTTGGCTTCTATAGCTGAGGTTGTAGAAAACGTACTTCCTTGTTCACTATGGTGGTACCTGATTAATGAAGACCATTGAAAAATGAGCAAACTGGTAATGCTTACTATTTAATCATAATTATATTCGATCCCTGGTCGCATACGCCACCAGTGCTTCCCACGGTTTGTATATATAGTGCAGTTTTCGTATGACTGTGAAAAGTTCAGTGCCGTGCCGTGACCGTGATACTTTCTAGAATTTTAATCGGCTGATTTTTTTCACGCGCAATATGATTGGTCTAAAAGTGCCGTGATCTTGGCGTGACCGTGTCCGCGCCGTGTTTATGCCGTGTTCTGGGTATTTGGTTGGACGGAGAGTGAATTCTCGAGCCATGTGATTGGTCTGGCGTATCCCTAGCCGTGTCAAGAACGTGTTCGTGCCGTGAACTTTTCACAGTCATGCGAAAACTGCTCTATGTGTTACTACTATCAATATATATCAATGGTAACCTGTGGAGTGGGTTGGCTAGAATTTTATGTGGCATTCCTGTCTCACTTCTATCCTGGAAGCGACGTAGGAACTCCTTGTAAGGAACTTGACCGTCAGATAAAGACACACCACACCTGAAATACCAAGGGTAATAATCAGGCTTGAAATCATTACTTTTTCTGCGCTTCGGAGAAAGTCGAATGCATGAGTATTGAGAAGAACAGTTACGCATCAGTAAGATAAGAAGGAAAGTAGAAAAGAAGTAGTACAGAAGCATTAAAAGAGAAGTCGAAATGTTGAACAGGAAGCAATGCAAACAAATGTATAATAAAGTAATAAGTAAAAAAAGAGGGAGTGAAGTACTTTGATACGATATCTTCAATTTGGAAATAACGTTAGAAAATCTTGAATATTTAATTTTAAATTTTGACGAAAAAATATTGTGAACAATTTGAACTTATACCGAGTGTAAGGCGAAACCAGGCGGTAAGACTTATCCAGGGACGACAGGATTAAGGGGTATATGAGTTGCAGCCCCTCCCCCCATGAGCATGAAATAATTTAGATTTGAGTCCGTCGAACTTTAGGTAGCTATTTCTAAACTAAAGGCCATTCAAAAATCCCTTCACAATATTCGTCAAATGGCATGCGAGTTTATAAAATTATTGATATTCCTTTAAATATACAAGGGAGTTTACAAACCTTGCAAGAAAGTCCTCTAGTTGTTTGTTGGAGTTCAGCTTCAAATCAAACTCCGCCAACACACGTCTGAAATCATCTTTCTTCACTCTTCCAGTACGATCAATATCCAGCTCCATGAAGCCATGTTTAATATCCGAACATCCCTCCCTGAATTTCCTCTTCAACCACCTTTCCACATCCAGCTGCTGTTTCCTCTCAACCTCAAGTTTCCGCGGTGATCTGGGCCCGTCACGTGTTTCTACAGGCGTCATTATTGTTATCCCAAGTTTCCCGAGAAGCTTTTCGGCTTTAATGGTGCCGACATTGTCCGTGTCGTATTTCAACCAAAGCTTTTCAAATTCATCATCGTCCATATAAAATCCCATTTGATTCAGGACGTTGCGTAATTCAGGGCGGAGGATTCGGCCTGAACCTCCTGGGTTGACTTGTGGGATAAGTTCAGCCACGTCTAGAAATCTAAATGTTAAAAAGGTACATTAAGCCTATTGTTTTTTATCCATTATGAAAGTTCTTACGAAAATGACTCACTATGTTTTTGGACACAACAATACTTGCACCCTGATTGTAAATTACCCAAAGTTAATGGAACAATGGAATTCACTGTCATATCTCGCAACAAAGAAAACGAGCAGACACGTACTTTATGTAATGGCGCGGACACACGGCGCAACAATGCATGCAAACATGCAAGCAATATATTTAAATCGGGGTGACACACATTGCAACAAAATCACGCAACAACGCTTGTGTCAACCTGTTATGTTAAAATATTTGGTTAGCAGTTAGAAATTTGGTGCAAGCTGATTGGCTGGAAAATTTAAATCGTTGCAGGTAATGTTGAAGCCAGGTTCACACGATACAATTTGTTGCGCGAAATGTCGCAAGAGTAGAGCGCGATTCAACTTCATATTTGTTGCATGCAACGTTCCGTGCAACAAGTTTCAGGGGTAGATACGCGCTGCAACAGTCCTGCTGCGTGCAATGTTGCATGCATTGTTGCACGTGTGTCTGTGCCTAACTGTTGCCTAACATTTGAACGGTTAGATGGAAAAAGCTACAACTACAAAAAGTACCTACAGGAAGGGGTTGAAAACTAACCAAGAATCTAATGTATATTACGAAGAGTGCAAAGGCATTGCTAGTTTTTATTTTGCTATTCAAACCTTTGTTTTGCTTTTTCCTTGAGGTGTGCATGTACTTGTGCTGCTGTCATGGTTTTGAAGTTTGGTTTTTCAAGTTCAAGCCATGCTGGCCCTTCGTCAGCTTTCTGTTTTAAAAATGGAAATATGCATTCACTATCATTATGGCTATAATCATCCAGGGTTTTGAATGAGTGTCACTCCACACTGACATCAATAAATCATTATGCACTAGCCATATAAACCCCACCCCCGACCACCCGAACAGGGCAGGGAATTCAACAGTCACATACCATTACGAGGGTTAGTACTTTTCCTCGGTCCCCGGAAAAAGATTTGCTGTTAAAATGGTTAGAGTTGTTGCTGTTAAAAATATTAAGCTGATGAAGTGTGCGATAAATTCCGAGTATCTTCATGCATTCATGCTGGTCTTGCTGCTTTAAATCACAGTCCTGTTCCGAAGGGCAGGGGTTGCAATATTGACTAGTACTATATTTCATTTAGTGTCAATTTAAAGGAGATTACAGCAGCCTAGGACTGCTATGCACATGTAATTATTTTTTGAAGCAACTTCATCTCCCTAGGAGGGATCCCTTGGGTATGCAATGTGCTTTGATTTTCCTGTGACTTCTTAAATAAGTTATTAATACAATGTACCTTTGGAGGTCTGAATGCAGCATAAAACTCATCATATGATATCATCTTCTTATGATCCAATCTTAATCTACAAAAATAAACAAAATGTTTTAAAATTGAGGCAAATCGAATTTTACATTATACTATTTTAATTCATTTTAAAAATTAAATGTTGGCTATATATTCTTCTTGCTGAAATTATAAAAAATTATGAAAAAATTTAAGACTACTGTAAATCCTAAAGTTTTTTTACTTACCTGACCATTAATTTGTTAAATTGACTTAAGCTTATTTGTCTTCCAACAAAATTGGTTAGGATTTTAGAGAGCGATTCTCTGAAAAAGAATATTTTGGGTTAATATTTCCTAAGACTATACATAAAGTATGTGATTCAGAAGCATGCCATACTTAATATCTTACAATAAAGCTAGGTGGTTGATAACAAGGCTTTAAGCAGGAATTTGGGGGGAGGGAGGAGATCGAAACATGACATACCTACATATGACATATCTGCACCAGCTCCCTCCCCCTCTAAACAATGGTTGGTCATTAAATGAAGTATACCTGTTTATAATCCCTTTTCCTTCTGGATCACATTGTTTGAAGGAGTTCTTAATAACAAAATATCCTGTTTTCATCTTTTCCCGAAGGATATGTTCCAGCTATATATGACAGAATAGCAAAACAGTTAGATACATTAATAGTTATTATATTAGTTTCCATGGTAATAACATCAGGTATGCTCATGTTATCTGTATTTAACAGTTTTCTCAATCTTTTCTCTAATTTAATTTTGGTTTGTTTTCAAACAAAACCTGTTGTTTATCAAATTGTAGCCTGTGTTACACCCTGCCTTTTCTAGAAAATTCCAAATGTGACGCAGGCTAGCTATCAAAAGTACAGCTCCAGAAATCATCCCTCCCCCCCCTCCCCTCCCACAAAGGAATTTAGAATTTCTGAGGGGTGGGGGTCAGAGAAAGAACAAAATAACAGAGTTTGTATGGAAGAAAATTAGAATTTTAAGATGCTGGGAACATATTGAGCTAAAAATGCTTAACTATATTTTGGCTCAGAGAGTGAAAATAAGCCGGAGAAAATTCTACTTTTAAATTATTAAAGGTTTAAAGAGTTTTGTATTTCAAAGTCAATAAGCACTTAGAGTTAAGGGATTGGCCAGCATTACTACTGGGTTACCTTAGTAAAAATATTCAACAACAAGACTCACAACTAATCAATGTCAAATGTCAATAAATATACCAGAATCATTACCATGGCAAATATCAGTTACATCAATCAAAGCATATTTTATTAAATGGAACATTTTATCAAAATAAATAAATCCAATTGGAATGCCAAAATCAAATTGCTTAATTTGTTTCCAAGGTAACCAATTTATAAGCAGTTATCATACCTCGTCAACCATTGCCTTGTCTGGCCCATGTGATGTTGATGCTGCGCTGTTCAATCTTGATAGACGGCTTTCAGCTCTACTAGCCATATCTGCTCTGCTGCCTGTAAGGAACATAATGGTTGAAAAAAATATCTATCTTCTGCCTGACATTTGAGGGTCTTGCATTGTCGTTAGGTATACGAATTGTATCAATTGTGCTGTTATAGGAAATGTTTACATTCTCCTCCACAGAGAGGGGTTGAGCTGCCAAAGGGTGGCAAGGGTCTGATCGGGTTATATTTTATAGTTCTGAAAAAAATATCAGGATTCCATACTCCAGAGAGAGAGAGTGAGAGGCAGGAGGGATTGGAAATGTCAGGTGGACAGGATTAAAAGATGATGCATGAAGTTTTATTAACATTAATGTTTCAAATGCCATTTTTAAAAACTCTTTAAAATAAAATTATTTAGAAAAATTGAATAACCAGAAATAAATATATATTTCTTAAATGAACTGAAATACGATTGTGGTAAAGTTATAAATAAAAATATAAAGAAAAAGATTTTTTTCTTTTGTGCTTTGAATGCAAACCTATTTATTTAGACCTTGAAATGGATATCTCCGTGATGTATAATGTCTTGTGAAGTATTCATTAAGTACCATTACAGAATATCGCTAATCTGACATTCATATTTCCCTATACAAATATCATAAAAAGTTCTGAGACACTTGTGAAATTAATTCTTTTATCCCTTCTATTTAGCGACTTGGCAAAAACAAACACAGCCAAAAATAATGAAAATACTTTGTGATCATTTTTGCTATTAGGATAGGGATAAGAAAAAAGGAAAAAAAGAACGATTTATTTTTTCGTCTTTCTTTGTCTATTTTGGAGTGACCTTCGTACGAAATACTGGCTTTCCCCCGAGTTCACACTCACAATTGCTATGCATTTTTAATGACTTTCTATCAGTATGTCAAATCGTCTAGTTTCAGGAGTGTTGAACTTATTAATCAGTTCACCTATTAAGGCTTTTTTCGTTTGTTCAACATAACCGGCATCAGAAAAGACCTTGCCGAAGAAACGCGAGTTACGAGAATTTAAAAGATTTAATACAGATACATTTTGTTTACTACTAGAACGCTTGTGTTTACGCTATATTCAATCCTGGAAATCATTATGAGTTTTATATGTAGAATTAGAATCTATAAAGTCAGCTAGCTAACTCATTCGATTACTTTATGCTTAATAAATGAAATAATGCTTATGTTCTGGTGGTTTTAGATACTGTGTTGTTTAGTACGTGAATAGGAAATAAGTTGTAAAGAATATTCATTGTTCATTGTGACTTTTCTGTTGACTAATAAACTTTAGTCATCCAAACTTAAAGTTAACTGATGCTTCCAAAAACAAAGTCATAAAAGGCAAAGTTAAGCTAGGAGAGTGATAAACTCGGCTTTCATTTAAGTATTCGGAGAGACCCGTACTTACCGAAGATTGGAATGGTTGGTTTTGTTGGGTCTTGAGACCGTCTGACTTCAACTCCTTCAGGTATATTGCCAAGCTGTTGACCGCTACCTCTAGGACTGATTTGTCGAGCATGGCCATTAGAAGATTTTGTTAGTCTCCAAGGGACTTGGTCCGCTGTTATGGGCCTTAATGCGTTTATTTTGTTCCTGCTATCAAAATCAGCTCCAAAACCAAGGCTTTGCCTAGAGGCCAAACGCGACCCATCTCTCGATATACCTCGTACGTTCATATTCATCGGATCTTCAGCGCGGGATAAAGGATGTGGAATGGCCGGCAGATTCGCTGTAGCCATTTTTGTTGCAAACTCGATTCTCTCGACTACCTCCTTAAGCCAATATTTTTAATATTCGTAGCAATATGGCTGATGCTTTCTGTATGAAATCCAACACTGGTACCGTTCTGCTTGGTTCTCGTGTCTACAAACGATTGGTTGTCATGGAGACTTGGAACGGCACATGTGTATAAGGTTAATTGATGCGTATCAAGTATCTCTTTGGATAGGAGATGTGGATAGGAGTTGTGGATAGGAGATATGATTGGGATAGGTACTTTATTTATTACTCAACATTTTATAATCTTGATTAATGGAGTTTGTAAAATATATCAATTCTCAAAATAATTGAGAAGGAGTTGGCATGATCGTATGTTCATCACATATATTCATCAATCAAAACTATAGAACAAGCCTGATGGACCTTCATGCGGACGTCACGCTTTAAGTGAATTTTTTTTATATTGAAAAAAGATTTGATAAGTCAAAGTTTTCATACAGATGTAAGTAAAACTGTGAGGTTTCGTGAAAATCACACGTAAAGTATTGAATTGAGGTAATGATTTTTTCGACAAAATGAAATATTATGAAATGTTACAAATAAATTTACCTGCCAACATGTACAGTTCTTTGTAAAAGTTGCAATGTTCAAAGAATCATATAGTCTCTAGCTGCATGGATTATCGACAATTTTCACGAAACTTTACAATTTATCAATTGAATTTATTTAATTGATAAATGTCGGCTTCATTGCCTGATTTCGGTCTCAGCTTGATGATATATTCCGCGGTAAGGATGTGCAAACAAGTTGAGGAAATTAGTTCCGATATATAGAACAAAACTTGTGAAATGTGCTGGAGTGATTTATTTTGGTTTCAAAGAGAGTGGACTAGGTAGTTTGAGGACTCTCACTTCGTAGTCTATTAAAGATGTGAAAAATGTAAATCGCTCAAATTTGACTAGAAAGACCGAGTGGGCCGAAGGCTCGGATCATATTTATTAAAATGTTAATGCCTGATAAAACATATAGTTAATATAAAACGTATGAATTTAATAACTAACCAACAAGGAACCGATTTGACTTCAATCTTTCCCAACGATGAAATAAAACCAAGAGAATATTTTTTTAAAATTATTATTAACATTATTTATTAAAATAAAATTATTTAAAATTATTTATTAAAATAACTGTTCTTTGGTTTCGATTCAAGAGAATATTAAATTATTATTAATACAAAGAACACTGTTATTATTATTGCCTACAATTCAAATTTATCAAAATGTGATTTGTTACATACTTTTATAAATAAGTCTTTTTGTATTTCAGCTTTTATAAATGGCTTGTGCTACCTTTTGTTACTACAACGGCGTACATGCTAGGTTTATTAGATGCAGTCGACAATATTTAGTTCTTGTTGACTGAATACAGGACTTGACTTTCTTGTAACGCTCTTCTCCTCTCATACAGTTTTAGAAATCAAAAAGAGGGGGAAAGGGCAGTGACTCAATGTTATATACTATGTAATATCATAGTTAATAGAGGGGAATGGTTAGGAAACTCTATTGTATAGGTTATTGTTCACTTTTTTCAAGCGTGACCGAGCACAATCCTTTGTTTTACTATTGTTTTACCATTGTTGGCAATGGCTGAGTGAACAGACCAAAATCTTTCTTTTGGCTACTAGTTCAAAATACTTAAAGATGTTAAAGAGATATTTGAATATTCCTTACAATAATCCCGTAGACAAAGTTTATGTTCACTTATTTTGCAATTTCGGATGAGCGTTAATCAAACATATTGCACGGTCAAGACCGGTTCAACCTCACAAGCGAACAAAGACCTGATAACAATAGGTTTCTTAACCATTCCCCTCTATTAACTATGGTAATATACAGGAAACTGCATAACGTTTAAGTATACTTGCAGTACTGTAACCAAGTTGAAAGCTGGTTGAAAACATACTGCGAGGGGTAGCAACATCATTCTTAGTCGCTTTTTTCGTATTTTCTGAATCCTTTTTTTAAATAAAAGTCTGTAATCTTTCTGTAGAAACACGGGAAAATCTCTATTTCGCTTCGAGCTTCATCTGTACGTGCTGGTGAAAATTCAAGCAAAATATCTACTTCCGCTCTGTTGTTAATTAAGGAATATAATTAAAACGGCTAGCCTGCGCTGCATCCGGAATTTTCTGCCGTAAAGTCGGAGTAAACGTTCGGAGGCACGCAGGCTAAAAACGGCAAGCGTGTCTATAAACTGTGATATTAACACGATGGAAGCTTTAACGCAAGGAGAGAAGTCGTAGAGAAACACGATCTGAGGATTAGCCGAGTGTTTTCTTTTGACTTCTCGAGCTGCTCTACAGCTCCCAGAGCGTTTATATCACAGTATATAGACACAAGCGGGCGTTTTATATCGCTTTAATGAAATATTTTTGAATGATTTCGCGCGAGCGTGTCTCTGTCCTCTGATATAAATAATGATAATAACACGGTAGCCAGCCAATCAGCGCGCGCGTATATCTCAAATATTTTATAACAATCATCATCATTATACAGTTTACTAAATACAATTGATTGGTCGAGAGCCCCCAGCCAGCCCTGATGTCGTGTGAACTCCACGTAATAAATAGATTATCTGTAGGTTATTATCTTACAGATAATACATTTATCATGTCAAGTTCATTCAAGGTCACGCTGTGGTAACTTTGCCAAGTCCATCGAGATGGCATCCTCACGCTTTGCTTCGCTTTCCGAAGAAGAAATAAAAACTCTCTTAGAAGAAAAAGATTTTTAAAAAACGAAAAGGTCGACAACAGGGAGCTATAAAGTCTTCAGCGAATACCTAAAGCCGAAGCCGGTTGAAAGTCAAAAAATAAATAAAACAAGGACTCGGGAAATCTTAGCCTGCGTGCAGTGTTCGGTTAGTTAGTTCGGCCGCACGCAGGCTAGGGATAACTCAACACAAACCTTCAATCCTCGAAAATGATCTTTAAAAGCTGTATGAGTGTGGAGTTTTTGGCTTACAAGACCCAAGAACACTGCAAAATGAGGTATTTTTTGAGATAATACTGTTTTTCTGCCGCCGTTCTTGACACGGCTAGGAATACGCCAGACCAATCACATGGCTCGAGAATTCACACTCCATATAATCAAATACCCAGAACACGGCATAAACACGGCGTGGACACGGTCACGACAAAGTCACGGCACTTTCAGACCAATCACATTCCGCGAATAAAAAATCAGCCAATTAAAATTCTAGAAAACATCACGGTCACTGCACGGCACTGAGCTTTTCACAGTCATACGAAAACTGCACTATGGAAAATATGTCACTTAGGTCCCGGATTTGGTTCGTTTGAATAATATTTGTCATGTATTTCCCACTAGGATTTATATGATAAATATAGGATATTTATCGACAGAAGGAAGTGCAAAAAAAAAATTTAGAAAAAAAATAGTATATTATATCATTGTCACCTTTAGCCTGCAGAGCAGGCGTTCTTTTGATGGATTTGAGAGGAAGAATCGGGGTTTGGGGTTCCTGTTTCAACCAAGGGCCTGTGAGAAAAATAGCACCTAGCAAAAAATGGGAACGTGGGTGGTGCTATACTACTCTTCTTTTTTGCTCGGTGTCAATTCTCGCTCGTTCCAAAGTTCCCCAAAAACCACCAGAACGCCTGCTTTCGCTAATTTTGCTCGCAGGCATTGCTCATGGTGCAATTGAAGCTTGCTATGCAACTACATAACGACATGTAGCCAAACCTGTTTGAAATATCTGCATTTGAAACCTTGGGCATGCAGGTTTTTCCAATCCGGACAAACTTTATGAAGGTTAATAACTTTTTATGATACCCATTTACATTCATATCTTTTCTCCATTTTCTTCTTGCTGTTGTTGTTTAGCAATACGTTATCCCATGATAATGGTACAGCGATCAGAGTTAGAAAATACCAATCGCTTGCGCAGCCAATCAGAACGTACAATTTGAAGGAGACCTGATTGGATGCAAATATAAAAGAAAAGGGAAAAAGGAAAATATCACCATTTTCTATCACAGAATCCCATTCTCCACTATGTTACCACCTGTTTTCGATCCTTGAGACCTGGAAAAAGTGCTCGAACTGAATGACAATCAGGGAACCGGGCTATCTGTGATGAGAAGACAACGTCAAATGATTGGAAGACATAACTAGCTAAAAACTAGTGTGAGCTGCATCGTACACTATGAAAAGATGAAAAAAACTTACTGACTTTTCGGACACTAGTCCTTCGTCTTTTACTCCGACGAAGGACTAGCGTCCGAAACGTCAGTAAGTTTTTTCATCTTTTCGCGGTGTATAATTTACCTTTTCATCATTACTGTCAAATGATTGGTGTATTTTCGCAAAAAAATAAATAAATAAATAAAACAGCCGTTCTAGATCTTGAATACTGCGTTTATTCTGCTCTTCTGATCATATGCTTTCATGATCATGATCTTTTCGAAAAGGAAATTTTTCTGCGGTTCAGTAAAAATGATTACTTAATTAACAAAGTTCGTTTTCATCATAGTGTTCATAATAGGCGAGATGAGCTAGGCTGCTTTAAACTAGTTCCTTTTGGCAGCATTGTCAATGAGCTTTACTATAAATTGTGCATACTCCTGCATATGGTCTTATGGTTATAAATCCAGTATTAGTATATATATATAGTCAATTTGGCAGTCAGAGGAAGTTTTTGAGTCTAATTATTTCTTGATTGGGGAACATGAAATCCCATTACCTATTAATTATATAGCTGCCTAATTAATCCCATATCAACAAGACCTGTCCAATTAAGGAAATAATTGGACAGGTACCTATATGGGATTAATGAGAAACTGTATAATTAATAATCCAAATTGATGATGATTAGATCAAAGAAGAGGGTATTTTTAAGCTTCCGAAACTAGGTGCCTTTCAATCAGTTTTATTCAGACCTTATTCGAGTTATAACCGTATTTGTTCATCAATACTTACTTATATAGGTTGTCGAATAATCATTTACCTATTCATAATATTACTTGTTTGTAAATACGCAATGGACTAGGGGACAAAACAAAACAAAGATGACGGGGGAAATATAGTTAGTTATTAACCCGGTTAATAACTATATATAGACCTCGCATTTATAATTATTATTATTATATAGAGTTTTGTGTGTTTGCCTTTCTTTATATGGGTAAAGATAATCGATGTGCTGTCTTAATTCATCTTTTATTGTATTTAATATCTTGACGATCTGTCAATATCAATTTCCGTATTCTTGGCCTCTGGAAGCCCCGTAATACCTTTCGATCCATGGCCACCGTATCGTCGAAGTATTGCATTAATTGAGTCTTTTTGATAATATAAATTAGATAACATAACTTTAAGCATTGACATATTAGGAGACTACAAATCGGAATGATGTTTGCGTTTAAGACGGGTATTCGGGAAGACAAGCGATATGTGCTCGTGGTCTGTATACAAATTATCAGTTGTTATAAAAATAATAAGTTTCAAACTTTACAAATGTTTAAACATGATGTAAGCTATGAGGTCTAATTGATTCAATGGATAGATGGATAGCTGTTTTTTTTCTTTCTTCTTTCCTTAATGATTGTGCGATCAGAATTAGAGACAAACCATGTGGCTCAAGACCTCTCTTTGTCAGGCTTTTCAAACTAGCTGTTGAATTATTTAAAGTCGTGTTCCTCGATATTTGCCGCCCTAACGAGGTCTGGTAACGTATTGGAGAATCCATCTCTTCCTTTTAGAAAGTATGTTCGAACTTGGCCCTTGCCCTGGAAATTAAATTTGACAATTTTTCAGCATAAGTTTTATAATAAATGTCGGGAGTATAGTAATCATGTAGGGGCGGATCCAGGGGAAAGGGTACATGCAATGGGTAGGCACACCCTAAATGAGTTGATATCTACTGCGTCATTGCTGGTAATTGAAATTTGTGAACGTCCTGATCATAAATGGTGCACTCCCTCATAATAAAACCTTGCATAGATCCGCTCCTGTCATGGTGATCGAGGGCTGTGGACTTACAGATTTACCTTGAGTTGGCATCGTCATTGGAGGCTTACCTTTCTATGATTTCTACCCATAGTCAATTCAAGATTTCAATCGCACTGTAAACGTGATTGTTTTTTACCATTTTTTCTAAATAGTTGCCCGTTCAAAAGACTATCCAGCCATCCAGCTGATCTCAGAGAAAATGTTAGCCAATCAAAATCGAGAAACTTTGCAAAATTTAGGTGTCAGTTTTCCTCTTGTTATTATTGATTTCCAGGCCGCCAAAAAAAAAAAGAAGCTAGAATAATGTTGCTGATAAGTGCCTGATAACAATGACACAAAAACTAATGAAGTTAAAACATTTATTGCAAAGGTTGTGAGGTTTTTATTTTTGCTGGTCAGTTTTCACATACTTAATGTCAAGATATAACTAGCTAAAAACTAGTGTGAGCTGCGTCGGTGTTTCTAATGAAACAGTAATGATGAAAAGGTAAATTATACACCGTGAAAAGATGAAAAAACTTACTGACGTTTCGGACGCTAGTCCTTCGTCGGAGTAAAAGACAAATATACTTAATGTCACCATAGTTATGCAGTGACGTCATTTCTACGTCATTATTTAAGATCAGCTGAATGTCGGTTTATAAGAAAAAGGGAAATGTTTTGTATAGGTTGCCATGACGACAAAGTCGACAAAGGTTGGTAATTTAGATAGAGGGAAATTACCTTGATCGATACTAATCCTCTGTCTACTGTCTGATAACCTCCTATCTTGTCTAATAGGTCTTTACATTGAAGACTGATGTGAATTCTTAGAGCTGAATAAAATAAAAAAGATAAAAGAGATTAAATAATAACGACAACGTCAACGGTAATGACAGCAACAGCGACAGCGACAACGACTGGTATTGTAGGTTACACTACTCACCCAAACCACTGGATTCCATGCGGGATGATACATTTACTGTATCACCAAACAAACAATAACGAGGCATTTTAAGACCGACAACACCAGCAACGCAGGGTCCTGTAGCAGAGTTAACAATAGATATTGAAATACAGGTTATGCTTCCTTGGGGTTGCGAGAATCAGCTAGGGCTCCCGCCTGATATTTTCTTTCTGGCTCTGGCTCTGGCTATGGCTATGGCTCTGGCTCTGGCTATGGCTATGGCTATGGCTCTGGCTCTGGCTCTGGCTCTGGCTCTGGCTCTGGCTCTGGCTCTGGCTCTGGCTATGGCTATGGCTATGGCTATGGCTATGGCTATGGCTATGGCTATGGCTATGGCTATGGCTATGGCTATGGCTATGGCTATGGCTATGGCTATGGCTATGGCTATGGCTATGGCTATGGCTATGGCTATGGCTATGGCTATGGCTATGGCTATGGCTATGGCTATGGCTATGGCTATGGCTATGGCTATGGCTATGGCTATGGCTATGGCTATGGCTATGGCTATGGCTATGGCTATGGCTATGGCTATGGCTATGGCTATGGCTATGGCTATGGCTATGGCTATGGCTATGGCTATGGCTATGGCTATGGCTATGGCTATGGCTATGGCTATGGCTATGGCTATGGCTATGGCTATGGCTATGGCTATGGCTATGGCTATGGCTATGGCTATGGCTATGGCTATGGCTATGGCTATGGCTATGGCTATGGCTATGGCTATGGCTATGGCTATGGCTATGGCTATGGCTATGGCTATGGCTATGCTATGGCTATGGCTATGGCTATGGCTATGGCTATGGCTATGGCTATGGCTATGGCTATGGCTATGGCTATGGCTATGGCTATGGCTATGGCTATGGCTATGGCTATGGCTATGGCTATGGCTATGGCTATGGCTATGGCTATGGCTATGGCTATGGCTATGTCTATGGCTATGGCTATGGCTATGGCTATGGCTATGGCTATGGCTATCACTAATTTAACTGTCATTTGTGTTTCATTTGACTACTTACCTGAATGAATACCAATCCTCAGCTGTAGCTGATGATCAGGTTTGTGTCTGATTCTGAAGTCAATCATATCACTGAGTAGATCAAGAGACATGTTTGCTATCTCCCCCGCGTGCTGTATTCCGTTACGTCTTGGGATCCCTGATACCACCATGTACGAGTCTCCAATAGTCTCCACCTTTGTTTGACATAAAAACAACACCATGATTTAGATTCTGCACACTAGACCCGGGAGGGGGGATTACTACCACCCCAACTTGGGTAGGGGTGTGCCGCCAGGACCTTAAAACCCTGACACTATCTCAGACCTAAATTTCAATTTTACATACCTTTCCCCAGACTAAAACTAAGAATTGTACACCCTATCCCACACTAAACCTACGAAAGGTTTAGTCTAAAACATCAAAAAGCAAGGTTTCATTTGATAGTATTTGTATTTTTATATTTAAGAGTGTGTCCATGATAGGACCAGGCAGGGGGTGCTACATGGGGGTTCACCGATTTTGCTGAAACTTGGCACAGTTGTAGGTCTTGGCGAGTTATTTACTATCCTAGAGTATTAGTGGGATCCGTCATTTTGTTGGTGAGTGAGGGTACCCCCCCTAAAAATACCCATTTTGACCCAAAAACCAATATAAATCTGCCTCATTTTTACTGAAGCAGAAAAACTTTATTATTGATTGCAGAGATGTAAAACTTTTTTCTCTATAAAATAGAGATGTCAGTTAGTGTCACCAGGCAAGGAGGTGTATTTTTCTTTTAAGCCGTTGCCATGGCAACAGTATCTTTGAGACCAAAAATTGCCAAAATTGAATTTACTGTAATATCTTGTGATTCAGAGGTCAATATCTCCAATGTTCACACTGAAAACATCAAAAATGGATGCTAGGCAATTCAATCTATGTCTTGAATTACTAAAACAAGAATACAAATTGCGGGCACTTGTTAACCTTAAAATATATGACGGATTTGCTCAACCCTATTTGAACAATATCACAAAATTCAATGAGATTCAATCCAATAGGAAAACTGGTAAACATCCTTCAAAAAGCCTTAAATTGGCTTCTAATAAACAATTATAGTTTATATTCTTCTGCAATGTAAGTTATTTTCAAGGATCATCAAAATTAACTTCAAGCGGAGACTTTTGTGTAGACGTGTACTAGCACTTTTTACTTAATAACCTTCATTATGATTGTGAATCGTGTTGCATTTTGGATTATTCGCCGGAACAACTTACTAAACACCAGAGTGGGACGTATTTTCCATGTAGATGAAGGAAAAAGCTTGTATTTGGGGTTTAGAGCTTGAAGACTTTCTTCGTTTATAGACAGCAGGATCATTATAATTATTCAGTCGTAGGGGATATTAATCGTCCAGCTTTTTAAAATAACTTGTTATAGCTTTGTATAATATAAGGCACAAAATTAAATTAATTTGCTAGCTTGCAGCTAGTTTATCGAATAATATATACCTAAGAAATTACCAAACCATACACTGAGAATGTCCATGTATAAAACTGCAGGCCTTCTGACGCCGGTTGGCATTGGTCAGTCGGCAGCATATAATTTTATCAGCGGTTACACCCTTCATTGTACCAATGTTTAGATTTTAAACTCGTGTTTTGTCGCCCATCCTACGGAATATTTTTGGAGAAATGTCATTTTGTCGAACACCAAAACAGATAGCATGTTCAATAGGTCGTAGACATAAGACAAAGTGTGGTTTGTCATCGAGATATCCCAGTCAGACGGAGGTGATACTCGTATCAGAATGTAGAAGAAACGCGATGACGCACTTGCGAAATTTTAAACTTTCTAGAGAACAAGTATCAGAGGGTGATCTCATACTGTTAAGAGTTGGTTTATTTGTAAATGGTTCGAACAGTATGACTGTTTGTCCAAAGCACAGAGAGGTTCTCGGCATCTACTGGCGGCCAGTCCATCGTTGTCAACATCCTTTGCACAAATCGCGCAAACCCGGAAAATGTGATAGAGGAGTCGCTTCGCAAATGTCTAGAGAGATCAAAGAACAGTGGGATGTTCTTGTTCAAATTGGATCAGGTAAGATCACTACTACCCTTGAAAATTATGTAAAATAATCACTGGACAGAGCAAACATAATAACATTGTGCGACTTCAATGGAACTGAAATTTACAAGGCGCGACGTGCGTCTCACAAAATAATTTATGCAAACACAGAGAAATGCTCATTTATCAAGCTCTCCCCACATCTTCTTTAGCGCTTTGTGATGTATTTGAGAGAGAGAGAGAGAGAGAGAGAGAGAGAGAGAGAGAGAGATTTAGAGGGGGAGCGAGAGAAGAGAAGAAGAAGAATGGGTAATATCTATGGAAAGTGGGATGCCTCCTTATTGTGCATGCATTGGACTTCTGTGTTGGGGCCTTTTTAACCGTACTCACACTGATATGATATAAATATATTGATATTAGAAATTTGTAGGCAATGCAGAGAGGAGCATAAAAAGCACATAGAAAAGTCATTTTGCCCCAAGGTGAGAGACCACGACGTCGCTGTAAATCTTGTAAGTATAAAATGTAATATGCTCGCAAGTAAAGTCCACAAATCTAATTGCTTCATTTCTTTCTTCTTCTTTTAGTTCCCTGATAGTCCTGGAAGCTCTTTCAATGAGGTAACGTTTGAGAATGCAGATAAGCAGGTAATTCATGGACAGTTTCAGACTTACAAATAGGAAAGCCATAAGTAATGTATTTTACTGATTTCTTTTTTAAAGGAGTGTCTAGACGAAAAGCGTGACTTTAGTATCCAAACTGACATAGACGTCGATGAATATTTTGCAAGCCCTGACAATGCCGATGATAAGGACTGGACATCAACACCTCAAGTCAGTAAAAATTTCTCAGCCTTAAACAGCTTTTTAAGACGTGTCCATGGGCGTGAATTAAGTCCTATTAGATCACAGTGCAGTTTACCTGTCAATGATATGGCGGGTTCAACTATTCGCTATTATAAAAGAAAGGCTTTGGAGTCCTGTGAAGCTGTATTGCATTGTATTGCGCCTGGCCAATCAAATGCACTTCTTGACCTTATAAAAAAAGATGATACGTCACCATTATTTCCATCTTCCAAGGAAAGCGAACTGATAAATAGGTTAGTCATGCTTTACGAAGAATCAACCTCATGGTCCACTAAAAGAGAGATACTCTCGCTGTTTGTGCAGGATTATACAAAAGCTCAATTGATAACGATGATTCCAGGACTGTCTAAATGGCGTATTGATGAGGCGCGCAAACATGCTGCTCTTATTGGGCCAGGAAGACCAATTGATGTACCCGAAGTTCACCGACTGAGGTTAAACCCAGTTAAAGTTGATCACTTCATCGATTTTATATCGAGCCCAAATTATTTACAAGATGTTGCCTTTGGGACAAAAGCTATCAAACTGAGCAACGGAGAAGCATTTGAAATACCCAATGTGGTACGGACCGTCACGACTTCCAGACTTGTTAACCTATATTTCTCATTCTGCCATGAAAAAGA
The DNA here is from genome assembly GCA_011057435.1 of Actinia equina. Lineage (NCBI taxonomy): Eukaryota > Metazoa > Cnidaria > Anthozoa > Actiniaria > Actiniidae > Actinia > Actinia equina. Next base: position 280,914 of record WHPX01000162.1, on the reverse strand, counting down.
CTTTGAACCGCTGGGAAGATCAACTCTATTTGGTATCCTCAAGGTATGTATATTAAAAATGGTGGACATACTAGTCATTCCCTAAGTCTTATCAAGACTCTTTCGTTTATTTTTTTATATCTTTTCTGATAAGGTATGTGCAGCATCCCAGCAAAAAAGCCTCAGTGGACTAGACAACATTGCTACAGAAGGATCTTCAGCCTTCCAGGCTTTACACGACGTTGCTGCACAATTATCCAGAGCAGGTAAAAGCATTAGTCATAAATAGGAATATAGTGGCGTATACTTAGTTGACTAGTTTTTACCGGTGAATGGATTTATATCTTTAGGAAAGCCCCTCTCTTGGTGTAAGAAAGTTCAAGAGCAACTGAAGTGTAGTAAAAACTACCTTAAGGCAGATTACAAGATCCATATCGCGTCTGAAAGCAGGTGCGCAGATCATTGTCGCAAATATGCCATGTCTTCCTCTGAGAAAGAATTTCAAGCTAGCTGTAAACATAAACACGATGTTAGATGTGATCAATGTCAGATGCTAAAAACGTCGCTCGAAGAAATAGAGGCTACCGCAAAATCTACAGATATAAAATTAAGGTTTGTATTCAGTAATATTCCATTAGTATACGTTGTCTGCTTAAACCGATCGCGATATTAGTTTTTTTTTAATGCAGTTGTCATTTTTATCACTAGCGATGACCAGTACGAAGAGATCATCCATGACATCGACATCGCAGTAGTTAAAGTTAAAGCTTGGAAGGCTCACATACTGAGGACAGTTCACCAGGAAACTGCTAAGAGTTTTGTATTAGACGGCCTCAAGTCGACACAGATCATGATAATATTAGATTGGGCAATGAAGTTCATCCCAGCCTGCTACAGAGAAACCCAAGCGGATTGGTACGGAAAAAAGGGTCGGCCATGGCATGTATCTGCTGTTATTACGAAAAACGGCGAATATGGAGAGTTGGAGGTGAGTTTACATTCGATTGGAAATGCTTTTAAATCAGTTGCCTTTTTTTTCAAGTACTAGATAAATGTAATTGATTTCTGTTAGGGACCGTCCATTATTTATTAGAAGGTTCGGGGATATTGGTGAGAAACTGATAGGAAACAAAAAATCCCCTCTAAACCCTCATAAGTATGTCCAATGTATGTATGTATAGTCAAAAGACCCCGTTTTCAGGAGCAGTAAAATACCAAGCCCTCCCCTCTCCTATTTCTCACCCGTACCCCCTCCATTGAATAATAAACGATCCCCTACTTTCCCAATACTGAAGTAATGTACAACTCTTAATAACACAGGTTCAGACATATGTGCACGTGTTCAACCAGTGTACACAGAATTGGTTTGCTGTTGCATCCATTATTGAAAATGTCCTGGCAAACATCGGAAGGAGCAATCCAAACATCAAAGAAGCATTCATAAGGTCGGATAATGCGGGATGTTATCATGCTGCACAACTTATGCTTACCATTCAGGGCATATCGAAGAGAGTTGGAATAAAGATTCAACGCTACGACTTCAGCGACCCGCAATCTGGAAAGGATATCTGTGATCGTCGCATTGCTGCTATGAAAAGTCATATGCGTCGGTATCTTAACGAAGGGAACGATATAAGTTCGGCATTAGATATAAAAAGAGCGCTCGATTCATATGGTGGCGTGAAAGGCTGTAGGGTAGCCGTAGTTGATGTTGACGTATCAAAGCAGGAGATCGCTGATCACAAGTGGAAGGGAATACAAACACTGAACAACTTTGCGTTCCTTAGTACAGGAATACGAGTCTGGAAAGCGTTTGGCATTGGTAAAGGGAAACTTCTGAACAACAAGATGCTCAAGGATATGGCAAGCCCACAGAGAAACACAGGCCTCGATGTTTTCGAAACCTTCAGTGATCCAGCGGTAGATAAAGGCACGTTTTCCAAAATACCAAAAGAAAAGCCATCAAGACAGCAGGTGACGGGGGAATCAGTTGACGCTCCTCCAGAGAATATTAGAGAAGCTAGAGGTTTCAACTGCCCAGATATTAACTGTATCAAAGTATTCGTATCCAATGATGCCCTTCATCGACATCTTGATGCTGGAAAACACTTATATCGAGCACACCATGAATCTGCCTATGATTCTATTAAACGAAAATGGGCAAAAGCTTGTACATCAGTAGGGAGTGTCCCAAACGCCAGCAATGATAATAACAATCTTCAAGGATGTAGTCATGTATCCAAGTCAGATGTAGAAATGGGCTGGGCGTTAAAGAAGTCTAAAACCAGAGGTCGTTAATCAGAACATCTGAAACAATATTTAAAGAAATTATTCTTGGAAGGGGAGGAGACAGGAAGGAAAGCAGACCCATCGGATGTATCGTCAAGAATGAAGAGCCTTAAAACCGATGATGGCAAAAAGAGACTATTTGAACGTTCAGATTGGTTAACTGCACAGCAGGTGAAGAGCTACTTCTCAAGATTGAGTGTCCCTCAAAGATGCGGGAAACTCAACGATTGTGATGTTTTTGTTGATGATGGTGAAATTGACGTGCTAAAGGAAGCCTTGGAAAGACAGAAAAAAATAGATGCTATTCAGTATGCTATAGAATTATAAACTAGACATGTCAATAAGTTTCTACTACCCGTGTAAATTTTTGATCTATCACGAAAAAAGGTCTAACACCCGGCAAAACTTAGGCACAGAAAATAGCTTATCAAAGATTTCAATCGTTTGTAACGCGTTTGTTTTATCAAAAGTATCAGTTGGAATCAGATTTCACAATACCTACCTTTTGAAAAACGTGAGTGTTCTTTCAAGAACTGTGTATTTACAAAGATGACATTATCTTCATAGGCATGAAAATAGATAAAATAATGTACTGTTGCGTCAGTTGGGTTGCTGATGAAAACTCAAAAAAGTCATAGAACAAAACAATTCTTTTAGTTTCATTTTAAAACAAGAAAATGGCTACCTGTGTTTTAGCTGGAAATCAAGTGACAATATCAAGTTGGTTTTCCGCGAAAAATAGCGTGGGCTCAAGTAAATTTCAAAGACGTCGGCGTACAAAAAATTGCTTTACACTAGCATGGTCAAATTAATTTTTTCAAATAAGCTAGCAAATTAATTTAATTTTGTGCCTTATATTATACAAAGCTATAACAAGTTATTTTAAAAAGCTGGACGATTAATATCCCCTACGACTGAATAATTATAATGATCCTGCTGTCTATAAACGAAGAAAGTCTTCAAGCTCTAAACCCCAAATACAAGCTTTTTCCTTCATCTACATGGAAAATACGTCCCACTCTGGTGTTTAGTAAGTTTTTCCGGCGAATAATCCAAAATGCAACACGATTCACAATCATAATGAAGGTTATTAAGTAAAAAGTGCTAGTACACGTCTACACAAAAGTCTCCGCTTGAAGTTAATTTTGATGATCCTTGAAAATAACTTACATTGCAGAAGAATATAAACTATAATTGTTTATTAGAAGCCAATTTAAGGCTTTTTGAAGGATGTTTACCAGTTTTCCTATTGGATTGAATCTCATTGAATTTTGTGATATTGTTCAAATAGGGTTGAGCAAATCCGTCATATATTTTAAGGTTAACAAGTGCCCGCAATTTGTATTCTTGTTTTAGTAATTCAAGACATAGATTGAATTGCCTAGCATCCATTTTTGATGTTTTCAGTGTGAACATTGGAGATATTGACCTCTGAATCACAAGATATTACAGTAAATTCAATTTTGGCAATTTTTGGTCTCAAAGATACTGTTGCCATGGCAACGGCTTAAAAGAAAAATACACCTCCTTGCCTGGTGACACTAACTGACATCTCTATTTTATAGAGAAAAAAGTTTTACATCTCTGCAATCAATAATAAAGTTTTTCTGCTTCAGTAAAAATGAGGCAGATTTATATTGGTTTTTGGGTCAAAATGGGTATTTTTAGGGGGGGTACCCTCACTCACCAACAAAATGACGGATCCCACTAATACTCTAGGATAGTAAATAACTCGCCAAGACCTACAACTGTGCCAAGTTTCAGCAAAATCGGTGAACCCCCATGTAGCACCCCCTGCCTGGTTTTGCCTGGTCCTATCATGGACACACTCTTAAGTTAAGTTTTAAGACCGAATATGGCCATTATTGATGCCATTTCAAACAAACAGTAGTGTTAACTACATCTCGGTCATATTACATTTGTTTGCCATGCAAACGACGGTTATTCAATAGATTGCAATCTAACGCTTTTATTGTTTTTGTGCCGACAGAAAACATAGCCCATTCGCCAGACAAAAAACGACCAAATCGTAGCCCTATCCCAGACAAAACTGTTACCCTATCCCAGATAAAATGTCAAAAAATGATACCCTACCCCAGACCCAAAGCCGAAAAACCATACCCTATAGGGCGGCACATACCCCCTCCCCTCCCCAGGCAATAGAGTCGTATTATATAGAGCTTTCTTTTGTATAGAAACGGCATGTACTGAATAACATCGAATGCCAGTCCTATCGTTTTCGACCAATCAGATAAAAAGTAGTTACGATTACTGATTGAAAAGCTCTTATCTTATACCATCGATATTTAGAAATGTTGATCAGTATCAGTTCTGTTCTATTCTATTCTAGATTACAGTTCTTATAAAGAATTCCTTTGAAGGCTTTTACTGTCTTTTGGTAATCTTCTGGCCTGATCTTTATCAATTTTTAGTAGTTTTTCGATCTTCGATCTGATGCTATATATCTTTTGTCACGCACGAATAACTAAAGCTTTTAATGTGAAACTTCGTTCTTGTCAGTGATGCGTGACGGGAAAAAATAAATTCGAATCTGCACGAAGCCTCGTACTGAAACCTTTGTGTGACAACAAAAGTATATCTCGGAAGTGAGCTTAGCCTATGTAGTATTGCATCTGTTATAAGGCCCATTATCTCTCAAGTGATATTGTTTGCGCACATAGTCATACATGTGATCACCAACTGACTTGCCTTATAGACATCGTGTGAATCGATTATCTTGTCGAAGCAGGTGTAAAGGTCGTTGAGAAGATTAACCACCTGAATCAAGAAAAGAAAAGAAAATTATGCCTCACAGCTAAACAGCCGTCAAGCTTATAGTGCCTTCACTTCCAGAATATTTTTCGGTAGCTTTTTTGTAACGCTAATTTTCACTATTGTCTTGGTATTTGGAGTTTTAGGTATATAAGAAGACCACCTTCCAATCTACAACATTGCTTGATGAAGACTAGCAGTAGCAGTCGAAACGTCGCGGTCCTTCCAACTGCCACAACCGTGAGGCAAATTAATAAGTATGATCTTTGAGTTTAGGTATAATACGTCATTAAGGTTAGCCGTGTATTGTCTATTGATGAGAGTCAGGGAAGCTGCCAAATATAGCTCGTTTTAGTCTAACTACACAACTTATATATTAAAAACGGCAGCTGTCACCAAGAGACCTTTCCCCTTACCTGAAGGAAAGGTGTAATCCTGGTGCTTGGGACAATTCTAGGGAACGCCGAAACCGAAACGCGCCTTAGCCCTAGGAGTAGAGTCACCCTTCTTCATGTACAATTGGCCACAAATGGAGCGAGCTTTGCAGAGGCTTAATATAGTAATGAAGCATAAAGCATGATATGATTCTCTACTGATCATGACTTACAAGATTTATTATTAGAAGTAAATGTTTTAAGTAAAAGCTTATTGTACCTGAATTGGAGTACTTTCTGAGGCAAGCTTAGTAAATCCCACAATGTCACTGAAGAAAATCGTTACAGATTCAAACAACTCTGCATCAACTGGTGCGCCGATTTTCAGCTTCTCCGCTACGCTTCTGTTAAATGAAACAGGGAGGTGACAAAGATATGGCAAAACCTTTAGCGACACAAGTTGATGGCGGGGTGTCACTTCAGGCAATGTAATCAAAATGTTACTTCACTTAACATAGTAAAATTCGATTAGCTGCTTCTTGCAAGAATTGTGACAAGCTGCTCTAAGATGCGAGACAAGTTACAAGGAACATAACTTAGTATTTGTTGCAAATTTTATAGCCTTGCAATTCCCCGCGCCGTGCGGTCCCTAAGGTGTTCCCTCGTGAGACAAACTTGATCATTACCTTGGTAGCATTCTGTAAAGCAGTGCGTCAGTCTTTATCTTTTCCTCTTCCAGCTGTTGAGTTCTTTCCTGCACGACTTCTTCAAGATGGTCTGTATACTTCTCCATCATTGCAATCATATTATCCATGATATTTATGTCCCTAAATGAATTAAAAGCAAAAATACGGGTATTCGCATATCTTACGAATCTGAATTTAAAATATCTTCCAACTTACTTTCCCTTGTTAATGCGTTTTAGCTTGCGCAGAATGTCGGTGAATCCAGGGCGAGTACCCGGGACCTCGTTCCAACACTCGGTCATTAATTTGATGAATCCGGGACTTCCAGATTCAGGTGGAATTCTCGGACGGAATGGTGGAAACTCACACTGCTGAACTCTGTTAACTATACCTTTTGGACAGGAAAAAACATGATATTCAAAAAAGCGGTTACTTGATTTATTTTACACTGAATAGCGGTTTGGTACATCCGTGGAATTGAAATAAAAGTTAAAAAATTACTATTTCCTATGACAACCATATGTTGTACAGCCATGAGTGCGCTGTGTGTCTGATGTTCTTGTTTGGGACATCACTTAAAGCACATAGAAACCTTATTTAGCTAATCCAGCAATTTATCATAATAGTTCCGACTCCCCTTAGTTACCGTTGCTATGTCCCACAAGCCCGATAATTTAAAATTCTGATCGCCGAAAATAAATAATAAATTGCTTCAATTGTTTCATTTCGGCAGAATCACTTACTTTTCGCTTCCATGAATTCATTCATACAGTAAGGCAGCCCTCTCAATAAGATCTCTTGGAGAATAATCCCATAGCTGTACACGTCTCCTTTGGGTGACATACCAGGTCTCTCTGGATTAAGCAAATGTTCTGGTGCAGTCCATAGTAAATCTGAATAAAAGTCAATCTAATATCAATTTATCGTTAAAGGTGCTGCAATACAGTTTTGATCTTTTTTGTGAGGCTCCGCTACATCACATACATGCATGGATCTTTAGAAAGCTAAGGATCCTATTGTCTCACTATTATAATTGCTAGGTTATTTGTCAGTTTTTGTTCAATCTACAGGCTTGATCAAAAAGCTGACTAACGCTCCTCCAATCGAAAGAGATTAATTTGCCAAGAATGAAAGAGCTCGTGTGCATGCTCAGCAATCCAGAAGATAAACCTAACTATTCTTCTTCTATACGAATCATTGATGGGCCATCACCAAAATCTTATTTGATTTGGAAAGAATTAAGTGTGTGCTCTCCTGAAGAAATAGAAAACGTACTCGTATTCTGTGGGCAGTTATGAAGTACGCGGGGATAGGAGAAGCACGACGCGCAGCGGAGTAGCGTAGCGGAATTCTACTCCGCGATAAATCTCCAGTGTTCTGGCAATGCCCAAGTGCTTTATAACCCTACACAGCGCATCAAATTTATTTTATGAAATACAAATTACAATAACCGTTATTTTGGATAGGAAGGACGCAACTCCAAATGCGCGCACGAAACGATGCTCTCATAAAGCACGCGCTTCCAACCAATCAGAACGCGAGATTTATGACAGTTATTTTATAATGTAATTTGGTTACCATCGGTCCATCAAATGTATGCCAGTATTATTGACATATACATTAACGTAATTGGCCCTAGTCTACAATAATAAATATAATACTCAAGAGGATTTTTAGAGTTCACTGAAACACTTAAATAGCTGTAAATAGCAAACCACATCCGTAACAGATACTTACGGTTATACATGGTGTCAACACCAAGTTCAGGGTCAGGTGCTTGGCCTTCACAAAACTCTCTGAGCCCGTGATCCGTTATTTTACAGACCCAGCGGCTGTCTATCACACAGTTTGATGACTTTAGGTGTCCATGGTAACAGATGGGGCTTTTATGCAAGAAACTCATACCCTATAGAAACGAGAAGGAAACGTTGGTTTGTGGCTTTGCGATTGATCATCGTTAGGATGTGCGTGATGATGGTGTGGTGGTGGTAATGATAGTCCTTACAACAATATCCGCCGTGAAAATAGTGCACAATATAGTATAGACTTTTTAATATAAATTTTGCCATCGATTCTTTACGTGGCAGAGTGCGAGGAATTAGCTGTAAGGTACGGTCTGGGGACCGCCGGGCTATTCTCTCCCCCTGAAGCCTTCGGGCTAGAACATTATTCTACGTGATTCGTACTCTCATGGGCGGATAGTTTTTCACTTGCCCTTGGAACCGAAATCCATGATATCTATTATATAGTACATAATTCGACTACTGTCTGTCAAAAGGTGCATGATTTGCATTCCCCGCGCAGCGTGACAAATAAGTTCCCGATGACACTTCACAAAAAACTAAGCCCCCAATCAATATTATGATTAAAGACACAACACTTCGCGGAAGTCAAAACATTCGGACTAAACCAAGAAAAACCTGGTATGCATACATTGAATGCATCGGTCTACTCCTCCAGACAAATTACATCTTGAAATTATTTGGCTCGAATCGAAGTGCTTCCAGAAGAATACAAAAATTGAGTTCGCGCCGAAAATGACAGATTAAGATTCCCATTTTTTCTTCCCCGCAAACGGCAAACGTGACCAACGTTTTCATGGTTTCCCTACAATTCGCCTAATCTTTTGCAAACCTTCGTGACAAAGACTCATATTCTCATTTTTATCTACTACTTGGAGTTCATTGTGATTTCTTTTCACTAATTTTAAAGAATTTTTTAAAGGTCAACTGACGTTTCACGTTTTGCCGTAAACGAGGAGCTTAACCTCTCTCATTACAGTACCGTGATTGCGTACTTGAATTTATTGTAATAAACACAATATTGACAAGAAGTTTAAAACTTAAGACAGACATTTGCTCTTCTTTCAAACCAAAATGTCACGCATAAGCCACTTGCGAACCGCGTTCATAGCAGCATTGTTGATGATGAAAATTAATTGTTTGTGATAATGGACAATAAAGATGGCTTAGTAATATACAAAGGAGATGAACTTTACACAAAGATGGCGGGATATTTATCCACCAGAAGACAAAAAACGGATGGAAAAAACGGATGAAATAAACGCTGTTATACTTACCCTAGCGATATCTGAAGCAAAGGAGATCTGAAACATCCAATCAAGGTTGATGTCACTGTTATTCAGCAAGTCCTGTCAGATACAAATACAGCAATGATAATGATGAGAATAAGTTAATAAGCTAGGACGAAAGTATAGAAGCGCATAATTTGTCATTTGTCACTAGCTGAAAACGAAACTGAAAAGAAATCTGAAAAACAAATCACAGTCCCTGATATGAATGGTGATATTGAACCATTACGCCCAAGCCATTACGCCCAAGCCCCCATCTCTTAGCAGTGAGCACAGAAAATAGTAGAAAGTAAAAATGTACGGACGAGCTTTGGAGGGATGGGGTTTCAGAAATATTCTTTATAATTTTTTGGGTACCGCAGATGGGTAAGAAACGTCCACAATGTATTTTTGCACCAATGTTAAGAATAAAAAACAATAATAAAGGCAAATAAGAGGATTATACAGTGTAATGTATGGCCTCATTTGACTAATATCAACACATTTCACAATGTCAATAATACTTAGTGGTTTAGAAAAAAATTGATTCTTGAGACCAAAAAAAACGATTGCTGCAGCCGATACTTACCTGTAGACTACCCTTATTGCAATACTGAGTCAGTATCCAGATATTGGAGGTGTCTACGCATGCGCCAATGAACCGATTTATGTTGGGATGTTGAACATCGAGCGCCTGTAACAGAAGGAACAAAATAACAAATACGTTATAAATATCGAAAAGTCATCTTAAAGTTTATTGAATATGCATGACGTGGTATTGCAGAATGTGATTCCTTTTTCCTCTTTCCCTTCCTATGGAATCTACCGATGAATCCGTTTTATGTAGATGACCCCTCATCCCCTTCCGATCTGGGCCGCTATGCTGGTGGGTAGCCCTATATATCACGTGCACCTTGTACATTACGCTACAGTAATATGTACGCTTTTCCCCAACTTTCCTTGTTATGTAACCCTTCAAAAACTCAAGAATAATTCATAAGCCTTGGTCCAATTGGAGCCACCATACACGTCACGTGCATGGACCTTTATACCCGATAAAGTCCTGTTCATTAGTATTCTTTATATAAAGAATACTAATAAGGAAGATCTTTATATCCGATAAAGAACTCTACACTAGTAATCTTTATATAAATGATGCTAATAAGGACGACTTAATCAGAGATAAAGGTATCTCCAAATTTAGATGGACTTAGAGACTCATCAAGGTTTGTCTCACGTACGATCACCGACGACCCACGGAATCTAATTGACTAGCAATCCTGTCTTGATGGAAGCCTTTTTTGGGAATGACTGCACATGTCATTGATAATGGCGTATCTCAACTGCGCATGACAGGTACATACGAACTGCTATCGATGTATAAAAGTCCATGTTCGTGACGTGTATGGTGGCTCCAGTAGAACCAAAATTTTATAAATTTTGCATGAGTTTTTGAAGCAGTTCAAAAACGTATGAAAGGTATGAAAGCACGAGGCATAGCCGAGTGGTTTTTGACCTGATAAAACACGATTTACGAGTGACACAATATATCATATCTACTCCTTTAATTTTCTCTTCGTTGCTCTCCTAGCCCTTTCCTTCCCTATCCTTCACCCCCTGCTTATTCTACATGAGTACCTGTTTCAGCTCCAGTAATATAGTTCTATCCAAAGTAATACTCGTTTTTCTGAGCTTCTTTACGGCAGCTAATGTCGACTGAATAAAGACATGGAGTGAGAAAAATATGATTAAAGCTAAGTAATTCAGGTATAGAGGGATTTTACAGAAGCCATATTACGGGGTAAAAGCAATGCAATGTTATTCAGGACATACATTTTACTTTGTGATAAAAAAGAGAGGATTTCTATTGTTGCGTTGAAGCAACAATATAGTTTTTTTCATGTTCCAGTGAAACTGGGAACTATTTCTGTTGAAGAACATTTAGTGGTCTCAAGAGAAAAACATTTTATTTTGCCAGTGGACGATAAGATTAATACATGGAAGAAGAGACTTCAGCAGTGCTAAATCTTTACTAAATAAGGCCCGTTCCAATTTGGGCGTTCCAATGTGTAGATCGGCGTGTCAATCAGGCAACTTCGTACCTTGTAGATAGCCACGGTGGCAAATATTTGGCCACGTTGAAAGTCGTCTTTTGTGTTCATAACTTGTGAATACATGCTGCCCAGATCTTCTACACTGCTGTCCTATAGAAACAAAATCAGGGATATTTGTGAGAAAGGAATTCATTCTCTTTAATATTACTTCTTTCCTTGTTATAGAAAATATGGCAGTAAATGTTACCCCGCATAGACACTACCACTAGGTAATTTACTACCCGTGATGGATAATGTTGGCAGTTGCAGTGGAGAATATTCATGTTTTTGTTAAATACTTACCACGCTGCGTCTGCTGGTGTTATGGGAACCTATAACAGACTATAAATAACATACAAAATTAAACTTTGCATAAAACCCTACTGTTATGCTTCCACTGCCTCAACATCTTACATCAAAATTACAACGAGTACAAAACTGTGCAGCTAGTATTATTTACAACAAATACAGCAAAGAGAAAGAAATTTTGAAATTGTAGTTTTATTTTGTGATTTCATGATGAATGTAAAGCAATGTAGATATGTCATCTTTAAACCTTTATTATTATTATTATTATTATATTAATATTATTATTAATATTATTATTATTATTATTAATTATTATTATTAATATTATTATTATATTATTATTATTATTATTATTAATATTATTATTATTAATATTATTATTATTAGATATCAGATATCAGATATACAGATATCGATTCGCTGATGCAATTCCGCGCGATTTAACTCATCCCCGTCCACACATATCCGCCATTTTTTTTTTTTTGTGGATACGGGTTGCGTCCAAACGTGTCCGGATATGTTTTTATCCTTATCCGGAAATTTTCGAAAACGTGGCCCAGAGTCGAAATATTTTACGAATACGTGTGGCCGGTCGTATCTGCAAATTTTCGAATACGATTACGTAAACACGATTTTGCGCATGCTCAATAAAAAAACTATCCGTCAAAGGGACTAGGCACTAACGTGTATCAGGGTGGATCAATAAATATCCGGATACGTATGGATAGTGACATCGACTCGAAAACGATTCGAATACGATGCGTGTGGACGCGAACATTTTCGTATCCGTAAAAGAAAATTTGCGAAATTACAAAGATTTCCGTGGACGGGGCCACAGAGGGCGACAATTATTCCCATGTGAAGGAGTTTCCCATCAGATAGCTCAACTTCCTACATTATGGCCAACAAGCCGAACACAGATAGTCCAACTCCCTACATCATGAGCAAGACATGCTGAACATAGATAGCAGTCATACAAAAACTTATATCTACGATAAAGCATGTTTTACAACTACCACTCTCCACATGGGGCTATTGTTTGATGTTCCCTCAACACACACTACCACATATATGTACAACATACAACACTCAACTCACATGTTGATTTTTACAGAGGGAGAAAACTCAGTGGAGAATCTAGAAAAAACCCTTGTTGTAAGGGAGAGAACAACACATCAAACAAACTAAACTGACATATGATCCAGTCTTAGCCGAGCTCGGACCATAGTGGTGAGAGGCAAGTTGTGAACCACTACGCCCATTATAAGCCTGTCCATGTATGAATACCCACCACGCTACGTCTGCTTTGACTCGATCCTAATAATCTCTTGGTGAAGGTCACATCCTCTACCTTCACTTGCCAAAGATCACTGTTTAAAGATGATTCGAACAACTTCCTTCTATTAAAAGAAAGTGAAAATCGAGGAATATAATGAATTGTTGAGGTCCAAATACTGGATTAATATAAAGTGTAGTCAGGTTATGGTCTGGATGTGATGTGAAATGTAACAGCAGCATCAATAATAACACCAATATCGACAACACCAAGAAAATAAGCAACGACAAAGTCTAGTTATATGTCTACGTACATGTCTATTGGACTTACTTCATATATATTGCCACAGCGACGACAATCAACAAGACAGTCAGGATGGCTACCAATACATAGATCAAAATCTTCAGAATATCTGGATTAAAATCCAAAATCAAAGATCAGCTAGAAATTCATGTTTCGCGTGCCATGAACGTACCTCACATGATTTCATGTAGTATCATGACATTAACCGTCAGCTGTTTTAACGACCGCCTTACCTGGTGACGGGCAATACTCATTGTCAAATCCACAAAGGGGTCTTCCCAGGGGCGCAGTCGTTCCCCCTCCTGGCCAATAGATGGTCGCGTTTGACATTATAAGATTTTTATCCCAACTGTAGTACTCAGCGACTTTGATCATTTTGCCATTTCGGACGTTAGTCATTTGGAAAGCCAAGTATCGATCACCATGTTTGTCTATATAAACATTACCTGAGACGCCTGCAAAGAAAAGTTCTGATTATGAGAATAAGAATACTTTTACAGGGGCGGATCTAGATTGAGTTCGTGAGGTTCATCCCATCCCCCTAACTTCCTAAAATGAAAACAAGACCTTTGTTTTGGTTAAGTTTTAGTGTTTTGGATCCACCCCCGGGTTCTCAAACCCTACTTCGTTGCCACGACGATTCCTTGCGCGCTCTATTACTGTTCGTCACACCCAGTTAACACGCGCGTAAGAAGCAAGTCAGCTTATTCGTTGATTAAATCTCTATTACTAGCGTCCATCTCCGACAACGAATCTCATAATTACCTTCAAAAGATTGATTGATCATTTGCCTGGTCACATCTCTACCACTCGTTATGTTTCCTCCAACTTTTATCGTATCATTTAAAGCCATTGCGTAAAGCAGAACACTGTCATGTAAGAAAACATGCGAACTCATCTACCTGTTAAACAAAAGGTGAAAAGCTGGAAATGTTGATAATGAACTATCTTTAACTTGGTAAATCGAGTAGAGCTGCTAGATGCTCGCAACACAGACAAACTGCTGCACAAAGTGTGCACTGGTTTTTAGATAGATGCATTGCTGAGTGGTAAACGTCCCTTTTTGCATGGGTCAAGACACGGTACGTTTCTCAGTCTTATGAAAGCTGCTCTGCTGGTTGACCCTCCGCAAACCTTGACACAGATCAGCAATTATATCGTATGGTGATTTACCTCATCAGTAGGACGCATGTGATAACCCAAGCCAGCGAAATCCGGCATTCGTCTGCGCACTTCAGTCTTAAAACTCTGGTATTCAACAGTATTAGGGATGTACATCCCAATATCCATCAACCCTTCGAATGCTCGGCAGGCCTCGGCGTTTCGCCCATCTGAGCCGCCTTTACAAGTGTCCGATAGGGTGAAGTAACTAAAGTATGCGTAGTCAGATGTTATCATCCCCAAGTCAAGAAGGGTGAGGGCCATTTGACGAACACATGGACCATAGCATGTGAAGATAAACACTGGACAATATAAGCGAGAAATAAAGAACAATGAAATGGTATTGGATGCATGGAGCTCAGGACATTATAAGAAGATTACTGTTACGATGGAACCTCTATATTAATACCTCTATATTACGGACAAATATTTAGATCCCGGCAAAATCACCATACATTCTTTGCTTCATATTTACAACTCTATATCATGGACACCTCTATATTACGGGCACCTTTTACTGGCTCTTCGATGTCCGAATTATAGAGGTTCCACTATACTATTTATTTTACACTCGATTTTTTTTCAATGTTCATTAGCTGAGTCATGGTGGTCAGTAATAGGCCCTTTTCTAATTGACCATATCCACTTCGGTGTGGCGTTTGCCCATTTCAGATCGCGTCTCACTCTTTTAAGTATCTCTCTCTTGAGAATAAGATTCTTTGTTTGAGTTGAATCCGTATTCATGTGTCTTTTCATGTGCAACCGTTAAACAAAGAAATAATACTCAAGGGAAGTGACGTGGTCTGAAATTGGAAAACAGTGGATTATGCCTATAAGTCTAAATACCACTGTGTTCTTTTATCATAGATGCGTTTATACAGCGTTAACCTCATTTCACTGTACAAATATTGACAAATAACAACGGTAAACCAAAGTATGCACACCAGGACTCCACTAGAATACATGAAATATTCAAAACACTTCGCATATGAAACCAAGACTAACCCTGTTCAACAGAGAATAGGCTACTTCCGAGGTATGCTTTGCTTGTCACACACAAACTGATTTAATGCGAGATTTAGTTTCAATCTTTACAGTTTCTATGTTATATCCATAGTATGTGTGTGATAAGGGATCATTTAATATAAAGCACTGCACTCTCGTTCTGGAATACAGTATTTTAAAAGCATCACCCTTTTACTCGTGACTCACGTATATAAAGGCTCTTACAAATTTGTTTTCAAAAACTTCCAGCGTTCAATATTAAAAATTGCCACAAAATAACTCAAACCCCTTTTGTTACTTTTTAGTCATTAACATTTCCTTTTATCGAAGTCCCGACGTTCAAATGACGAATTATTTTCACTATCAACTATTCACTATTTAAAGAATCAATTCTGAAAATATTGTGTAAAGGCTTATAAGCACTCGTGACTCACGTATATAAAGGCTCTTACAAATTTGTTTTCAAAAACTTCCAGCGTTCAATATTAAAAATTGCCACAAAATAACTCAAACCCCTTTTGTTACTTTTTAGTCATTAACATTTCCTTTTATCGAAGTCCCGACGTTCAAATGACGAATTATTTTCACTATCAACTATTCACTATTTAAAGAATCAATTCTGAAAATATTGTGTAAAGGCTTATAAGCATTTTAATTTTCAAATACCAGCGCCCCACCCCCACTTTTCAAAATGCTCCGCGGTCCCTGTCCCACAATATATTCTTTGATATCATGCCGGCTCGCTGCGTACTAAGAGGACTGATTGATCAAGTTAGTTTTGTATAAGGTTGCTAAAAAATGGTGTGCTGATAAAGGTTCATTACTACTAGACAAAAGCATTCGATTTAAACGTTAACTGAGCTTATGACTGAGCAAATTCTATGTCTACCCTCATCAATGGAATGGAATCGATCCAGTGAGATCTTTCTTGTTTTCAGGTGTTTACAAAGCTGAAGCTAGCCATTCGACAGCCCCCCGGCAGTAAACTACGATGTTATCTTTGCTAGTTAGCAATTCTAATAGCCGCGAGGCAAAGCATATTAACTCAAAACAATGTGGCATATTGAATCAATGGCTCTATATCTAATACACAGTGGGTTGTAGCGTTGCTTGGAGTATTTTACAAGCCCCCTAACGTTTGGGAAAATAGTAAACTAGGCGAGATGGCTTCCTAAACGCCCTAAGACCCCTCTCAGCTTAATTAACTTGAAGTCGCCTGGTGACAATCAGCAAAAAAAAGAGCATTGAATTCAGGCATTACCAAAATCGCCGCTGTCGTTGTATGTAAACAATGTTATCTTTCTAAAGGCGCTCGTAACTTTAGTACGAATCCTATAAATAAGATATTCAATATTGTATTAAAGCTTTACAGATAATCGGTATAGTTTTAGCTATTTTAAATGGCCAATATAGTTTAAGAAAAATGGATAAGAAGTAAATAAAAATAAAGAAATAAATAAAGCAAAAAGAAAAAAAAATGTTTACCATTTGTCAAAAATACAGACTGTCATGACTGTTCTTATATTCAATATTTGTACAAGAAAAAAGAAAAAGAAAATAATGTTGCTCAACATTACTAGGCTATTATAACAAAGGAAAAATAACGCTATTATTTATTTCTCTTTTAAACACTCAATGGTTTTCCGTGAACGGTGGTATACGATGTCAGTTGAGTCCTTTTCTTAACCTTATTTTATGTGGGTCGGAAAATATCACGTTGTTGATAAAGCTGGCACGCTAGTCATATTTACTGTATGTAAGTGACAGATTTCATGGTCAGTTTTGAAATTAAAAATTTTTCTGCTGGAAATTCTACCAGACTTCATAGACTATCGCTTTGGGAAGATAAATGTTAACAAATATAGGGTCGCGAAATCGAATCAAGTAAAAAACTAGATTATAGTAAATATTGTTAAACTAAAAATGAAATATTTCTCAGAATATAATTTTTCAAATACGGAAAACAGGGCTCAGCGTTTTACTTTTGATAAGCGGCTTTTTTTCTTCCCTTTTTCCCTTTTGTAATATTATAAAATAAAATAAAATAAAAAATCAGTGTTCGGGGTAGAGTGGTTTTCGTTTCACACTAGCTTTTAGCTAGTTATATCCTCTAGACACTGTTGTTGTTGTTGTTTTTTTGCTAGCGGAACTGAAAACGGTTTGAAACGGTTGATGACGTAAATGTAATAGTTACAATAGCCAGCTTGCAAGTCACAATAGGCCTAGGTTTTAGAACTTCGAACGGCTAGAAAAGCAAGCTAATACATGAATTTTATAGTCATCTCTAAAGAAGAAAAAAAGAAGGAAGAATATATTAATTATGTAAACATTTGTAGAATGATTAAGAAAAAGGACCAAGAATGTTAGGTTGTTTTCTAGCCTATTACAATTACTGGTTATTTTACCAAGTAAAATCCGATAATGTTGCTAGATTATTGATAACATACCGTGTGCTTTTTTCCTGGCTGATTGGATCAATCTCTGGTACTGAACATCACTCGTGAAGTCTGGACTAAAACTCTCAAAGTACGAAACTTCGTATCCAGGCTTTGAATCGATTTTCCTTTTGATAAGGCTTGCTAGCTGCGACCATACGGGCTCTGTTGATGTCGATATTGCAATCCTCTTCCATCCATATTGCTTCATTAGTAGTAAGAATAGGTTGCCAGACTGACTGAAAGAGCCGACGGTTCTCACAAAAGTCGGGTATAAGGACTTATCCGATAAATCTTCATCGATACATCCATACGAAATCATGGGTAAATCCCAATGAGCTGCTAAGAACCCGCAAGACGTGCATCCCATTGAACAGGCAGGTCCTATGAATACATCAATACTTGGCTTCAAAACTCTTAAATCCGATAGAGCTTGCAAAGATGGTCCAATTTGGCAAAAACTATCTTTCCAAATGTAGGTCAAGTTGTACTGAGGTAGTAGATTAAGGTGTCGTACTTTGTCGATTGCTACTATTATAGCTGAGGCCAGGCGAGGACCAGCAGGCCAGCTTCCATTCCAAGGAATCAAAGCGCCTATTCGTAAATCTTTTGAGTCGATTCCTTTTCGATTTCCCGCCAAAACGAACAGCAATATGATCGCTGTAAAGATTCCATGTCTTGTTGAAGCGGTCATCATGTCTTTGCAAGAAAAGTCCAAAATTACCCCAAGCTAGTAGTTATATTTATCAATTCTCATGATTTTGAACAAGCTGTCTCCCAAGTTGCTAATGGAACTCTAGTCCGGAAATTTTAACTTATTGTTTTAAATTTTCAAAATATCGTTGATTCAAAGTGTTCCATTAGTTAAAAACCCACTCCAGTGACGAGTAGACAGTAGGAGAGACCACCTCTTTGATTGAAACAGTATTACATTAGCATGTACTTCTTCTGGAGCATACGCGTTTTTATTATATAGTGTCAACAATAACTTAATTTCAACTCCTTAAATTTGCATTTTTTAAATTTGAATCGAAAGAATGGCTGTAGATGAAGGTACTGCTAGTTTTCAAAGCCGACACCTCGGTTGAATTAAACAAAAGACTTGTAACTAGTCTGTTTTGTTGAATTAACCAACTTTGGTTACCGTCTCTCTTGTTATTTCGTTCTCTTTGGAATGATTGCAAACTAGAAATTCTTATTCAATTCAAAATTTATCATTTTTTAAAGCAGAACATAATAACGTTTTGGAATATGAATCTTTTGTGATATTTTTTTGAAATGACGATAAAATTATCCATTTACTATGGTTCAGCAAGGGTCTAGGTGAAACCAAATAAAGCAATAATAATTAATTGTGGTAGAATCTATTGCATTTTACACATAACTTGTTATTATTCCTTTCTTTTTCCTCTCCGCAAACTTAAGATTTGCACTTGTACGGACGGCGAATTTAACTTATCATTCTTTGTTATCTGAGAAAAACCAAGATTTCTGGAGCGAGGCCACTGCAAATTTACCTTACAAATTCTAAAGTAACCGACTTAGAGAAGCGGCTAGCGCTTTATTAATAAGTTTCTAGCTAGGCGTAAAAACAGACAGCTTTTTTAAAATTTTACTAACAAAGCTGCTAATTAAACTGATTACAGTGAATTGGTGGCGCGATTCCCACTAGCTTTCCATTCAAAGATCTAGGTGGGTTTTGCCGGTTTTCAATTATTTTATTTCTGTCACGTTCCTGTCGTATGGTTTATGCTAAGATCCAACTCAGGCCACTGAAAGTAATTTAAAAATATGAAGCAATAGTTAGTGTCTAGGCGTTACGTTAGTTTCGTTTCATTAAGTCAACGCGTTTGTACATAAAGTGATTTTAAGTTATAGTGTCGTTGTGAGCCGCTTTTATGTATATTATTTGAATTACCGTACCGTTTCTTAGCCGAATCCTTTCAGTATGTCAAAATATTTAAATATACATAAATATACATAAATATTCAAAAGAAAAGAAAATCTGAGTGATAGGAGTTGCTTAGTATATTACTTTATAACCTTAAAACATGTCATGAGGAGACATTTCTTGAGCGTTGATAAATTAAAGTGAGTCATGATGAGCCAACATAAATTCTTGTTTGCATATGTACATGTATTGCCGCTTTTCTTCCCATTGTTCGATTAAGTTTGTTTCATAATCATTTCTTAATTCCGTCCTATCTCTTTCTTTCTCCCTTTTCATTCTTTTCGCTTTGAGACATCAAAACTATTTGACTCGATTAACATGTGATAATCGACCCAAGCTAGCTTATTAGTCCTATCATATAAATATTTTATTATTGTCTGTGAAAGAAAATCAAGCACTTGAAAGAGTGTTTCATCCTCTATCCAAACTCCTCGTAGTTGGTTTAAAAAATCTGCTCCGCCTCATTCTTTTACGTACCCACTTCTAGATCTCGGTGTTTGGAAATCGGCTGCCACTCCTTCATCATGTGTTTGATATATTACGTCAAAACTGAATAAAACGTTCATTGTTCGATCAATATCAATTGTTGTTCAGAACCTGAAGTTTAACTTGTTTGGAAGTGGAGAAAACTATTTGAACCTATAACTTAATGATGATATATAGATAACAATGATAAAAAGATTAAATGATTAATAATTATAGACAGATAAAAAAAGCTTGACTCTTAAAGGAAGCTAGTGTGTGGGGCATTTTTTATGTCATTGCGAAGTTGGTTCCATACCTTTACTAAACTTTACCTTTAGCACCACATCCTATATTTTACTTCAAAGCTTAATCCTAATAAAAAATTCTAATTAATCATAAAAATAGTTTTGCTGTCTCAAAGCCTATTGTTAACGGAAAAGACTCTGTTTACTTTATGCTTTTTGTTTCACCCTAATTGAGTTCTACGAAGTTGACTCATCAAAAAACATGACTTGCACAAGGAACAACGACAAACACGTTTTCTAAAAAAAAATTAATTTATTCGCAAAACGCTCAATGCATGTGAATACAAAATAATTTTAGTTACAGCTCTTTTCATTGCTTATAAACCAAGTATAATGTTTTGATTCTTAGTATACTTTATTTGTTCAATAGAAACAACCGTAACTTACTGTAATCAACACTAGAATCTGTACTAGAATCTATACTAGATCTACTATCTACACTAGAATCTACACTAGAATCTACACTAGAATCTACACTAGAATCACACTAGATCTACTATCTACATTAGAATCTACACTAGAATCTACACTAGACTCTACACTGGAATCTACACTAAAATCTATACTAGATCATAGTTAATTCCCCTCAATTAACTATGACTAGATCTACTATCTACATTAGAATCTACACTAGACTCTACACTAGAATCTACACTAGAATCTACACTAGAATCTACACTAGAATCTACTATCTACACTAGAATCTACTATCTACACTAGAATCTACACTAGAATCTACACTAGAATCTACACTAGAACCTATACTAGATCTACTATCGAAACTATATATAGAGCTAGGCTATCAGCTATCAAGGTATCGGCTATTGGCATGTACCTGGCCTGAGGGTCCACACCTGGCTAAACTCGTTAGTGAATAAGAAATGTGCAAACTATTTTTAAAAATTGAACGTTTTGTATTGTAAAACTGAGAAAGAGTAGATCGTGGTCTTGATATCTAGTAGTTGATTCGTGTGATTATTGACTCGCAAATTTTGCAGAACACAGTCCTCTATTGTTTCAAGTGACGGTTGTTTCTATTGAACAAATATATACTGACAATCAAAACATTATACTTGGTTAAATAATGAAAATAGGGGTAACTAAACTTTTTTTGTATTCACATGCATTGAGTGTTTTATGAATTAATTTTTTTTTTTTAGAAAACATGTTTGTCGTTCCTTGTGCAAGTCAAAGTTTTTTGATGAGTCAACTTCGTAGAACTCAATTAGGGTGAAAAAAAGCATAAAGCTCTTCGTTATCTTTCGCAGATCAGCTAAATATTTTTCCTAGTGACAAAAAAACTGAAACCATTAAAGCTGCCGAATTAATAAGCGTTATACAAACATTATATAAGCTATGGAATAATTAACACTTATTTACTTGGAACAAGGGAAACAGCAGTATGTTTTGTGGTCCCTAGACCGCTGATGTTTACCGACGGAGGCGGAGCAGAAAAGAGGGAAGACTCCATGTTTAATCTGATCGTGAAAGAAAACGTGCGAATGAATTTTGCAAACTCGCGCAAAAATGTATAGAGCGCTTTCTGGTTTCCGGTTTTTAATTTTTTTTTCCACCTGACTTCCGGTGTTGCTATTCCCGATCCATAACAGAGGTTTCTTTGTCCTGCGGAATCCAAGCGAAACTGGCCGCCATCTTGGAAAATTGACACCGCTATGCACCCTGGGATAGGCTTCGGCCCTCCTCTGGATCCATAACATAATTTATCATATGACCCGTACGGCCCTGCTCGCGGGCTCTAGTAAAACCATTGGAAAAAGTCACGTGATGGTGGCAGGACGGGTTGACGTAAGCGGGCCGGAAAAATCCGTGCGGCCCTATTTAAAAAAATTATTTTTACTTTCGTGAGGGTCATGTGATGCGCTCGGTCCGTACGACATGACCTCGTGACAAATATTTTCCCATACGGTCCTCCCACTCAGTCAATAAGCACATAATTCCCCTCCCAGAATGGGCGTCAGGAAACACGCGAATTTCTTCACTTTCACGTGACAGACCCTCGACCAATAGAAATTGAGGAAAATTGAACTTTGACACTTGGTATATAAAAACTAAAAGGGAAGGAAAAACTCAAGCTACGATTTTCGAGTTACACACTTTTCGAGTAACGCGCTCGGACACCCATGTTTGATGGATGGTCTTTTGGCTCAACTGGTTTTCCTGTTGTCGAATCTTCACAATGATTACCCGCATTTGTTCTCTGCCTGGATCATGTGGAGTCCTATCACAATGATTTGATTCCTTCAAGATGCATGCATACAGTGAATTGACTTAACTTTCCAGTTAAAAGGCCGAGTCTAAGTCTGTAGCTGTACTTGAACTGGAAAGCATGGACCTATTTAAGTACAAATGACCCAGTAAAAACCAATAGCCTAGTAAGGACGAATGCCCTATTAAGGACAAATGGCCTAGTAAGGACAAATGGCCTAGTAAGGACAAATGGCCTAGTAAGGACAAATGGCCTAGTAAGGACGAATGGCCTAGTAAGGACGAATGGCCTAGTAAGGACAAATGACATAGTAAGAACAAATGCACTAGTAAGAAAAAGTGGCCTAATAGTAGGACAAATGTCATAGTAAGGACGAATGGCCTAGTAAGGACGAATAGCCAAGTAAGGACGAATGGCCTAGTAAGGACGAATGGCCAAGTAAGCACGAATGGCCTAGTAAGGACGAATGGCCTAGTAAGGACGAATGGCCAAGTAAGGACGAATGGCCTAGTAAGGACGAATGGCCTAGTAAGGACGAATGGCCAAGTAAGGACGAATGGCCTAGTAAGGAATGGCCTAGTAAGGACGAATGGCCTAGTAAGGACGAATGGCCTAGTAAGGACGAATGGCCTAGTAAGGACGAATGGCCTAGTAAGGACGAATGGCCAAGTAAGGACGAATGGCCTAGTAAGGACGAATGGCCTAGTAAGGACGAATGGCCTAGTAAGGACGAATGGCCTAGTAAGGACGAATGGCCTAGTAAGGACGAATGGCCTAGTAAGGACGAATGGCCTAGTAAGGACGAATGGCCTAGTAAGGACGAATGGCCTAGTAAGGACGAATGGCCTAGTAAGGACGAATGGCCTAGTAAGGACGAATGGCCTAGTAAGGAAGAATGACCTATTAAGGAGAAATGACCTATTAAGGACAAATGGCCTAGTAAGGATAAATGGCCTAGTAAAAACGAATAGCGTAGTAAGCTAGGACGAATGGCTTAGTAAGGACGATTAGCCTAGTAAGGGCGAATGGCCTAGTAAGGACAAATGTTCTAGTAAGGACAAATGCCATGGTAAGGACGGATGGCCTAGTAATTAAGCGCCACCCGGTTAGCCTAGTTGGTAAGAGCGGCGGTCGTCTGTTGTGCGGAAGGTCGTGGTTCAAGCCTCTGCCGGACCAACACTCAGGGTCTTAAAATAACTGAGGAGAAGGTGCTGCCTTTGTAATAATATCTGCAAATGGTTAGGCCTTCAAGTCTTCTCGGACAAGGACTTAAAACCGTAGGCCCTGTCTCCTAACCCTTCCTAACCTACAGTAAAAATGGGGGACATAAAAGAATCACTGAGGACGTAAAAAGAAACCCTGGCAGTGACCACCCTCAGTGCCTACACTTCATACTAATCATCTCTAATGCAGTGACCACCCTCAGTGCCTACATTTCATACTAATCATCTCTCGTTTGTAAATTGCATAAAAGCAATCAGTCATTCACAACTCAATGTAAAGCGCCTTTGATTATATCCACATATTAAAGGGTGCTATATAAATCATTATCATCATTAATTGTTCCGAATTTAATTCCAAGGGTCTTTCGCCCGGAATAACTTAGTTCCCAAGCACTATAACTTATCTATATTTCTATATCTTCATGTATTTCATAAGTGCTATGCGTTCCACATATTCTTAGTCTCCTAAAGAGAACAGAGTGGTATTCCTGGCAATTCCGGAGCTATTCCAGCCGTTCTAATAGCATTCTATGTTATATATTTTATCCCCCTCCCATCATTGGAGTTAGACACCCCTGCCATATCTTTATATGAAATAAATAAGATCGCATTGATAACGTATTTATATCAGTTTCCAGAGGCGGATAGGACATACATATATGTTATTTACCGGCCAGGAGGTCCGGATAGGGAAAAACTGTGCCCGAGGTCTTGAATATACGGACCGAGGCCGTTAGGCCGAGGTCCGTGTTCAAGACCGAGGGCACAGTTTTTTCCTATCCGGACCGACTATAGGACGGTAAATAACTTATTTATTTTTTTCCCGTATTTTTTTTACTTGTTTTAGTAATCGTTTTGTGTTGTCTTTTAGCGGCAAAGGATACCGGACCGCGCGCGCGGGCAGATACTTACAAAATACCGCCCGCTCAAACAGCCAATCAGAACGCACGATTTTTTAGGATACCGGACCGGAAAAAAATAATTCATTTTATTCCGATCCCTTCACGCCACCCCTGATTAACTATAACTTTTTTCCTTTAAATCCTCCCATTAAACGACAGACATGACCAAGTTTTCACGTACCGTGTCACTGGATTTCACCTCACCTTTTACAAAACTTCTCACCGAACACACAAAAAAAACGACTTCCGTGTTTGTAAGTTTTTATTTTAGATATAAAGTATATGATAGATAGGAGTTGAGAGAGTAGACAGTGAAACATGTTAAAAGGTTAGTAATATCAGCACTATCAAGAGCATAATAAGTTAAATTTAGTCTAGCTTTTGTGGTGTTGTATTATGTTTTGTAATCAGGCTTCAAAGAATCATGTCTAGAGCAAATGAAACACAAGATATATATATGTTATTTACCTGCCAGGAGGTCCGGATAGGGAAAAACTGTGCCCGAGGTCTTGAATATACGGACCGAGGCCGTTAGGCCGAGGTCCGTGTTCAAGACCGAGGGCACAGTTTTTTCCTATCCGGACCGACTATAGGACGGTAAATAACTTATATATTTTTTTCCCGTATTTTTTTTACTTGTTTTGGTAATCGTTTTGTGTTGTCGTTTAGCGGCAAAGGATACCGGACCGCGCGCGCGGGCAGATACTTACAAAATACCGCCCGCTCAAACAGCCAATCATGCAGAACGCACGATTTTTTAGGATACCGGACCGGAAAAAAATATATGGCATTCATTCACATTATTTGATGTTGTATAGTAGTAATAAATTATGCGTTCGGTGTGTGTAATGAAAGAGAGAATAAGAGAAATATATCAAATGCCCTTGGCGGGAATCGAACCCACGTCTTATTTGATGTTGATTGGTTCAAGGAGCTTGTCATAGTGGGTATCATCAGTATTTTCCCATTAATCTCACTAAACACGACCACAAATTAAAAACAAGCTGATAATGGGTTATTCTTTGGATTCTACTCATGTCAAGAAGACATAAGTGATACAAAGTATAAGCACACTTGTACGATGTTCCAAATATCAACCTACTTCGACTTATGATCCTTGCATATTCAGCTTTTCAGAAGCGATAGGCCGTTCATACTAATAGGTCTAGTGATACTACCCTCTTTAAATGAGGCAGCTGTGGCAAAATGAATCCTAGAAATGGAAAGGGTGCCTTGATCTAAGTAAGAACACACCGACCTATATGCGACAGAGAAGAAATAGCATTCAGATGTCTCATTTTATTAGGATACGAAAGAAGATTTTCTAGAAGGCGAGAGCTACTTTGCACGCAAGCTGACTTCACATTGGGCTGCATGCCGGCTAGCCAGAGCTTGCTGTCCAGCCCATATTCATATACAAATACCAATAAAAACAGACATCAAGGGTGCATTTCTATTCATTTAGACACAACTGGTACAATGGTTTATAGAGGGTACTGGTTTAAGGAGTTAGGATCATGCGACTTGTAAGTGTAAATGACCTATCAAAAAATTGTTAAAAAGATGACAGGTTTTATATCATATCTTTAGACCTTCAAATAAAAAACTTTTATGATGAAAGTTGTATCATAATGTTATAATGTATTCCACACAAGGTCAGTTAATGGTGGCCCTTATAATCAATGTTTGAATATTTAAAAAAGACATGACAACTTTTACCCTATTTAAAAGAACTGGTACTGTGTGTTCTACAGTGTCTGCATCCTCGACCTGAGCCCAGGGGTTATAATCCTGTTGCTCATTTCTTGTTCCCAATTTTTCTGGGATCGAGAAAAAAGTGACAAAATTTTACTCCTGGGTTCCTGATGCAGTGGATGAAATGTCCAATCCACAGGTCTTACCTAATGGCATGTAACTAATAATACTGCATATGACATCTTTTCTGAGTTCACTGTAAAATCTGCTCAAGTTCCGGGATTTTCCTGAACCCTCAGTACACAGTACATACAAGTTGATGTACCTGTAGATTTGATAACTTACACTGCACTAATCCTTTTATACAGAGATATGATTCTACTCTGATACATACCGACGTCTTGCATTCATAAAAAAGTTAGCTACCGTATTAATGTCCAACCCCAGTTCTTCTGCCAGGGCTTTCTGCATTTCCTTTGTTGGTTTCTTTGTTTCCTTAAATATGGCAAAGAGTGCCCTTTTCTGTGGCTCTGTGAACTGTCGACGCACTTTCTTTGGTACTGTCCCTTCTTGTCTGATGTCTTCAGAGTCTGATATGTGTCTCTTGGAACGAGTGTCTAAATCTTTAGCAGCTGAATGGTAAGAACACAAAATAAATAAGAAACTTTTTTTCTTTTCATATGATATTTTTTATAAATTTATTTCTTTTGTTGATTCTCTTCCAGGGAAGCACAGGTGACTTGCCCTGCTAATGCGGTGCTCGGTTCTAGCTCTGCCGATCTCTGTTTTGTATGTGAGTAGAGTTGTTTGTTGGTCCTCTCCTGTGCTTTGAGTGTCAATATTTCCCTCCGGGTTCTCCGGTTTTTCCTCCCTCCACAAAAAATTAACTTCTAACTTCTAATTTGATGTACCGGCTGCTTTATCAATTGAGTCGCAAGGCCTGTTAGGCATTAAGCCGTCCACCCAGGAGTTGTAAGGAGTTGATTCCAAATATAAAAAGAAAAATAGGGTGTCCTCAGTTTATTTTATAACCATTAAATTGCTGAAGTTCAAAATTGTTTCGAAAAGTAGACAGCCACCCTAAACATTACACGAAAAATTATACTATTTAACAAGAGGTGAGGTCAATATTTCTGGATATTCACTGAGCCTGAGGTAAATGATAATTATTTATTATATATT
This sequence comes from Actinia equina, assembly GCA_011057435.1. Taxonomy (NCBI): domain Eukaryota; kingdom Metazoa; phylum Cnidaria; class Anthozoa; order Actiniaria; family Actiniidae; genus Actinia; species Actinia equina. Next base: position 253,212 of record WHPX01000162.1, on the reverse strand, counting down.
ATATACTTTTATTATTAATGTTATCAAGAATAGTAATTCTCTCATCACTTTTCAAAAGTCTAACGATTAAGCTAAAGCCTTTATTTTTTAAAGCAAGTATTGCAATTGATTAGAAGACAATAGCCTGGGTTCTGAAAACTTCTGCTATATCTACTATAAAACGGACACCTCTATTAAGTGGACAAGGACACTAAAATACAGGTACAAGCCCAATTGGTAATATCTACTGTATTGTTATGAACTAGCTTACATACTAAATGGACACCTCTACTAAGTGGACAAGGACGCTAAAATACAAGCCCAATTGGTAACATCTATTGTTATGAACTAGCTTACATACTAAATGGACCTGCTTACTCTCACCATGTTCAGATTCAATACAAAAGAGCAATTATAGCATCTGAATTGGATTTGTTTGTGACTGAGGTTCCCACTTTAAATCCTGGTTTCTTCAGCAATGATTTGAATTAAACAATTTATTACATTCATTTTGGAATCACTACCAAATCCTGCAATCTGATTGGTTCCCTGCAGCCTAAATTGCACAATTTTGCACATCATCTGATATGAACCAATCACGAGAGAGGTATGTCAATTTCTAGCCAATTATATTAAGGATTCCATTTGAGTGTTGAGCTCTCCCCTTCTTGCTGGAAAAAAAAAAGAGCCAGGGCTCAAAAAGAATTTTCTGAAATTTGATTTTACCATACAAAGTTGTAAAAAAGAGTTTTAAGTCTTCAAGAAAAAACCATAAAGAGGACTTAAAAAGTCTAACTGAGCACTTAAAATAATTGTAAAAAGCATCTATGTATTAAAGTAACTGCTTAGTAAGTTGAAGATATTACAGCGAAAAGCAGTGAGGAAAATGCAATGGCATCTTTTGAATGTGACTTCTTGGCGATTGATCATGGAAAGTGGTTTCCTTTTCAAAGTTTTTAAAGCATAAAACACATGGAAAATACAGCCATTATAAGAAGAAGATTTTTGCTGAGCTATGTGAATTCTTAAGGACAACCGAAGTACTAATAAACAACCTTTAATTTTTGCTGTTTTCTCGGCACAAGTGTGATCTTAAACATGTTGAATAGAAATCGTAAAATACAAGCAGTGAGCATTGGCTGTATGGACAACAGCCAGTTCTTTACAACCCTTTTGGGCAGGATTGTCTTGCTATTTAATGTAAGTAAATGATTGTTAATACATGTAATGATGTTTTGGTCCTATATAAATTCATTTTAGTTTTGGATTGAGAAGTGTTAGTTTTCAAAATGAGAATAATTGCTTGATCAGTATAAACAAGTTCACTTGACAGCATGTTTGAATCGACTGCTTGTATATCGTATATCATGTCGGTTTAACTAGAAAAAATGTCTTTTTCAAAAAAAGATTTCAAAATGGATAAAATTGGTAATTGGTAATTGGTAATAGGTAAAAGTGGTAATTGAACTTCGTGTCCTGAAATTTTGTTCCGAAAACAAACCTGCAATTACAAATTGCACGGCCGTGTAGTGAAGCAAACTGTTAAGACCCATAATATGAATGAAATATTTCCTAGCTTTATTTTTTACATGTAATCAAAGACATATGAGAGAGCTACTATTGAGAGCATTATTGATTAACTAGTAGGATTGCTTTCAATGTATGAGTTTGCTAGCATACAGAAAAATATTTGGTTTGCTTAGGATATAGCAGATATTTTTTCTGTATGTAAACAAACAATATGGTGGCGGTATTGAATTGCAAGGTATTATGGGACATCCAGGGGTCAAATATAGAGCTCATATGCTGCTTGATGATATGTTTCCTTTATATCACCTGTCTACTTTACAGTGAAAAATAGCACATAATAACCTTTAGTACTCAAAGAAAGACAAAAACCAAAAAAACCAAAAAAACACAGAACTCTATAATATTCCCCCTCCCCCAACTTCCTGGACGCCCTATAATTCCTTTCAATCTGAAATGGTTGCTGTATCATCAAAGTATTCCATTAAGCAAACCTCTTCTAAGCAGCAAACCTTTATCAAGTGGACATGTGAGACAAGGTACCAAAGGTGCCTGCTTTAATAGAGGTATAACTGTAATAATAACGGTATCCTAGCAACATACCCTCCATACGTAGCTGGGGAATTCTTTTGACTTCTGGTAAATTGAGCCATTCTTTCATTTTTCTAAATATTTCCTTTCCTAAACGCATCTCGTTCCAGGGTTTTGGCTTTCTCAAAAGATCACTTAAAGTACCCTGTGATCTATTTAAGACTTTCCTAGCAAATACAGCTTGAGGGATATGATATCTCCTAAGCTCATCTGTCAACTGCAATGCCGTAGCTTTTGTGTCTATCCATTCATCCGCTTCACTAGTTAACACAGGCTCTTCAGCTTCAGATGTTGACTCATTGGTATTACTTTGTATTAGTGTTTGTTGATCCTGTAGTGATGATGTAATTTGAAGACTAGGTGTCATTGCACTTGTGATTATCTTTTGGATGTTATCATTAGTAACAGTACCAGCATTTCTAAGGATCCCATTGATCTGCTCTAGGACTGCCTGCTCAATCATTACAAGCCCAGCAGGTAAAGCGGCTGCCTCTGCTCCTTCTGCATTGCTATTGGTTGACTCACTCACTGTTTGTACTTGGATAAGGTTCAAATGTTCTGGCAGTAAGACTTGAGTAAGATCAGTGTCGCTAGCAGAAACCACACGCTCAGATACAATTACATTTTCTTTGCTAGGTGATTGATGAGATGATGATTGTGAAGAGTTATTAATAGGAGTGTTAAGTGGTGTTGTCTGTAAGACCCCTTGACTTGAGTTCTCCATATACCTCTCTTTAGTTTTAGAACTTTTACTTCGTAGCATGTAGGAGTTTTTCTCTGATTTATCTTTGGATCTAGCAGTCGTATTTACTTCTTCAGAGGCGCCCAGTGCAAGGGTTAGCAAAGGCTCTAAAGCGTTAGGATTCACTGAATTTCCCGGAGGTGTCGAGTTATTTGAAGCTCTCGAATCCATATCCATACAGTGGAGGCTTTATATACTATATCACTCAAATAATAGGTTAAAACAGCTCCTAAAGCTCTTCAAATCTACTGCATATTCTCTTTATTTAGATCTCTGTATCGACCGCCATCTTGTCTTCCACAAAAAATACAAAAGAGCAACGTAACCAAGCCTCGGTGAAATATTAAGGAAGCTCTACCCTCTTTGTTGCTATGACTACCTGGTATTTCCAATTAGGAATAGTTTAAAATCTTATCCAATTTTATTAATTTTATATCCTTTTAAATTCTTAGCTTGTGCAAGATTTTTCGAAAATTAAAGCTTGTAGGTCTAATATCTAGTCGTTTGTATAAAATTAATGATGTGATCCTTGTCCGCCGATGAAGAACTGCAGGCTCAATACGATGACAAGAAAGTCGTGAAAAATAAAACACGAAGTCAGTTTTATCACAATTTATCGTTTAAATCAAGATCATTAAGCATGGAAAGCAATGACCAAGATCAAGAAGAACAAGAAATAAGATCCCTCCATCACCATTGTGTCTCGCCTGTACGATTTCAAAACAGAACTGGACGAAATGTGAATCTCATTTGGATCGACTATGAAGGCAAACAAGGAATGTTAGTTGAACTACAGAGAGAACAGGACCAAAATCTCAATACTTATGTCACACATCCATGGTTTGCTGAAGACTCTGAGACTAAAGAGAGACTCCTTTTAAACTTCTCAGAAGTCTTCTTTCCCATGGAACCTGAAATCGTAGTAAATGACTTTCGTCCACGCAGAGCACAAGCAAAGAGAATTCTAGTGAAAATTACTACTCCAGGTACTGTAGCTTACTTTCTCTGATGTGACGTTAGCTTATTATTGTGGCTTCTGCAAATTTCATGACGTGTTGTAAACATTTATAAGAGCAGAGAGACGGTCAAATGGAATTAGGGAGCTGCCAATGGCTTCTGGGAAGGAGGGGGTGGCCAAAAGTATCAGCTATATTCGCATTATTTTTTTGTGTTTCTTAGGGTTTTTTTTTCAAAAACTTAGGTCGTCAATGGGGGAGAACAAAAAATTATGCAATAGCCCAATGTGGAGTTTACTCATTCCATGTCTCTCTTTCATTTCTCATCCATCATTCCATCATTTTGGGGAAAAGGGGTAGCAGGGGAGAGGGAACTAGAATACTTGAAACTCTGTATACTTTCTGTCATCTTTGTTTTGTTTTGCCCCTTGGCAAGGTGGCTGCCATATCGTCAAAGTAGTTCATTGTTTTGTACATTATGTTAAAGGAGAAAAAACTCCACCTTCCATGTATGCAGAAGTATTATTGGAGGCTGGAGGGTGAACAACGATGTGCAATAAGGTATAGGAGATTCCAAAATCCACAAATAGCTGGAATAAACTCATTTATTAAAATGTAAATTTTTCTTTCAATTTTTGCAAACAAAATGGCTTCCCATTTTGCATTGGCAGATGAAAAAACAAGAAGAAAACTAAAAAGTTCAAGCGAAAATGAGAACACTAGAAAGACTACAGGTGTTTAGATAAAATAAAATGAATAAATAATAATAAATAAATAATAAATCTGTATAATAAATCTGTAAATAGGCCTCGGAAAGACCAACTCAAGTTATCTCAGCACAGGTAGCCCAAACTTGGTTTCTGTGGTATCATGTTATAAGAAAATGTATGGGAATTCATCAATATTTAACGTATAATTTTGTAAGACTACTTCTGGTGTGACCTCGGGTCAGTTGCCGAAGGAAATCCGTTGAGCTGGTGTACAGTGAGCTCCAAGTACGTGTCAGAACAAGTGAGGTCGTATGTGAATACAGGCAAATTTTATGACATAAAGACGGGAAGACTAATCTCTAATGTGACTTTTTTGGTTCTCAGGGATGTGAGAGAAGGGTTTTGGCTAAAATTTGGCACTGGAAACGTACGAAGTTTCAAAGACTTGTGATGGTTCGCTTTTGGATCCTGAGAATCCCGTTTGAATTCTGAGTAAAATTATTTTGAATGTAACTACGTTAAATATTTTTTAGATGAATTTTGTCCTATATATATGATAAATGGGTAATTGTATGGTTCCTTGTAAAGTTAAGAATTAATTTCACTTGTGTTTTCAAAGTTTTGAAATTGCCCTTGTCCCTTCTTGAATAGTGCAATTTCAAGACTTTGAAAACACAATTAAATTTCAAGGAACCGTACAATTACCTATACTAATTTCATTTTTTATTTTTGACAGTATCACCAAAGTTATTATTGAGATATTAAGTTATTGTTCATGGTCATGTTTAAATGTAAGCCCACAGTTCCTTTTGGCTGGCCATTGCCAATCACCGATGGTCATTCGCCATTTGCCCCTACAACCTTTTAATATGAATTATAATATAACTATATTATAATGCGAGCTCTGATTGGCCACAAACCAATGAACTATTTCCACATGGGCTGCATGCTCGCGCACGCTGATCTCAACGGACGTTCGCCTTTTTTCTCTAAATTTTCAAACCCGATGGTGTCAATAGCGCACGCACAAGCGAGATGGGTGACATGACGCGCGTTCTGATTGGCTGAAATGCCTTTGAACTATTTGCCCATGGGCCGCACAGTAGATTTTTGGTCATATTATAAACCAGTTAGATGACAAAAAAGCGCTCGCCCATGGCGATATAGATGCACTTGAGAAAATATAAAGAACTCTTAACAAGCTAGAGTGTCACTCGTCTTCGCCTCGTGCCACTTTATTGCTTGTTAATCGTTCTTTATATTTTCTCTCCTGTGTCTATATCGCCAAGGACGTGCGCTTTTATGTCGTCTAACTGATAAATAGTTGTATGCTTGATCTATAGCATTAAATTGAATTTGTGTTTTTAGTCCACAGATTGGAGAAATATTGTAAGCAAGTTATATTGGGGCTGGTCGATAAGGAAAATATTAAACATCTTCCACTTCCACCAACAATCATAAAGATATTATTAGAAAGCTGATGAATATTGAGTAACATTTTATTATAAAGATATCATTATGAATAGATAGTGTATGTGTTGTATGTATATGCTTACAATATGAGCGGCAGTGTTATATCAACTATACCATCATGAGCCGGAGGCCAGACGGACACAAATGTTGGAAACTGCTTGCAAAATTCATGGATAATTCATAAATACTTAGAGACATCTTGAATCATATGCTAATTAAATATTAGATACAACCACTAGTGCTGTATCAGAACAGTATACACCCACCAGTGATTATATCTAATTAGCATTTTCATTGTAAGGTTTGTATTGGGTTTACATGATATTCATGTGACCTGATTTCTAAAGCATAGACCCCAATTAATTATTCATGATTTTTAAAAGTAATGTTTAATAAATGAGCATGAGGCGCGTAGCTGAGTGGTTTTAGACCAGATAAAACACAATCTGTGAGTTTGTTGAACGGCTTAGAAAACTCCCGATGTACGTTCTCATAGTGTACCGATTTTGTTACGAAATGAACCAAGTTTGCATGATAGAGAAAATCCAAGTTAAAGTTTATGCAAATGAAGGTGAATCTATATCAGATATAAAACCTCCTTCATAGTCATGATTTCTAATTGTGTTGTCCTCATTAATTATTCATGCCCTTTCTAATATGAATTATAATATAAAAGTGGCGGAAATTTATATATTCAGTAATCTATATATCCATTGTTTTGTATGGCTGATCAAGCTGGTCAGCTTACACTCTTACGAACATTTTGAAAAAATAGGTATAGAGATGGATTCCTTTATTCTATTTCTAATTTTTTTTCTCCATCCTTTCTTGCAAAATCCAATATATTAATATTATATTATATTATATTTTCAATTTTGTTTCAAATGCTGCTTACTATCATTCCATTGTCATTGCTATTCACAAACACACACAAACCCAGCTTATAGTACTCTATAATGTAAAAATGTAAAAATATTAGTATTGTAAATATTATAAAGAAATTTAATTTATTAAATATATAAATTATAAAGAAATATAAAGAAAGTACTGTTTTTTAAGTAGCTGTATAAGAAATAGAACAAGAATGAATGAATGAATAAACAAAGAAATAAATGCCGGGTGTTCTTTATAATATCGCATCTCTTGTTCAGGGGGGTTTGAGGAGGTGTATAGAGGTACCAATGTAGTTCTGTGTAAAATAATTACTCATAAGTTATTAACAAGCAAAAGGGGGGGGGGGGGAGGGGATTTTATAATCATAATGATTAAATCCAATGATTGGTAAAACGAATTGTACTATTCTGTCCTTTACCTATATAGACATTATCACACCATTTTTTGTTGGTCCAAGCCTATTGTATGTCTATGGTTTTCAATTACTAATTTGAAGATAAAAACAAAGATAATCGACACCGTTTTATTGTAATTGCTTGTTTTCTAGCAGTATATTGTGAAATTTGACATTTTTTTTCGGCTCAGTTCCGATTTGCCCAAAAAAGGACATCAAACAAGGCCCCTCCTATTGATCATGTATACTCCTATCACGTGATACCACTCAGGGAAGAGGCAAAATGGTGGACCGTCTTGGTGAGTAGGAAAAGTCTTATAAAATAATCTTTTTACTATATATATATCAAGCCGATTTGTCAACTAAGAGCTGCATAGGCTTTCGCGGCTATTAAGGTTTAAAATATCTTAAGATCAAGTTGATCTAACGCGGAATTTTGTTTTATTTTCCTCACTTAATGCATAAACTATGCGTAGCAGTTGATCGACTTACTTGTGAGAAGAATGTAAAACTATGTTGATATTCTTGGATTTCCGCTTCGAAACTTCCTTCTGAATGCTTTCGAAAACACTCAGTAATTTTCCTTTGTGACTTTGTACTTACTCCGGAAGAGTTATTCCGAATAATTTTCAAGTTATTCCGAGATAAGGCATGATTCACAGGGCGATATATATAAATGACTTTTGATTGTGGAATTCTTAATTGAAATGGTCCATTAAATCTCCATAAAGTTCATACACTAACTATATGAATGCTTTTCTTAGGGTTTGCATGGTAAAGTGCCATCAAAATAATTTTAAAAATCTTGGATTTTTATGTACATTTTATAGCTTCAGTTTTTGTTAAAAACCTAAAGATTTTTCAGACTTTAATTCGAATAAATTCACTTATATTTAAGTTATTGCCAGTAAGTCAGGCATGACAATTTCCGTGGTATCAATTCTGATTGTTTACTTGTTGAAATTTTGGTACAACTATAGAATACCCCACAAGGAAGAGAATTAATAGTGGGTTGCCTTACATGCCTTAAAGAGTGAGAGAGTGATGCATTGTATTTTTAAATTCATAAAAATGGCTTTAGTTTATACATTCATATGCTTTGGGGCTAGGTTTAGTGTTAGGATTGGGTAAGGTTTGTAGGAATAAACAAAGGGTTCGTAGGCCTGTAGGCTGCATAGACACGCAGGCTTTGTAGGCAGAGAGACGCGATGAAAATTACACTGAGATTTCATATGAAGAATTATTCACTAAGTAGGCCACGCACTTTTCTTAGTAATGGATGGCTTTCACTTGTTGGTGTATTCTATAGTTATTCCAAAATTTGTTACATTAGCATTAATTTTGGTAGTTTTACTTTAGTTGCTGTATTACTATATTCCTGTTTTTGTAACTACAGTGGAACCCCTCTGGCCAATGAAGGGACATTTAAAAATGGTCGTTTTAACGTTGTGGCCATACTAATAAGCAGGCTGTCAAAAATATGTTAAAAACATATTTTATTAATCAGTACGAAACTACTAAACAAATTAAGTGCAATAATGCATTTTATATAACGGTAGAACAGAGAAAACTGAGTACATTAACAACTACTTTTAATAATAGTTTGTGATTTAGTTCGTGATTTACCAACCTTACTAGACGCTTTGCCTCAAGACTTCAAAACGTGAACGTTTTATTTCCATAAATCACGAAACAACTTATAAACCCGAAACCAGTGTAAATGTTAGTGAACTAACTAGTACAGTTCCCGAGTTTTATCTACCATGAAAAGTTGTTGTTAGCTTAGATTTGAGTTAGAGTTTATAATTAAAATGACAAAGAGTTATTAAGATGATGAGCAACAAAGGTGAAGTATAAACAAAACCTAAACTGATGAAGTGAAGAAGTGAAATCTATATTATTCACTTGGGTTCTTCTTAACAACACAATCTGCCTTCTTAACGAAATGACTGTAAACCATATGGTATATATATATCTGTGTGTGTTTTTCAAGCCCTTTTTTCTAGAAATTTGCTTACTCTTAAATAACTTTAGTTTTTTGTGAGTTGTCATCCTTTGAGCTCTAGCATTAAACAAAACAAATGAATTATAAGGAGTGCACATAGTTAAATCTGCGCCATCTCTCAATAGCTGTTGTCCAAGATTCATTACCTTAGACATGTCATGTAGTAGAATTGCTTGATTTTTATCTGAATTATCTTAATGTTTTTCTTCTTTATTCAGTTAATTCTGAGGCCAATTTGAGGCGCATCAGAGGTGTTGAGGCCTGCTTTGGTAGTTCAGGCCAAGTAAGTTCTAAAATAGCAAAGCAATATTGGTGTATGACATAAACAAAATTTATATCTACTTGTACGTAACTAACTACCTAACTTCCAATTTTATTAATGTTACTTACCATCATTGCTTATAGCCTTTGGTAGTTCCGTCAAGAGTTCTTGTTGGTGAAGGTGTATTGACAAAATTATGTCGTAAGAAGCCTAAACCAAGACAGGTAAATATATTTGGCCATTACTGCAGTTTTCGATATTCTGCGAACTCAGTAGTTACAAGCTGTACTCTGAAATTTGGTTTTTCACTGCCATCAATCAAAGATAATCAGTCAGTACTTTTTATGTCCTTGACTGGCAGCAGCAGCAAAAAGAAAAAAGATAAAGCAATTGCACAACAAGCTGTTAAAATATCCGAGTTTGCAATCAATATTGAAAACTTCAGTAAAACCATTTATTATTCATGGGAGCGACGTGCATGAGTGTTTTAGTGGGAACTGTTAAGGTGTGGTGAAAAACTTCTCATGTTTCTCAAATTCCTGGTTTGTGAAGCGGAAATTTAATAATCCCAAGCTACTTTCAATCACCCACTTCTTTAGCTCTGGACTCCTGTTAAGTGAAAGTAAGACTACAGTGCATTACCTCTATTAAATGCACAGGTTTGGGACCTTGCCTGGTGTCTGTTAGAAGGTGTCCCCCGAATAGAATTTTTTGGTAGAGTAAAAGTGTTGAAGGAAAATTGTAAGAACATGCAATTAGGTATCTATTTAGTGAAGGGTGTCCACTTATTAATAATGGGTCTGTTTTAAACAGAGGTTTCATGAAAACCTATTTCAGCCTACTCCCCTATTACTCTTTTCCACCATCCCATACTTACTTCCTTACATCCCTGACCTGTATTGAATGAGGACCGGCTGGTCCATAAAGATAAAATAGATATCCAACTTTTTGATACTGATTAGTGCATTGATTGTTTCCAATCTAGTTCTTCCTTTTTAATGACATTCTAGTGTATGGAAATATCGTAATCAACAAGAAAAAGGTATGTGCGCATTATGAAATGGTGTTATAAGATGTTTATGTAACCCTGTGAAAAACCCCTTACAACAAAGAAGAGACCCAATCAATTTTACTTCAATATGATGCAAGTGCAGGAATCGACCTGAGATGCATGTGCACTGTCATTCACTCCTAAGTAATAGAGTGGCTACCTTGGAAAAATGTTGGAGCTACACTGTATATGTACAAGTACTAAAGCAAGGGGTTGGCATAACACGAGAGAAGCAAAACGCTTAGCAGAGTACTTCTTGACACTTCTCGAGTGTTCTGCCAATTCCCAAGTGCTTTATGACTGCACACAGCACAGCAAGCAAGTTTTTTATTTCTTTTATAAAATAGTCAAATTACAATAATAGATGACACAGCGGAAAGTGCGCTCGCATGCAATGTACTCTCATAAAGCACCAAAACCAATCGGAATGCAACATTCATAACAGTAATTATTTTATAAAATACAAATTTTTGTAGTTACAAGATTTGTTAAGAAAAAATAATCGGAAATAGCAATAAATATAAGAAGTATAATAAATAAATACTGGAAATAGTAATAAATATAAGAAGTATAATAAATAAATACTGGAAATAGCAATAAATATAAGAAGTATAATAAATAAATACTGGAAATAGTAATAAATATAAGAAGTATAATAAATAAATATTGGAAATAGTAATAAATATAAGAAGTATAATAAATAAATACTGGAAATAGTAATAAATATAAGAAGTATTATAATAATAAATATTGGAAAGTGACATTAAAAGCCTGGAATCTAAATTAACCCTGTGGTTTTTGAGTTAGACGCCCAGCCTATTAAAGTTGAATTATACATATAGAGCAAAACATACTGAATATAGAAAGCTCTAAAACAAGAATTTAGACTAGACAAAAACCTGTACAGATCACTAATTGCAGCGATATGCATTATGTTTAAGCATGCAAGTCAATTAATTACAAGATGGAAAATAGGATTTAAAAATAAAGTGAGAATGGAAATAAAACTATGTTTTTATGTGCAATTGGTCTGAGAGTAAATGACTTTATAATTATTTTTTTAAAGTGGCTAGGAATTTGTTCCCAAAAGTCAATTGCCATATTCGTAGTCATTTTGCCAATATTTGCATGCACTCGTGATTTGTATAAATTTTTTATTAGAAGTTAAAAGTAATTATGACAACGCTTGGGTCATGTGATATTCAGGTGCAAAGTATAGTAGGACCTAGAGGGGTATATTTTTACAGCAGCACCCCTCACCACATAATTGTTCTTTTAAGGCGAGTCAGGATGGCATAATAATAAAACAATCACTTGGCTCTCACCTCTTAGGTCCTGGGTTCAAATACCATTTCAAATCCCAGTCTCCCCATGTGAGCTGAGTAGGCTGATTCTCCTGTTTTTCTGGTCTGGTTTTTCCTCCCTCCTCTCAAAATCAACCCTGGCTAATTAAAACTGATCAGTGCTGTGCTCTGAGTTCACACATGGATTGTATAGCAGCTACCAGAGGTGACTTCACATGCTTTTAGTTCACCCCGTTGAGAGATAATGATTTTTTTAATACCTATTTTATAATATGTTCGATCTAAACTTTATTTTTATCAGTACAATAAACAACATCTTATTCCCCTGGAACAAGTCAAGCTATTGTCACTGGAGGATGATGGAAGTATGTCATTGGATTGTCATCATTGTCTGAATGTAACATAAAATTATGATATACATATACTGCATGGCACAGTATGATTAGATTATCATAATATTGTGTACAATGTGCATATTAGAGCAGGTTTTGTCTGACTGTAACATGGGCATGGTATACTGCATGGAACATATTACAATTTATCAATCAACACTATTATATCTCTTTCTTTGTTTCCTGTCTCTGTCATCAATAATTGTTAATTGAGTCTTTCCTTTGTTAATGAATTTCATGGGTGACTCACTGACTGATTGAATTCTAATGTTTTAATGTGTTTAGGTTTAAAGAATGGCTGGCAGATAATTAGTACCAAGAAATCGTTTGCTGTCTATGCAGCTACAGCTACAGAAAAAGCAGAATGGATGGCTCATATAAACAAATGCATCCAAGACCTATTTGCCAAGAGTGAGTGTTACCTGTCTCAATGAATGAACAGTCTTTGCATCTTTGTTCTATATAATATTGAGTTAGGATGAGTTGAAATACAGTATCTCGTCATCCAAAAACCATACACACAACAGACCGCTTCAGATTAGGCACAAAGTTTACCCACATTTTGCGATTTCCACCTGTCTTCATTAAGAGTTTGTGCTACTTCTTAAACTTTTTTAAAACCCCTTAAATTTGATTGATATTTTCTTAGGCAATTTAAAAACTCTCAAATTTTAAGATTTTAGCAAAACTCCTTGGCAACTCTAAAATAGACCTAGTTATCTGAAAATTCGTGATATGTTTCCATGTCGATCAGCCTACAGCTATACACAAAATACAGTGTCAACCTGGTGTTACTTCCCTTGTGCAACCACCGTGTAAAACCATGGCATAGTTAGCTAAACATACATGTACTTCTTGAAAAATCATTAATTTTCGGGTCCTTGAATACTCCTTTTTTTTTAAAGGGGGCTACCTTTGCATGAACCCTGTTCATTAGTTAACATCTCTTTTTTAGCTGGCAAAAAGGCATCTGATAACCATGCAGCAGTGTGGGTTCCTGACAGCGAGGCATCGACATGTATGCATTGTATGAAGAGCAAGTTCACTGCACTGAATCGTAGGGTGAGTATACTCTGGATACTATAATTCAACCTCTAAGGAAACTAGGAAATCCACCTTTCTGAAATACTCACATTGACCACATATGGCATGGATCCATGGTGAGACATTAGGTTTCAAGGCTTTTCTGAAATTGTCCCAATAAGAGAATGGAGAAGGAATGGGAGGAATGAATTGCACATCAAATGGGACTGATTTTTTTTTTGTGTGGCTGCAAGAGTGTCCCAAAATGATTTCATTTTTATTGGAGACATTGTTATTTGGTTATTGTCTCATGTCAGTCTCACTGTACTCATGTATGAGTATGGTAGCAACCATAGTAGATAGGCCTATTGAAAGGGTCAAAGCAGTGTGATGAAGGGGTGGGAGTTTGGGAAGTAGGGGAAGAAGGAAAAAAAAAAAAGAAAAATAGAAAGAGCAAATGGTGAGGCCACTAGAATACTTAAATGTACTGGATGCTGTATGGCCTTTGCAGGTTTGAAGCTAATCTGTTCTGACTTGTACATGTCTATCAGTGAAACTGCTGAGAATAGAAGGTTACCATTTACTTTATGCCAAAATTAATGTACGAAGTAAGTTTGTCCAAACATGTCTGCCCTTTTAGGCATTATTGCAAGCATTATAGTGACATTTAGTTTTTCTTTTTTGATAAGCATCATTGTCGAAAATGTGGTGCAGTGGTATGCGGTGCATGTTCTGCCAAGAGGCTCAACCTACCGGCCCAGTCTTCCAAACCACTGAGGGTATGCAACACTTGCCATCAGACTGCAATGTCAAAGGCAAAGAATCCAGACAGTAAGAAGACAGATGGTATGTTTTCAAACATTTGGTCATCCAGGGAAAGAATATCAGGGAAAATGTGGGGGGGGGGGGGGGGGGGGGGACAACTTACCTTTTAGTTGGAATAAGAATAAGATTGGAAATTGAGAGTGATAAAGTGAGAGTAGTCATTAGATTGAGAAAGACAATGAAATGACAATATTGAGAATTAAAGTGTTATTTATATGAGGGGATGGTTAGAAGGGAAGAGAAAGAACAAAAAAATGTTAGAATGACTGATACAACAATAATATAAATGAAGTGGAGAAAAAGTGAAAGAGGAACAGGGACACAAGAATAACGTTTCGAATGAAAAAGAAAGCAAATAATACAGTAAGAACAAAAATGAAGAGGAGAGGGAGTGAGAAAGGAACTAGAACACAAGAATAAAGTTTGAAATGAAAAGAAAATGGGTAGGATATTTCATTCATCACAGACAAGCTCAAGCTAAATGAAGACAGTACCGAGTTCATGCTAATAGGGACTCGCCAACAGTTAGCCAAAGTGCATACTGACAGTCTTTTAGTTGCTGGAACTGTTATACCATCTGTGAACGAAGCAAGAAATCTCCGAGTCTGGTTTGACTCTAACTTTCAATTTCAAACGAATATTAACTAGACATGTCAGTCAGTATTCTATTTCATCTATGACATTAGGCGTATACGTAAATTTTTACCATTCGAGGCTGCCCAGACTCTGGTTCATACATTAGTTATTAGCCGCTTAGCTTACTGCAACTCAGTTTTTTATGGCCTACCAGCTATCCATACCCATAAACTTCAGCGCGTGCAAAATGCGGCCGCCAGACTTCTTACAAACACGCCGCGCTACCCGCACATTACGCCGGTCATGGTAGACCTCCATTGGCTCCCGGTAAAGTTTAGAATTATTTTTAAGGTTATTTATTTACTTCTAAGGCCGTAGATAGTCTCGCACCAGAGTATATTTCTAGTATCCCCGATATCAGCAATCCCGATATCATCTGAGGTCTGCAGTCAACAACATTTTAGCGAGACCTGTTATAAAATCGGGCAAGACGACCGGAGACAGAGCCTTCGCGTTTGCTGCTCGGGTCTTATGGAACGCGCTGCCACCAAGGAGAGCCACTAATAGTATTGCAATTTTGAAGAAGCTGAAGACACATCTTTTTTAAGAAATCATATTTCTAGATTATTTATTCATGCATTTATATAATTATTTATTCGTTTATTTTTTTAACGCATCGCATGTATATACTATCACATTTTAATTGTATATATATATAAATATCATTAATATATTATAATTTAGTTAGTTTAGATAGAATATTATTATTGATTTATTCTTACCATTTTTGTAAAGCGCATTAGATCATATACCCAAATGCCTTTTTGCGCTATAGTAACATTAAACTTATTTTATTTTATTTTTCAGCTGTCCCTGCACCCTCCAAGGAATTAAAAGGAGATGAAGATTCTTCTGGTGAAGAGAACAGTGATGAGGAAGAAGCAGGTGGAGAAACAGCAGAAGTTCAACCTCCGTCTACCGTAAGTAGTTTCAAGTATTTCTATTTGATCACAACAATTGACCAAAACTATTTTTTGTCATTAAAAGATTCCTTTTTATATTCTTTAAGATTTGTTCATCTCTTATTTCAGCCAACATTTTATCAAGAAAATCCTCCGATTGAACAGAAGCCAGCCGAAGAAGAACATTGATGATCTTTAGATACTAATATGCCAAAACAGATTGTTTTACATTCTAATTCTAACTCAATTTGTCATTTGTATTCTATTGTCCTGACATATCCTGACCTGTCGATAATGAAAAAGACAAGAACAAGGGAGTGAGTAAGACAACTAGCAAAAAAACATTCACTTTTAATGTTCCTTTCCATTTCTCTGCCTTTCGATAATTCTTCATATATTTGCCAGCATAACTATCCTCTATGGGATTATTGTAATCAATTTCTAATGACTTAATTAATATCCATTATTAAATAACAAATTATTAATGGCATTTAAAAGTTGTAATTCAAGGCTGTACGCAATGTGCTCCTATTGCCTGAGATGGCACAGGAATAGGAATCATCTTGCTAATAATTTCAGGACTTGCCATTTTCTTTAGATTTTAACAATATTAAAAACTAGCGTCATTTTGGTTTATAAAGGAATGAAAGTTCCTTTAGATAGAATATGATGCTTATGAAAATCCTCTTCGCAGCGTGATGCAGCATTAAAAGGATGTATCAGCATCAATTTGCAATATTAATGAAAGATGCTATCATTTGTTGCTGTTGAATGTAAAAAAAGGATGGACAGTTGTTTCATTATTTCAATTGTTTACCACTGTAGCATTTGCCATGATCCTAATTATTTGGGTGCATGTGACGTCATAGCCGCCATTTTGGTTCACTTTGACGAAATATTTGGTCTTGGTGTCTTGTCAACCAACATGGAGGCTACGTCTTTTGGCCTTTTAGTCTTAGTCTTTAGCACTCCACCAATACATCAACAATTCATGTTTTTAATGCATCTTAAGCCGTCATTGGGTTGTAAAGCATATGTTACATTTATACATGTGTGATCGGGATTTGAGTAATGGTCATGGGATGTGATGAAAGTATAAATCCACTAATCTACTCTAAGAACTTCAATGAGATCAAGCATACAATTTACAAATATCAATGTTGTCATTGCCAACGCCAATAGTTGACCCCAATAATGCTAAATACATTGTACAACGGGTGATGTTTTTGAATAATGTCGTTGACCTTGACAGTTTTAATGGCAAAGAATTCCTCAGTTGAGTTTTTTGCTCTCTGCCCTCATATAAGTCAATAGATACGAGGTTAGCATGAAAAATACAAAAGAAATCAGACATTTTCTCCATGGAATTTGTGTCATCTCTTTTGTATGTGTTTTCATGTGAACCTCGTATCCAAGATCATTTTGAGAAGAGTCTATTAGTTTGTTCTTTTGCATTTACATCCATTGCATATCCTTCACCATTCCTCTTCAACTGATGCAAGGGATTCAGTCGATAAGTAGGTTTTACTTGATGTAAAAGTTAATCCAATTTCTTATCAGATGCATACCGCTGTTTTTGATGAGCACAGATTCGGCCTCGTTAGGTATTCATAATTACCGTTAAAAGTTTATGGCATCCAAAGCGGTACGAGATGAATGTGATTTGTTTATTTTTATTTTTGACCCTGTTCATATATAGTTTACGATTTTGTAAGAAAGGTATTAAATTACAATTGCTTAAGTAAAAGTTCTTATCATCATTAGAATCAGGGCATTTTTGTTTTTGTTGTTCTGCGTAAATTTACATCAAAAACCAATGAGCCATTGCGAGGTTGAGAGAAGAACTGGGTCGAGTTGGCATTGAAGTGCATTGTGGGACTGTTGTAGAGGACAAATCGAATACTGAATTAACGGAATTCTTCGATCAACCGTAATCTATTCTTATCGATCTCACTGTACCAATGTACAAGAGTGCCTACCATTAAAGCGCAACGAAAATGAAAAGGGGTAGGGGGGATTGGGTGGGGGAAAAAAATAAACAGATCGAGCAACCGCATGTTGAGGGAGTACAGGGAGGACACTATAATTCTTGAAGGACACTGGACACTGTAAGGTGTTGGTAGGCTGGAAGGGAAATGTACTCATACATTTTTACTGGTGAGACCGCTGACCGACAGTAGTGAAATCGCGAAACACTAATTGGAATTCAAGTAGGGAAAAGTAGCCTACTTGAGTTTCTGTCACCCGCAAAAATTGCCCCTTCGTTTTTTCGAAAAAAATAGTGGTTGACTTGCGTTAAATCTAAGCGGTCAGAACTTCCTTATATTCGTATTCAAAAGAGCTATATATCAAATGCTTTTAAAAAGGCGAGAAAGTTCATATTGTTTAGCTCCAGGTGATTTTCGCTTCTGTCAGGCCGTACGTAGCATAAACAGTTTTGCCCATTTCAGACCACCTGTTATTCCCTAGCGTAACGGCTTTGCATGAGAAGACGCATGAATATGGATACAACTCAAACGAAATCTCAAGAGAATGACGGGTGGTATGAAATGAGAAAGCATTTTGCCCAAGCCAATTAAAGAGGTCTAATCAGCTAGCGAAACTTTGTCTGCTTGTACATGTAACAATTCTCTTTGTTGATTACTTTAGTTTCTCTGAGTATTGGCTCGGACCAGATTGTGCTTCACGATAAAACTTTGCTATATTCCCTCGGAATTTTCGCCGCTAAAAATTCACTGCCAGCTTCTAATCTTCGATCCAGCCGCATGGTCTGCTCTTAAACACCCAGTCAATCCTCAGAGACACCACATAGATACATAACGCCACATTGAACAATACAAAATAATATTCCCTTCGCTACATAAAGTTTCCTAATATTTTACTAGAAAACTAAGAAAATAAAATTCATGCTTGTAAAGATGCACCAAACATCATTGTTCGCTCATATTTTCAATCTCCTGATTAGAATTTGTAGCGAGTGTACTGCGCATGCGCCAGGGGCAGTCAAGGTTAAGCCAAGTGTGTTTTTGGACTGGTGAGTTTTGGTTCGGTTGCTTTGCACCGTGTTGTGGTTCGAATAAAACTTGTAAGCAGTAAACTGGCGGTAAAGTCTTTTATTACAAATTCGATTAGTGTGAAACGTAAGCTGACATTTGTACGTGTCGTGGTGATCGCAGGTGTATTTACGAAGAAACATTGCAATTTCTTTTTCGGTAACAAATTAGCAAGTTAAGTTTTCAATTGCTTTTAGTATCTCGATTCCGTTCTAAGGGTAAGCAGCATAAAAAAACAACGTTTTTTTGTACTTATTAACTTAGCTCTACCTTGAAAGACTTTCAGAACTATTCCACTTGAAAATCAATTTTACCTGACGTTTTACTGCACCGCGAAGTTCTTGTAAGCGCCAGCAGTAGACAAAGGGGTTGATAGAGGCAGTGATCGCAGTTATAGTAAAGGATAATTCCCCGAGCTGGACGACAAAACCATTAAAGCCTATAACTATTAATAACATGCAAAATATCAAGTAAGGAATCGAAAACCCAAGGTAGATTACTGTCACAATGAAAAATGAAAAAGAAGATTTTTTTCCTGTTTTTATCTGTTCATTTGTCAGTCTGTTTGCGTGTTGCATTGCTCTCTCGAGATCTTGGATCTGAGATCGATGTTTTTCAGTAATTTTGTAGATCTTCCAGTAGCAAACTAGGATTATAATCAAAGATATCGTGCTTCCTGTACTAAGCAATATGGTAAAAATAATTAGCTCGTTAAGAATTCGAGGAATCAAGATAATCAAGAATACTGGCCAGAATCCTGCAAACAACACCAGAACGCGTGGTACTGTAACAATTTCTTCGTAACGTAGGTGATAATGTAAAGCAAGGAATCGATCTATACTTATAACTGTCAGGGTCAAAATAGAAACTCCTGATAAAACAACCATTGATAAAATAGTTAAGATAGTGGCATTGCATGTCGCTGTCCAGTTCTTGTAATGCTTAACTATGCCATAAGCAACAAGACTTGGTTGAGAAACGAGCCCAGTAAGAAGATCGGAAAAGGCAAGACAACCAAGCAAGACGAACGAAGGCTTATGTAGATGAGCATTCTTCCAGATGGCCAGAATCAAGATGAAGTTTTCAACGACAGCAAAGAGTGAAGTGGGGAAGTTAAGGACAGCTAATAAAATATTGACGACTCGTTCTGTTGTGTCTTGATGTTCGAGTCCAAGAAACAGTCCAAAACATTCCTTCTCAGATACCAACTCGGTGCTATTCATGTCGTGGCTGTCAAACTTATATCAATAAATTTTATGCTTCTGAGACTTTTGTATGCACAGATAAACGTCGCGCACTGAGTTGAAAGTAATGAACCAATTAAGTGATGATCGGAGAGGAATTGCCTTATTTGTGATTGGCTAAGATAACTTAAGGTTACATTAGATTAGTCAAGTAAAACACATGCAGTAATATCCATAAACGATAGTCTTTCAAGCAACTGGAGGTTTTCGCCACAATTCACAAATTTTAATTTGTTTATGTTAACGTTTTTCATGCATATGATTCTGGAAATTTACCTCTACAGTTGGGCTATCTCTGGGCTGTTGTTGTGAGGGGCTTTTCGAATGTCGATATTATATAGGTATTATAAAAGCGCATACCCCTTTCGTTCTTGAATACTTATTTAGGTATATTTTCAAAGATTTGTCTGAATATTATGTGAAACCAAAACCAAATCAACAACTGTACCTAGGAATTATTGTCCCGACAGCGTTTCCTTAATAAGAAAATAAAACAAGACAAGAATACGCACTTAAAATTAGCACGGCGATCCCCCACGGAGAGAAACTCGATACAATATATTCGAATTCATTACAACTAAAACCCTATCGTTATATATTTACACTAAAAATAATACATGAAAAATGAAATAAATTACTTACATACCAAAAAATGTTATATACTTTTTACCATATTCCAATCGATCATTTTTACAATAATATTTACAAAATATCCACTAGTTTTGTCCCTTAGAAATCTAAGATGTTTCTTTTAGACCGGTCTAGCTGTCTTGAATATCTTGGTCTTCATACGGCATACATATGGGCAGCCGACACCACCAAAAATACATCGTTTGTCGATCGGTCTAGCTATCGATGTCAAATGGTATAGCTAACTATCAATCGGTCTAGCTTAATGTTGAATGGAATAGCTATAACTGTCAACCGGTCTAGCTTGATGTTGAATGGAATAGCTTACTTTCGATCGGTCTAGCTATCGATGTCAAATGGTATAGCTCTAAACTGTCAACCGGTCTAGCTATCGATGTCAAATGGTATAGCTTACTATCGATCGGTCTAGCTTGATGTTGAATGGAATAGCTTACTATCGATCGGTCAAGCTATCGATGTCAAATGGTATAGCTTACTATCGATCGGTCTAGCTATCGATGTCAAATGGTATAGCTTACTATCGATCGGTCTAGCTTGATGTTGAATGGTATAGCTTACTATCGATCGGTCTAGCTTGATGTTGAATGGTATAGCTTACTATCGATCGGTCTAGCTTGATGTTGAATGGTATAGCTTACTATCGATCGGTCTAGCTATCGATGTCAAATGGTATAGCTAGTCTCCCGCAGAGCGTGGTTTCTCGCAGACAACTTACTAGGGAGGGGTGAGTTGTTGGAGTTAGAGCGCAGTGATCATGAAACCTGATCGCATCCGATTTCTGGTCACCACGTTGGCATCTTCCCAAAAATAAAGGGGGAGAATACCTCCTTGGCAGAGTATTACCAATTCTAATTATTGAAGGAAATCATCCAGTGACTTAAGGAAGTTACTTAATGTTGACACACTTTTATATTATCAGGGAGGGTATTCCAAAGAACAGCCCCGCTGTAGTTAAAACTGCGTTTCCCAGATTCACTATTTTGTCTGGGTAAGAATAAGCCGTGAGAAGATTATAGGAATGAATGTTATTGTATTCTTAAATATATCTGTTAAGTAATATATGTGGAGAGCTATTGTTCAATGCTTTGAACATAAATATGGCATATTGTTTCTTCGTTTGACTAGTTTTGATAACTTGTTGCTTTCCACTTACGATGCGTGCTGAATGAACGGTCATACACTGACAGATCCACGTCAGATGATTGACAGCAAGAGTACCGACAAGGCTGTTGGGAATGCACGTGAATGGTAATCGTTCTTTCCGGACATTAGTGCCGAGACAAGAGGGCGTTCTAGTCGAGAACAAGAGCCTAATTCTGGAGGCGAACCAGAACGGAGGGAATATCAAGACGTCTTTCTTGAAGACAACAGGGTACGCCTCCTGGAGAAAAACACCCAACACCTTATTCATCATGACTTGGCACTTATTACTCTGGCAGGAACCCGAGCATATTTGGTTGCCAAAATGGGGGTCATGGTCCCAGGCGTGGGGATAAGAATCTCCTGCTTTAGTTCCATCTGCTTCGGTTCGTGGGATTATAAAGTTGTTGCGTAAAGAAATGTTTGGAAAGTACTAAAAAATGTAGAGCTTTTTCGGAACGGGTCGGTCCACGAAAGTTAAATTTACATATGCTTTGGCTAATTTGCATTCGGATTCAGAGCATGCGCAGACGTTTGTCGCTCGTTCCCATCGAATCGATTTTACATGGCTTTGAACTACTAACGTTAGGACCTAGGGCAAACGTCGAACTTTCCATGCACCAAACTTAATTACATTAAAGAATGCCGCCTCATTATCACCTGATATCCATTGTTTTTATTGAGTTTGGTGCATGGACAGTTCGACGTTTGCCCTAGGACTTTTTACTTTCGTCGCTACGTTCGTCTGCTTACACACCACCACAGGCTTAATTTCAAAGCAAAATTCGCGAATGCACAAATGATAGACCATTATATAAACATCACTTTGGGACAAAAGAACCATGCCAAAGAAATATATCGTCAATTAGTCGAAGATGGAGCAAGAAGGGCTCCTTTATAGAATTCAGAAAATATATTGCAAAAAATCGTATATTTTTACATTCTAGTAAAAGTTTCGTTTAATTATCGCCTCCGATCGACAAACAAATCACAACATTTCTCTCTACAGTTTTGAGAATTTCTACGGATAACAGAAATATTGAAAATATAGGAATTTTTAAGCTATTCAAACTACTCAATAAAGAATAAATATTAAAGGAAATAAGAAATAACTTAGAAGGAGGAGTAAAAATGAAATGTGAGAGAAATTGAGAAAGGAAAGGGTAATTAGTGAAAAATAATAAGATACAAAGCAAGGACTGGCGAAAGCAAATAAATAAAAAGCAATTCAGAGGGAAAGAAGGAAGGAAGAACACTCAAAGGAAGGAAAATAATAGAAGGAAAGAAGGAAGTAACAAAACATGAAGAAAAAATATGGAAAAGATCAGGGTATAACAATACAATTTTGGATGTACATGAATACCATGAGGACTAAAAATTGAAAGCCGAAAAGGCAATAATGACTTGAAAACGCTAACAAAAATGAAACATTAAAACAAAGCATTTCTTCAAAATATTTGTTGAAAGCGTTTGGGTTGACGGAGAATGGCGGATTGTAAGTGAAGCTCTGCTATTACTCAGTTTTTGTGAAAAGCGGAATTAGATGATTGTTAATACAAGTCTTCAGCAATCTAACAATCTTGATAGTTGTTTTAACTTATCTCCTAAATAAGAATCGATTTTTTTCTATTAACATTTGCTCAAAATCAGGATAGGGGTTTCTCGAGAGCGCGCCCTTATGACGTCACAATTAACCTTGCCTGCGACTTATCGTAACGTGGGCACTTTGATTTCGTTAAAGTAACATTTCGGAAAAAAATGAAATGATAGGTTTTGTTAAGTATGAGCCAAAGATGCTTACTTCGCTTCATCGGGCTTGATTCAGATGTTTTTTTACCACTGCCCACGGGTGCAAGATATAATCACATATATCCGAATAAACAATGCACCAGATAGACTAGACTATTACATTTCTGTGATCTGTGGTGATGTTATATTGTATGCCTAGGGATCATCTTAGTCACTCCCCAGAAGCTTTCGGGATAGAACACTATATCCTGCACAATCCGTACGTTAAGAGCAGAAGGACATAATTAAGTAACGATGCAGATAAGAACGATAGCACTCAACGGCATGGAATGTAGAAAGGTGATAATTGTAGTATTGTTTAAACCAATCTTCTTATTGGTCGAAACACGAAAAATGGAGAAGTATATTTTTGTGATATTTAACTACTGACAAACTCCCTTTTAGTCTTTAAATCCCTTTAAATCTTCTGTGCTTCAATACGACAGAAATTCTATGTGGGGAAAATGACAAATTTGAGGCTTTTTCTTTCTATTGTTTTTGGGTGTTGTGATTGGTTAATAATCTCAAAAGCAAACATTTTTTCACAAACATCTCTCCCATAGGTTGATACATCCCCCTCAGTAGAAAATCTCAAAATTCTGATGCGAGGCAAGCGATATGCCGCAAAATAATAGAAAGCGCTATCGTTCTTATTAGGAGCATTACTTAATTGCCGTCCAGGTCCAAACGATGACGCGTCGTGTTAATTTTTTCAAAACTATTTCAACAGTCCTATATAACACAGGGTACTTATACTAACAACTCTGGAACGGCTAATGGTACGTTTTTTTTTTTTTGTATTTTCAAATTATTTCTAGTAGTATTTCTAGGGTACTATTAATTAAATATACAGGAGAATTAGGGGGGAAATTAGTTTGCAGCGAAGAGCGTCAACAATATTTACTCCTGACATTTGCCGTGTCGTAAACATACCTCATGAAACTACAGTGTGAAGAATCTTAACAATAATGACCTTCGTTTAGAATGTGTTAAATAGTTATTAATTAAACTCCAGTTTTTATTGCTTTAAACGACAAGTCCCGGATTTGGTTCAATATAAAGATTGGTTTATTTTGTCACGACAGAAACATTGGTTTATTTTGTCACGACAGAAAGATTGGTTTATTTTGTCACGACAGAAACATTTTGACAGCAGCTACTATTTGTATTTGGTTTCATTTGTCAGTTTATTTTCGATTCATAAGTATGTTCAGTGTCAGTGTTTAGTATGTTAGTCATCAGTGTAATGCTTTAAAGATAGACGTGGTACGATATTCATTGACTGAAGTTCTTGGAAAAGTAGCTTGCATGCGTACGGGATCTTGAGGGATGCGATGTTATGCGAGGATTTGCAGTAATGGCACCTGCAAACGATTACAAATAAAATTCAGAACACAATTGCTAAGAAATTGTTTTGCTTTTTTGACAATTTGAGCTTTCTGGCGTAGCGGTATTTGAAATAGTGACGTAAGGAGCAGGCCTTCAAAAATGCACAACCGAAAAATAAAAAGAAGCCCGCCATTGCAATAAAAATATTAAAATCATCAATTATTGCCACTGTTATCAACCTCCTGTTAGCAACGTTATATATATATATATATATTCATTTGCATGGTGGCCTGGAAATCCAAAACTTCATTGAAGAGGAAAAGTGAATTTTCTCGATTTTGACTGGCTAACATTTTTTCCCCAGATCAGCTGTAGTGCACTTGCCTGTCACAACTTGGGTCTGAGGTTCGATTCATGGACGTACTCGGCATCACATATATTGAGTAGAGCTTGTTAGGCCTCTTTTTTGATTTGAGGGGTTTTCTCCGGGTTCTTTGGTCCCCCAAACCCCCCCCCCCCTCCCCCTTCACAAAAACCTAACACGCGAAACTCTGATCTTTGAGTACATTCTCCGACTTTGATCAGCCCTAAGGTTATTCAAGGTTTGATAACATTTGACCTTGAAATTAGGTGCAAGTAAATCTATCTATTTCTATCTAACTCACCATCCAGAGTAGCCCAAGAGCCCACACTCTCCACATACATCAACCTCGAACGCGTCGCTTGAGATCATTAATCGTTCAATAAGCAACATGCTACAAATACAGAAAAAATATAGAGTAAATAAATGCAATTGCTTACTATCAATCACGTGACTTTTTGGACTTGACTGGGGGGCAAACAAGCGGTTTGCTGGGGGTCAACTAGCGGATGCTAAGTCAAAACATATCAAAATATGTCCTCAAACTCTTGTATTTGACTATATTCACGACATCAAACCAGAAAATAAGAGATCAAAACAACTTCCAGGATTCTACAAGCCATCAAAAAAGAGCTATTACCAGAAGTGACGTATATTGATAGCCACCTATAGAAGATATTTTTCTACGAGGCAAACACGGCATTTTAGAACAGAACAAGGTATCCTTTCTATAGTCCCTTCCCTTCCCCAAGAATATTTCAAGTGCTAATGTAACGTGGTCAAGGTTGGGTGCTGGTACAGCTATTTATTTACCTTGCACCATATGCTATCAGGCAGTCTCTTTCCATCTCACCAAGTCGCAAACCTCCGTCCCTGTAAAGAATTGCAGAATGGTAAACAAATAAACGTAAAGCAACATGACGTTTTATACTGCTCCTTTTTGGTAGCTTTTTTGTTATGCTAATTTTCACTCTTGTCTTGTTATTCTCAAAGGAGTTTTAACGCTTGAATATGAAATAAAGGTTATAACGCTAGGGCGAGGGTTTGCATTGAAATTCAAGACCGAGGGCCGCGCACGTGCGATTTTTACTGGTCTAAAATCCCACCAAGCCCTTTTTCTAATGTTTGATGTAGGGTTTGAAGTTCGAGGGAAAAACTCTCCCGGATTTTGAATTCAGCCCCGCTCTCCCTTGTTAGTATCAGGATTGAATTCGAAATCCGGGGCAGATTTGCCATCGAAATTCAAAAAAACTACATCAAATAGAAATAAGGCGTGATTGGTTTTTAAAAGAAATTTTGAAAAAGAATGTAAATATCATAGGGGTTAGGGTCTATTAATGCTTACATATTTTATTTCATGTTTGATATACTGCCATGGTAAATTAGAGTAGGGATGGGTGCCATTGATCGATGCAATCCCCCACAAAATTCTCAGTAACTTTATTTGTAAAAACTGTGAAGATTACCGTTTAGTCGTTTAAGGGATATTCTGCTATCGCATAATAACAGGCTACAATTAGAGGGTTTTTTAAATTTTTGCATTTTTTTGATAAGAACGATACATTAAATGGAAGACCGAGATACTGGAGACAATACTTCACCCCCTTCCATCAATTGCACAACATCATTTACCTTGATCTGCCCTCTGTTGGTTGGCGCGTGAGGACGGCTCGTGGACCCTGGTGAATCAAGCGGAGGTGCTGTAAGTATCGAATGCACGTATGTAGACATGAGTATAAACAAAAATCTGTATGGACGTCTGGAGTTCTGAGTAAAAATAGTCACAGAATCACGGAGTGACTCTACGTATGTCAAGTAAATACAAGAAAAGTTCAAGCACAGCAGTAGGTAGAATATATAATTACTAACCTTGGCCCTGGCGTGCATCTTGTCCAACACCATGTGCTTTAGCTTCTGATAATACACTGGACCAAAGAACACATATGCAGTCAGAGGTTCACTAGAAAAAGAAGAGAAATGTACAAACCACTTAACGAACACTATTTCAAACCTGGTGTCAATCAGCTGAATAAAACACGTGACACGAGTTGAAAGCACTGTTACAGCGCTGCATCTACGCGCCTGGTCAGATGACATTTCTAAAAGGTATAACTAGCTAAAACTAGTGTGAGCTGCGTCGGTGTTTCTAATGAAACAGTAATGATGAAAAGGTAAATTATACACCGTGAAAAGATGAAAAAACTTACTGACGTTTCGGACGCTAGTCCTTCGTCGGAGTAAAAGAGAAAGAAGTGGTAGAAAGGAGTGTATATATGATAGAATAAGACAAAAGAAACCAATGAGAGCAAGGTAGGCAAGGAAACATAAACAAACAATCAAAAGACAAAAGGAAAGGTTAGTTGAAAATAAAGCGTTCATTAATCCCGTTGGGACTAAGAGTGCCCAATAGGTGAATAAGCCGCATTTCTTTGGTCTTGCGACAATCATTGTTGCCGTTAAGCAAAGAAAGACCGAAAACAATGAAGTCAGAAAGAGAATGTTAGTTAGATTAAAATGGCGGGAAACTGGTTTGGTAGGATCGTTATTGCGAATATCATAAAGATGATTGCAAATGCGATCACCAAGACGGCGGCCAGTCTCACCCACATACAAAAGATTACAGCGGGTACATTTAATACAATATACAACATTAGAAGTGGTACAAACAAAATGGTCAGTGATTTTGACAGTAGATTTGGGACCGACAACAGAAGTGTGAGAGGCTATGTGAGGACAAGTATAACAACGTTTACGAGAACAGCGAAAAGTACCAGGTTCTTTGTTAGAGGGAAGAACTCCCTTGACCAAGAAAGAACGGAGATTACGATCACGTTTATAGGAAAAGAGAGGGCGGTTGTTGAAAATAGCAGAAGTGCGGGTATCAGAGTCAAGCAGAGAAAAGTTGCGGTTAACAATAGGCTTAATGGAAATGTTAATAGGATGATACGTAAGAGTGAAAGGAATGCGGATAGAACGTATATAGACCCCTACCGATTCTCATGAGATTGAAATTATTTTGCTTTGTCCTCCAAATTGAGCTGCTGTCACATATCAACTCATACTGCTTACCCAGTGATACCGGAAGTGACGTAGTCTTTTCCTGCGTAGTTGAAGCCATGGTCCATAAGCTCTTTACAAATGTCATCTACTTTGTCCCCACCAAACGCTGTCAGAAGGAGAAACATAGGAAAAAAGAAGGTTATTAGAAAAATATCTATATTGAAGATGTTTTAACTTAAAAGCAGCTCAAACGATCGACTCAATCATACGTTTAAAAGAAAGAATATCATTTGTTTAGTCGTAACTGCCTTTATTTCGACACAGTGCCATCGTGATGGCAAGATAAGGTTAGTAAGCAGCGGGCATGTGGGAAGGTATAACAAGTATGAACAAGGTCTACACGTACCAGTTCCATAGCCAAAATGTCCTTCAAGGACGCCAGCTTTACCAGCAATCAGCTCGATTAACTTTCCAACTGTCATACGCGATGGAAAGCCATGAGGGTTCATTATCTGGACACATCACAACAATATGGTTAGTAATGGTTTGGTATAAACTGAACATAGACTCAAGACGAGTACTTACGATGTCAGGACAGATCCCCTGAAGAAATATTGAAAAAAGAACCTTTGTTAGTACAAAACTAGATAACTAGTAATAATTAATAAAGCAATAAATGTTGATAATAACTAATGATAATATACTGATGTCATAGCATAGATACTACTCACCAGATCAGTAAAGGGCATATCCTCTTGGTTCACAATCAGTCCACAAACACTAAAGAAGAACAAGGCAGTTTATCTTTACATCCCTAATGTACCTATAGTCGAAACTGTTGTCATATTGAGAGGACAAACCCAGGGATTTCGAAGCAGGGGAAGGATCGGTCATCAGAATAAAAAAAATCGTATTCCCACATGAGCAGGGGCAAGGGGCAGCTGCAAACACCTATCCCTGTCATCGTACGTTGGTAAAGCAAACATGTTCTTATATCCCAGATTCCTACCCCTTTTGTCCATGTCTACTGCTAAACTTGTCACCAAGTTCTGGTCTCCTAGTTTGCCGCAATAACATCTTGATGAGGAACGCCTGTGCAAGAAAGGCATTGTAAAACGAAACTGTTTTAGTTTTTGGTAGTACGCTGTTATGGATCTTTCTTTTACTTTTCGTTACAAATAGGCTAATGAGGTACCTCTTCAGGGTTCGAAGTGATCAGTACTCTCTCAATGTAGACATCTTCTGACCCCTTGTAACTAGAAAACAGAGTACATCTATTTACTTTTTTTTTTTTAATGATGGAAGTAAGAATGAATGTAAAGGAAGGAAACGAGGATGAAGAGAAAGAGAAGAGGAAGAATTAAGCAACATGTATTCCGAGTCCCTGAGTGGCTCGCAGCTGTAAGTCGTTTACCTTATAGGCACATCCTTGTACTCTGGCTGTGGTGGTTGACCTGGTGTACCTGGTCACAAACAGTAAAATATTGAAATAGATTCCATCGAAGTTTCGTCGAGTTTCGTCCACTTATATAGCTATCGTTTTGGGACTACGCATCTTATAAGAGTGGGCTTCCTGTTTCAAAATGAGGTAAGGCTTGGAAGGAGGTGGTTGCCCAGGGGGGGTTGGACACAGCGCGCGAAGCATCAAGGGACAAAATGTAAAACTCTCTTCATTTGCGGCTGGACGTCGAGAGGTCAAGAGCTCCTGAGATAAAACTTGGTGTAAACGAACAAGGGAAGTGAAGATTGTCAAAAGTTTATGGAAACACAGAAAGTTAGTTAGCTATTTTACGATCTTACATACATATTCTCGAATAAATGAAAAACATTTTAAAGTAAATAAAGCTAATTATTTGTGCCCTAGTTTTACGAAGCATACAAAGATTTTCGCACGAAAATGAGTTATCTCAACTCAAATGATAGCTAGGAATTTGCTAAATCCTACTACTTATGAAAACAGAATGTTGGCAGAATATGGGTTGGTCAAATAATCAAATAAAAACAAAACAAAAATCTTTAGCAAACATTCAGCAGTGTCTGAATGGGTTTCACCTGAGCCGTCCAAAACACTAGAAGTTGAGAAAGCAAATATAAGTTTACTAAAACTCGTATGATAGGGTCGATATGGAAAATATGAGAGTACAATAGATTGTTGAGTGTCAACAAAGAAAACCTTTCTTTTAATTGAGGAAGCTACTAGCTTGTCCGCTTGTGCGTGCAGAGACAGATGAGAGCCAGAACCCAAAAGCATACAAATAAATACTATAAAGTTTAAGAAATCTATCACTTGCCTTCTCATTTCTCTCCGCCATTTTTGCTTTTCCCTCTCTTAAAATAGAGGGCTCTGATTGGCCAATTTTTGCTACCGTGAAGCTTCGCGCGCTGTGTCCAACCCCCCCTGGCTTGGAAGGAGGTGGTTGCCTTATTGTTATGATAGCACAGGAAACCCAACATACAATCTTTCTGAAGCCTATATGTATTGTGAAGGGTATACTCAATCGAAGAACGTTATTAATGATAAAAATATAACTTGGGGGTCGTACCTGACTGTAAAGGGGTTGTCGTGACAACAGGCATTGATTTGTTGATTAATATTTGTTTATTCTGGACACGTTCACCTAGAATACAATAGACAAGTAGGTTAGGTAGGGATAAAGGAAGGATAGTCATAAACCGAAGGCGAAGTGAATAGTTTTAGTATAACTTTAGACTTGAATATCACACGAAATTCATGATGAAAAAACCTTTTAGTATTACTCCCGCTTTGGCTATCTTAGGAAAACCTCAGTCATAATCATCGCTCGAGCAGCAAATATATCCTCTCATAATCACTGATCGTTCTACCACTAATTACAGCACGTAGTAACTCTATATTCTACGGCAGTAGAGAGCTTCTATGGCAGCCATATCGATTGTATAGGGCAGGAACAATAAAATGTTTTTGAAAAGACAAGAGATATTTCATTTTCCAAAGGAAAAGACTACATTTTGTTGAACAAGTAAAATGGCTGCCATTGGCCTTCTTTATTCCGTACGCATACAAAATATTATTGTAATAGTAACTATCTTTCGATTCCTATATAAAGCAAGAATTATTCATGGTATATTTACCAGGTGAGCCAATACCATCAGCATCAAGTGGTCTGTGTCTCCAAATCACTTCTCCTGTTTGCGCGTCTTTACTAGGCCCTGGAATGACAGCAAAAGTACAACAGTACTTCATATTATATACCAACATAGCTGGAAAAACGTCTGGGTATAGAAGTATCAGTAATCATTATACTCACCCATCACTCGATCAAATGTCTTTTAATTCATGGAAGAAAAAAATAAAAAAAAGTTTAAGTTTAAAGACTATGACATTTTTTCTGTTCAACAGACAATGTTACCTGGTTTGCATATCTTTTTAAAGTACAGACTTGTTTTCTGTACACCAGACATCTACCGAAACCTGGAGAAGAAAAAAATGAAAATTCTTGAAAGAAAGGAAAGAAAAGGAAAGATAAGATAAGAAAACAAAAGAAAAAGAAAATGTAAACGAAGGGCGGACAAGTAAAACTGAAATAGAAATTCAATATTATGAAAAGTCTTCTTGACAAAAGGTCTATGAGTAAACATGGCACAGCCGTTAATAGATGGGAACTATTACCAATGACCAAATACATTATCTTGTACAAACCTCGATCCACAGATGCTTTGTTTAAGACCAGTGCGTCCTGCGAGGGAAATAAACCAATGTTCTCAGTATAATTAAATAATATATAACACTCAACAAAACAATGAATGTGTTTACCTCTATATCATACCCACTGTAGCTCATGACAGCAACTGTTGCATTCTGACCTGCAATAGGTGGGGAGTACATCAGGACAAAAGATAACGAATATATCTGGGAGGCGGTGTAATGCTTGCAAAGAATAAAGACGCTCCAAGCAACAAAGGTTCTGGCAAGGTTCTTAGGCCAAATTACATCCACTTTCCCGCAATTAAATTCACGACATACTTATAAATAAAGATCACGCTCTTTATGTGTTTGCCAGTGTTCTTTTGGACGAGCTTGAACCATTACATGGAGCAATTTTCTCTGCAACTTGTGATGTGACGGCGTTGCGACACAAGTTGCATGGAGCATTGCAGCGTGTAACCTACAGCGCAATATGGAATGTGGTGTGAGACAGTAGTGGTTGCAGCAACTGTTGCGAAAAGTATACTTTTGGCAACGACTGCGTCTCCATTGCACCGTGTAAACACACTTGCAGCTTGTGTTGCAACGCTGCTGCGAGACAAGTTGCAGAGAAAATTGCTCCGTGTAATCGCGCCTTAAAGGCTCGAAAGCCAGGTCGGATAAACGAACGCCAAAAAAGCGTAGATGAAACGCAAAATCCTTGTTTTATATGAAACCCTAGGTACATATAATAGACCTATTTCTACATCCAAATTTTCTTTGTCGCTCCCTTCCTTGATTCCTTACTCTTTTTCGTCTCTCTTTTCTCTCTTCCTTTCTCAAACATTCTCTAAAAGTTTCCTTTATTACTTTCTCCATTCCTTCAATCCGTTTCTCCTTCCCTTCCTTCTTTCTTTTTTTCCTTTTCTTCCTTCTACCACTCTTACCTGCAGGGATCTTGTCGAATTGAATAAGATCGATAGTCTGTGTAACAAAGAGATACGTCAAGTAATAATAATAATAATAATAATAATAATGACTTTATTGGATAAACACAATTACTAGCGAACCAGTAGTTTTCATTATGGTCCATATTATAAATACTAAAATATCATATAAAATCGAACTATTAATCTAAAATCTAACTATAAAAGAATAATAATAATTTATATATAGAAAGTAATAAAAAAAATATATAATATAAAAAATCCATCTAATATATTTTATATATTTTCAAAAAGTTCTTTGAATATTAAAATGATCGACCTTAGAATTCTTTTCTAAGTACATAATTCTACACCTCTCATGTCTTTTCACAGTGTGTTAGAAAACGTCGAACGTTGGCATAGTATCATCTCTATTTACCTTTGTTCTAACGAGTGGAACCTGGGGATAAGCCAAAATGTAAAGAAGGGTGTCGATCCTGAAAAACAAGAAGTTGAATTAAGATATAGAATCGGCTTCTAAACTCCACTGGTCTTCAGGAGATTTTATATGAACGTAAGATAATACGGCGCGGCACACGGGAATGTAATGGTGCGGGCTTGGACGAAATGCACGAGATTTCGATTTAGGAGTAGGCGTAGCTCAGTTGGTTAGTGCGGCCTTTAGAGCCAGTGGTCAACAGCTCAATCCTCAGGATCTCCAAGTGTGTTTCGACTTCTCTCTGCTTCGTCTAGATTTAGCTTTAAATACCCGTAATATGGGAGTACGGATAGTAAGAGGGGGTAGAGTGTGCACCTTCGAGCGCTTTATACATGAGGCCGTGCCTTGGGAAATTGCTGCAACCTTCCTCGAGTTATCGAAGTAAAAACTTAGCTCT
This sequence comes from Actinia equina, assembly GCA_011057435.1. Taxonomy (NCBI): domain Eukaryota; kingdom Metazoa; phylum Cnidaria; class Anthozoa; order Actiniaria; family Actiniidae; genus Actinia; species Actinia equina. Next base: position 219,494 of record WHPX01000162.1, on the reverse strand, counting down.
ACTTTTTTTTAGCTTTTTCTGCTGAGATAATTAATATACTGGAACATAGTCATGGGACGGTCAACCCGTCCGTACAGTACAATCATACGACATGTTCTTTAATTGTGAGCATTTTGAATCTCTTCCAACGAGGCCGACAAATAAAGCATATTTCCTTACAACAAACAGACAAACTCGAGGTACCTGTTTCTCTGATTGTAGCCGATAGAACCTGGGGAAAAAAATAAACAACCCTTGTAAACAAAATAGCTTGCGTACCGCTTACAAAACAGTGGAAACGAGAATCCAGGAAACAAAAGGGAACTAGATATGAAGGGCAAACACTGTCAGTATTCTCCTATCGACCACACAATATGATGACTAGTATCAATCAGTGAAATGATTCTCATGAATCTTATTAAAGCCTACAGCGATAGGCAAACATCCCAAAATCAGTAAAAATCCAGGCAAGGGCGTAGCGAGGTGGGGAAGTGGACGGCCACCGCACCCAACCCACGCAAACGTTTGACTATAAATTGTACATTTTCCTTTTTTCCTATCTTTTGCCGGGGAGGGGGGATTGGATTTGGCGAGAATTTTTCGCCAAAGTAGGTGTGCTCACCCCTCCAACTTCGGTACCCTTTTTACCTCACTGATTACCGGCGAGACGGGAATTGACGCATAGCTTTTTTGGCTAACAGCACATGGTGTTCAGTATTTGAATTTCATTTGCAGCAGATGATAAGATTCAAATACTTTTATCAGCTGATGTAAAAGACCTTGAGCTGTGAATGGGGCGTGGGGAGGGAGGATAGAGAAAGTAGTCACTCACCCATGGCTTGTTTTCCCATAGCACATTGATATGTGTTTCTTGGTGACTGATTGTGATGTGGGTATGGGATCAGACCAGCACACACACCTAGCAATGTAAACGGCTCGATCTCTAGATGGGTTGTAGTCCTGAACACACAACAATGAAAATATGAAAGGAAGAAAGAAGTGGGTAAGGGGGTATAGATGGAAGGATATATGGTAGAAAGAATGAAAGGGGAAGGGGATGAATAGGATGGATGGATGGATGTCCAGATGGGAGTTGGATGGAAACAGAACCTTGCATACATACTTTGTAACATGTTTTTCACTCAATGATATTTCGCTGTCATTCTCTTCGTTTACGTCAAGATACTCAACGAGACCCTCGTGTAGAAAGTCATCAAAACTCCTGCACAAAAGAAGAGAAGAGCTAAAAATACCTACAATAATATCACATGAATTGGGATACCCGTGTGGCGAATTTCACAAAGAAGATGGAAGAAATTCTCATACATATAGTCAATTCAATAAACACTGTCGTCGAACGGCTCAAGGTTATGCGACTGGACCGAAAAAGAATACGGGTAGAAACCACTGAAGCGGTTTAAAAATATTCGTTGTCTGTACTGGTGAGCAATATTTTTAAAATCTTAAATTGGAAATTCTTTTTAGATATGGGAAACAGGTTGTAGAGAATTTGTTTGCTCACCAGTATATTTCACCCATGATAATCAAAATGTTCTTTCATTTGCTCACAGAAAATTAATCAGCACGTGATTACTGAGCTGCAAAGGGCCTATTGTAGGAATAAGATAATAATGGCAAGCAACAAGCCGTTAACTGTATATGCCCTTTAAGCGAAAGAAAAATGAAAGTAGTTATGATTCAGTTCCCAATTTCGGTCACCAGCGAAGGGTCAGTCTTGTAAACCAGGCATAACTAAACAGAAAAAAATATGCAGTCAACTGCTTCAGTGATTTTTTGGATTGATTGTAACCTTTACTTGTCTTTGGTAGTCATATCAACGTATTTTCCGAAGCCCTAAAACTCATGTGTTCACTACTAGACATTACCTGAACCCCTGGTTTAACTCCTTGATGTGTTTATCTGTTACTCGTGGCTGTCCTTTGTCAACGATGATATAGGGTCTGGATAAAAGGCAAAGTGGTAAAGTGAGCTATCTTGGGTATAAACACAATGAATGTTCATGCTACTTTCACATCCCCATAATGCTTTGCGTCTTTGGGGGGTAACCAATCAAAAAAACTGTCCCAAATTGAAAGGTTTCTTAATTGAATTTACACTATACTTGCTGTTATCTGTACCATACTGATTATCAGTTTATTCCAAGTTATTTTTGCGTGTACAGATCATCAAGAGTTTTGGTTTTACAGAAAATGTATTGACTTACGAAAAAATGTTTAAAATTTACCTTAAACGTCTTCAAGCTTCTATCTTTTTCACTTCTTCACTTCTTCATTATACTTTTGGATACCGAATACGGTATTGTCAACATTGTCTGATCAGCCTTCAGCAAAATAACGGTGGGCTTTTACCCTCTGATTACCCCCCAAAGACGCAAAGTATTATGGGGATGTGAAAAATAGAATACACTAGCTTTTATACCATGAACACGCAATGCATGATGGTTAATGTAGTACTCACCTACATACTCTTCCACCGTCTGCTGCGATGTTCACAGACCTGAGGACCAAATATAACAGAATCAGGTCTGTTACTTGTAGGCACGTATATTATGTTTTAGTGAAAGGAAAAAAAGAACAATTCGCAAAAATGGGTTACAGAAGCCTGGAAATGAGGGCCAGCAGCAAAACAGATAAAAAGGCTTTGTGCCTGGCTGAAACAAAATTGACCGTTCAGCAGGTATGGTGTACCTACCTTAACTTATGGTTGGGGCAGATCGACACAAACTCATTCACATAGCCAGCTCTCCTCATCAGTTTGAATGTTCTGACAAGCTTTTTGTAGTCTTTGATCACGCCAAGGAACAATCCTATAAATATAAAATATTTTTCTCATTCTTTCTCTTAATCGTTCTGTAATTTATGAATTTTTCAGAATTTCTTCGATGCAGTAAAAACGATAAGACAGTGGGAGGGTAGAACAGTAGATTAATAAACGTGTGAGCGAATGAATGGGTGGGTGGATGGATGGGTGGATGGATGGATGGGTAGATGGATGGATGGATGGATGGATGGATGGATGGATGGATGGATGGATGGATGGATGGATGGATGGATGGATGGATGGATGGATGGATGGATGGATAAATGGATGGATGGATGGATGGATGGATGGATGGATGGATGGATGGATGGATGGATGGATGGATGGATGGATGGATAAATGGATGGATGGATGGATGGATGGATGGATGGATGGATGGATGGATGGATGGATGGATGGATGGATGGATGGATGGATGGATGGATGGATGGATGGATAATAATAATAATAATAATAATAATAATAATCTTTATTTAAGCACGGTAACTCTATCAATATCAAGATAAAAAACTTAATGTTGCTCTACCTAGAGGCCGTAAAAACTATATTAACAAATGATAATTATGTAAAATATACAAATGCTACCCTGATACAATAAATATACAATTGAAATAAGATAATAGGTTAATTAGATATATTTCGTAGAACTAAAACGATTAAATATTAGTTGTCATCAGTGCAAAACCTATAGCTTTTTATTTTCTTTTTAAATACTTTTAAGGATCGTTCTTCTTTTAATGACTGAGGCAGAGAATTCCAAAGCCAGGCTCCAGTAAAAGCAAAATAGTAAAGTAGTAAATAGAACAAATGGATAGATGAGGAAAAGATAGGATTCCATCATTCAATCCATCTATTCACTCACTAACCTAATGTATCACTGAATCAATTCAATTCCCTTACCGTTCAAGAACACGAGATAGACAGATGCACGACTTGTTTCTTCGCCAGACAGAAGATTTACGTCCTAATTTTCAAAAACAATGACTAATTATTTAATCGTAACAGTTCCTCTAACAGTTTAATTTGCAATAGTGGTCAAGTACGAAGAAATGATTTGTTAAAGATCCGTGGCGGAGTACACCATTTTCCTTGATCACAGACTCATTTATTCAGGGTTAGCATGTTCAAAAATACCAGCGCTAAAGTAAGGAATGCACAACTTCAACAAAACAAACACCGTGAAATTCCAAGGCCTTCACTGGAACTTATTTCTCATTGGAGATTTCTCACAGCCAGAGTGTGAGCGCGCCTCAAAACAAGTCTTTGATGAGACCATTTAGTCATTGGTTACCTCGACTAAGAACGAATAATTTCAACATAATGATGCCACAAATAAAGTACGAAATGGATGCCTGAATTTTACATGAAAACAGCCACATAACTCGAAGCACAAACATTGACACCTACTTTATAGTAAAGTCCTTCTCTACCCTGTCACCCTCCTCCGAATAGTTTCCTATGTTTTGTATAGTATGCCTTCTTACCTCTACCCCTAGATTATAAGCCAGCCGTATGATTGGTTCTTCATCCTGGTCGGTCGTTATGTGGGTCATCAAAGCTAAGTTCTTGACAAGACCACAAGCCTGAAGAAGAAGAGAAGGAAAATGTATCAGTAGTGCGGTGTGTGTCTCTGGAAACTATTAGAGCAAAAGTGATAGAACGAGTACACACTTTCATAAAAGTCTTTTCTTATTGAATCCCTCTAAATCTGATAAAGGCCGACCACAACTAGTGAGGAATGATCTCTTTAAATCGACTACCAGCTCCTACTAGACTAATACAGGGAAATAGGTAGTCTTTCCCTCGCAAGCAACATTCCTCATATGAGCCAAATTACTGTCGCGTGCAGCCACTTTCTTTTCCACGGCGAGCCGTTCTTTTTTTTGCTACCAAAAATAATTCACGCTGTCCTTGTAAATCAAATTATAAAATCAAGTCCTTACCTCTCCTTCAGGAGTGTCGGAGGGACACAACATACCCCACTGGGAAGGCTGCAATGATCGAGGACCGCTGACTTTACGTGTCTTTTCAAACTAAAAATAAATAATTGATGAAGTATAAGTTTTACAACATGCATTGCATTTACGCTTCACTTGTTCAGTAGTAATGATTTGAAAATTGTTAGAAGAAAACTGGGAAAAAATAATCTATAAAAAAATAACTACATATGAGCTTCCAGAGCATTCATTTTATCTCTTAATTAAGTGTGTAAAATCCCTCCAAATATATGACAATTTTCACATTTTTCACAGTTTTTTAAGATGCTTAGTCTACACGCAGGCTAAGTCTACGCAACGCACAGCTAAAACAACTTTTGTATGACTGTGAAACAGGACGGCAAGGCATGGTACAGAGCGCAGATTACCTGACTAGTGATTCTTGTCATCATTCCTAGAGCAGAAATGAAAGAAAGCCTGGAAAGAACCTGCGGATATCAACAATGTGTACACATCAAACAGATTTAGTTTTGCAAGGTACAGATTTACACCTCTTATCAAAAACGCATTGCATCGTATAATTTGTCGCCACGACAAAGTACAATACAATACACTTTATTTAAGGAGGGTGACACAATCTAACACGTGACCCTAGGTCTTGATGGACGTCAATCAAGGCGTTTCCATGACATTTCATAGATCGACACGTACCCTTGAAAACGTTTACGATGATCCATGAAAACACCTTGATTGACCTCGTACGTGAGAAAATAAGTCGCACAAATGCATGTTATAGTACCAACCTGGGTTACACCTGCTCGATTCATGTTGAATCTCTTGATTACCCAGTTACCCTAAGGGGAAAATATATTAATATGTTATTTGATCAGATTTGTTGATAAAGATCAGAAGTCTCTCCGCAGTCCTAAACTAGCAGTACTTTTGCTGTACTGGGTCCCAGTCATCACCATTTGAGCCTGCAATGCACTGTGGTCAAATAACGGAGATTGCGCACTAATAACAAACGCAGCACTCAAGGTCTTCCAGGTGATCTCGGAAAGCGCGAGATTTTCTGACTTGAAAAATAACAAATTCCTAAGATGACCGCGTGCTTAGAGTCCTGCACGAAACATTGGCGTGAAGGACGCCATTTAGTTTTGAGTTGGATTTGAATATATCATAGCTGTACATTTCAAGTCTCAAATGTTTCAATTATGTACAAGTAAAAAGTGACAAGAAAAAGAAGATATAACCAGCTAAAAACTGGTGTGAGCTGCGTCGGTGTTTCTAATGAAACAGTAATAATAAAGAGGTGTATTATACACCGTGAAAAGATGAAAAAACTAGCTTACTGACGTTTCTGACGCTAGTCCTTCGTCGGAGTAAAAGAGAAAGAGGTGGTAGAAAGGAGTGTATATAAGATAGAATAAGACAAAAGCAACCAATGACTAGCGTCCGAAACGTCAGTAAGTTTTTTCATCTTTTCGTGGTGTATAATTTACCATTTTTATTATTACTGTGACAAGAAAAGCTTATTTTAAGTAAGCGATTATCCGATTTTGTACTTCGTATAGCCAACAAGATTTACCTTACGAAGGTTTTTGTTTCGAAAATGATTGAAAACTTGATAATATGTTAAAACTGCTATCTCGTAGTGACGTGTGCGTATATAAATATTTTAATAACAATAAACCACTTTTTTTATTTAATGTTGTATTTGCGTTCTATTCTTACATGTGTTACGGTCTTGATTATTACAAATCCACACATATCTTGTTGCTTTTTCTGCTTCTCGGGGCGCGCAAAGGTCTATTGGGATTGATTCAGCAAACGCGATTCGCAATCTGATTGGCTAATGGATTTCCGTCAGATCACCTGGTTTATAATACATGAAAACAACGCAGTTCAAGCTGCGCCAATAATTTGTACTGGGAAAGAAAAAATGTCGAAAGTTCCATTAGCAGATGATGTACTTACTGAGGATATTGCATGCACCAGACCATTGGTTATCAGGTCTTGTCTCATGTGCTTCACGATGTCAAACTGAAAATGGACATGGCACAAAGAGACGCTATGTTAGTAACGAGAGAACCTACATAGCACTAGCACTAAAATCTAGAATAATAGAGATTTGTATTTAGTCTATAAACTAACCTGTGCTGCACGAGGCCTGGGTATCGTCTGATCTGCAATTTTCTTCAACTACACAAAAAATAAATACGGTCACCCAAAACCATGACCTTTATCACACGGCGCGATGCTCATTCACATAAGAATAATGAAAACCTTTGTTTAACCACGCATATACTCATCCTGAAACGCTCAAAAGCGAGGCCACGCGGTAAAATCTATTGTCCTGTCAACATGACTGTGGCGTGATAAAGGTCCATTTTCAAAATTAATCCAAATCCCAAACTGTTTCCTAATTAATAACTTCCTTTTTCTTAGAAAACTTCCATTATTCACAGTACCTAGCTAGACTCACCTCTCCACAAAATCTTTTGAAAAGATCTTCAAAAAGTAAAGATAGAAGCTGTGATAAAAAGCAAATGAAAAAAGGAGAGTAAATTCCACATACACCACACCACATCAGATCACACCACACCACACAACACCACGCAATACCACACCACACCACACCACACCACACCACACCACACCACACCACACCACACCACACCACACCACACCACACCACGCAACACCACACCACACCACACCACACCACACAACACCACGCAACACCACACCACACCACACCACACCACACCACACCACACCACACCACACCACACCACACCACACCACACCACACCACACCACACCACACCACGCAACACCACGCCACGCCACGCCACGCCACGCCACGCCACGCCACGCCACGCCACGCCACGCCACGCCACGCCACGCCACGCCACGCCACGCCACGCCACGCCACGCCACGCCACGCCACGCCACGCCACGCCACGCTAAACTGAACAACACACCTAACTAAACTACACAATACAAAATTACACCAAGCAACAACAAACCATACGACGCACCTATCTAAGCTACACATCACGTTACCCAATTACCTGTCCGGCGAGTTCTAATCTCTTGTTGCCATAGTAATCTCTATCGTCTACATGTGCCTTTAACAAATCACAGTTCATCGTGAGTTAATACAATTCTGAGGTTGGAGGAATAACACGGTAGAGTTGGTATCGCAGTCCATTGGCGACGGAATAAACGCCATTTTGGAAATATTTCCCCTACAATAGTGTCACAACGTGGAGCGCTCAAACAGTGCTCACCTCGTTGGCAGATGCTAGAATTACACGTCGAATCATCAGTGCCATGTACACACACTTCGTTCTGTAATTATACTGTTGGACCTGGAACAAAACCCACAAATTTCACCACCTGAAGAACTCTTGGAAGATTCAACGTGGGCTTTCCATTTACTTGACAAGACTCAAAAAGGATACAGGTAGAGAATTAAGGTCCTATTTCTCCAACAAAGACAAACACAACAACAACAAAGACAATCACCAAGAAGCTTCCAGGTTTGAGTGTGTGCGTAGTGTTTATGACAACCTTCAAAGGCAATCCTTAAGGCTGGTTTTCACTAGCGACATAAGCGACGGAAGCAGAAGCATAAGCATGATCATAAGCATATAAGATCGTTATGTTCTAGTGTAAATGAATGTGACGGAAGCATAAGAGAAACAATAGGAAGTTTCCCGTGCAGGGGACTGAGTACGAGAATTTGATTGGCTTACCACCTTGTGCTTCTGTATGTGAGCGACGGAAGCATACGAATCTGGTTTTCACTAGCGACATAAGGACGAAAGCAGAAGCATGAGCATAAGGAAAGGAAACCTTCCGTTCCTTCTGCTTCTGCTTCCGTCGATGTTCTGCTTCTGCTTACATCTCCGTTTTTTTAATTTTAACAGAAACATAAGACGTTTTACGTTTCTGCTTCTGCTTCCGCTTCTGCTTCCGTAGCTAGTGAAAACCAGGCATTAATTACAGTCAATTCTCGCCTTGCGGACACCCCGATATTAGGACACCTTGCTATTACGGGCAGGAGAAAAATCCCCGACAAAAATACTGACAAAGAAATGGCCGTAAATCATTTTCGCTATTACGGACGCTCGCTATAACGGAGACGTGAAGTGACGGTCCTGAAGCTGTCCGCTGTAACGAGAGTTGACTGTACATGCTTGAGTCTTTGTCGAGTACTGTACTTACAGGTATGTGTGCCAGGAGAACGTGAGCCAACAATTCCCTGGCTTCATCCACTTTGCTTCTTGATTTGCCCCAGGTGGTTCGAACACGCACTTTCTTACCCATGTACTTTAAGGCCTGCAATTGAAAACAACAGCCATGCTTAATGACAACAACACAATGATGATGTTGTATTTTGGATAATCTACAACAAACATCTTCAACATGCACCGACATCGTTATCACCATCACAATTATCATTTTGTCAACAGATACTCCTACGAGCGGTAAATAACAGACACGCCATCCATCTACATCTATCTACACCGTCGCCTGATGAAGACTAACAATTTGCAGTCGAAACATTGCAGTCCCTCAATCGTGACACAAAATTAAATTATTTATTAGGGCATTATTTTTTCCGATAACACCAAAAACGGTTTGAAATTCAAACTGAACTTGATTCTTTTATTCATCAACTCCAACCTCCACTTAAAACCATTGTTTCTTGATTAGTGAAGCCGGCTTATATTTTATTCTATTGAATATTATTTACAATTTTCAATACTTTGTCAACAAAGTACTATAGCTTTGCTGATATTAGACGGTACATGGCAATATTCAAAATAAGGGTTGTCTCACCTGTAATTGTGTGTATATCTGTAGTTTATGGCATTCTTCAAGGGAAGGGGTAAAATTACCCACAATATCCTCCTCACAGCCAACCATCTGAACAATCTCTTGCTCACTTTCTAGACCCATGGCCTTGAAAATAACTACAACAGGAAGGTCCTAGTACAACATAATTAAAATGATATCAATCTCATGAATTTTCTGATCTACATGTCTAATAATAATAATAATAATAATAATAATAATAATAATAATAATAATAATAATAATAACAATAACAATAATAATGACATATTGAAGGTTACAATAAAAGTAACAAAAATCATATTAAGATCTATGAAAATCTAAAAACCTATATTAATAATTATAGCAAGTACAGATAAAAGTTAATAATAGTTAATAAAAACTAAAATAGGATACTAAAGCTGTACTGCTAAATTATATTTACAGTAGAACGTAGCCTATTTACGAAACAATTTCGAAATCTTTCAGTATTTACTAAGGGCATTTGAGATGTTTTTGTTCAAAGCCTTGATGATTTTTTATTGTAGGAAGTAGAGAAAACAGTGGATGGTGCCTATCATTACTAATTCTAGTGTAGAGCCTTCTAGCATACTTTTCTAAAAGTTCGTAAAAAATAACCAGTTGGGAAATGTAACGTTTCTTCAAGCATCTCTTATATTCTTGATGACTGTCAATCATTGATCCAATATATTCTAATACTTGGTATCAATTAAACCAGCTGAATCAATTACATAATTAACTCATTACCAGCTCAGCTAAATGTACATGCACAATACATGATTAGTACTCAATTATGTGGTTTCAACAAGATAATATCTTATTGCTCGGTATCAATCAGCTGAATGTATCTGATGTATCTTATGACTCCCTTTACAGGGATAGCTGATAGTAATACCAAACAATAATGGAGAAGATGAATAATAATAATAATGATGATGATGATAATAATGATAATAATAAATAATAATAAATAACAATATTAATGGTAATATTAATAATAATTAATAATTATTATTCTTAAACGTGCATCACATGACATCTCCATGCTATGTGGAAAATATTGAGTTATCACATACTGAGAGCCTGACATCAGGCCCCAATATCAATAGCAGGTGAGAATCAAGGATTGTGATACCACATACCTCTGTGAGGGTGTTGTGTTTCACGTAAAATTTTCCACCTTTTGTGATGATGTCCGTTTTTGTCTTCCTTTCTGCAGTTGAGCTAAGGAAAGCAGGTTTCTATGAGATACCATGCCATTTGATACATACCATACCATAATATATAATGTCAAGGAATAGTACAAAGGGGGAGAGGGTTGGTCATATTCGTATGGTACAAGTGATATCCTAACAAAGTTCAATGGAATTTAACATTTAGTCATGGTTTCTTTTGTTATAAAAACTAACCAATATGGTGGCCACATTCTGACCCATGGATACATACAACCTAATGAATACTATTGTAATGTAGTTATCCATAATTAATACGTGTGCTCTGATTGGTTAATTATTGTGCATGAGTGTACATTAAGAAATGGATGGTGCACACTGAGGTGACTGAGTAGCACACACTATGTAATGAAGATTCTGTTAGAACAGAATTTTATTGATAAACAAATATAATTGTTTTATGGTTTTGCTATGTTATAAAAGCAATGGTCAACGCTTAGCTGTGCATAGAAGCACTAGTTTACAAACTTACAGCTGTAAGCCTTAGGGTAGAATCTTTTGACTTGGTAATACAGTACCTCAACCTAAAAGTAAGACCCGCCTTAAAACATCAATGTTACTTTGCTTGGAATACCTGGTAACAGAGCAGCAAACATTGCCTTTCCTGTCTGTATCCACTATCATTCTGTTCTTGGAGAGTTGTTCCTGGATCAGTATAACCTTCTCTGTGCCATTCACAATAAAGTATCCTCCTGTTGAAGGAAAAATTAAAAGGTTGCTTATTGGCATTCATCCATCAAAACATTAGTGTCTGTGAATCATAGGCCAGGATGATATGAAAGCTGCTGCACTCCAGTCCTTCCAGTTAAATTATGAAGAGTTTGCATATTTCATTTGTCTCAAATCTTCCTGCAAAGGTCCTGTTACAGTGTGCAATTTCTCAGCAACTTCCCTTGCAATGCTTGAAAATGTAACACTGCAAGTTGCTGAGGTGAGTTGTTACACTGCATCACAATCTCAGCTTGCAACATTATCTTGTCCTGGGTAGGACTGGGGCAGAACTTGCAATAATATTTGCAAAAAATATGCCTTAACATAGAGAGAAAAGTTGTACATGTGGGAGGGGCGATACACTGTGTAATGGTGTTGGCAGTTGTCGAAACTGTTGTGAAAGTAGAACTGAGTTCTACTTCATGCAACACCATATGTGCAGAGTAAAAAGAGAAACAAAACTGTGAGATAACCGGATGTGTTACACTGTGCCATTCTCCAGCAACTTGTCTCATGACCGCATTGCAAGACAATTACTTGCTGAGAAACAGTGTATCAGGACCTTAATATTTATTTATTTACTGTTAGTATATACACTTGATTGCAGAAAGGTTGTAGTATACATTTATACAAATAGCTAATTTATTCAGTATATTTAATTATATGCAAAATAGAAAACTCGCTTTATTCATTATTTGTTTCATTCAATGAATGTCAAAATATTTTATTCTCTCATTTTACATCCTACAGATTATATATCAATTGGTCTTGAGAGTTAAAAAGTAAAATTGCAATATGCATCTCATTAGGTATTTGCAAAAATGTATAAACGTATACTACAAAGTTTCTGCAATCGAGTGTAATCAAATGTGTATCAATTCATACCTGGGTCAATAGGGCATTCATTTAGTAAGGCCAGCTCAGCAGGACTTTTGCCAGTCAATACACAATTAGAACTACGAAGCATTATTGGCATTCTGAAGAATATTACAATATAAAATAAGTCAAGAAAGGTCAATCTTGGGACATTAAAAAATCATGTATTCATCATGGTTCTCAGTCAGTACATGTACCTGTACTTTAAACTGTTAAGGCCTTGTACTTTAAACTTTTAAGGCCTTAATTGATAAATACACACTGTCAGAGCAATTTTGTCTATAACTTGTCTTGAACAGCGTTGAGACACAAGTTGCAAGACTGTATACACAGTGCAAAACGTAGAAACAAATTAGTACTTTTTGCAAAGATTGCTGCGACTTGTCTTGAAACATTTTTCAGATTGCTCAGTAGGTTACATGCTGCAATGCTACATGCAGCTTGTGTGGCAATGCTGTCGCATCACCAGTCGCAGAGAAAATTGCTACATGTAATCACGCTTTTAAACCTAGTGAGACAACTTGTAATTTTATCGACACTCTACAACAACCTTTGGTAGATAAGGCAATGCGCAATTTACCTATTATGTTCTTATTATTAACCTTTGGGCTGATCTATGAAGTCAGGTTATGGCTAAATTACAGATCAAATTGAATTTTAACTATATATTTTTTTGAAGTCATAGAATAAATTTGATATCTGGCTTATTTTTTGTGTTTTGTTTTTTTAATAGCAAGATAACTGCTTACCTGCCTATCGGTAGGCTGTTTCTCACAACTCTCTGAAATAGAAAATTATTAATGCAATTTTTTTATCATTTAATTATATTTACAAGAAGTACAATCATATACTGTACCTTTAAGAGAGCAGAGCACTACCAAGTCTAATATGCAAAAAAAAACCTTTGTAATAGAAAATTGAATTTCTGATAGGAATTTTACAATCATATACCTTTAAGAAAAAAGATCAATCCTAAGTCTCATATGCATGGTATATCACCCTTGTCAGGTTTCCCATTGTTTACCTGTTGTCCTCTTGTGTATTCAATATCCACAGTTATTGGAGCAGAGTATGTCATATCTCTTAGGCGACACTTGAATTTTAATATGAGAAAAAGGTAGGATTTAGTGAATAAGCTAAAGGAAAGCATTTATAAAATATAATGTCACTCACCTCATGAGGAGATATAGGTTTTGTAATATTAAATGATTCTTCAACATCTGGAGTTCCAACATAGATATTGAGGAATCTTATTTGAAAAAAGAAACAAAAATATAGGAAAATTTTATACCTACATGTTGACAATTTTTTTTATTAATTTCAGGGGCCGAAGTTCCAGTCATTTACAGCAGGAAAGTTAAACAAAAAACAAACGATATAACTAGTTTGTAATGTTTCATTCTTAAGCAACCCCGTTCTAATTCAGTCAAATTGTGCTTTTAATTAGTGAATAAAGCATACAGTAGTTAATCATGTTGTTTCACATACACCTATATGGCCACAATGCTTCTTCTCACTTTTGTCATGCTATTATTTGTTAATTAAATTATAGATCTTTATATATTTATTTCTGCTCATTTACTAGATAAAGTCTGCTTATAGTTAGATGTTGGGGAGATTGGGGTGAGGGGATTGTGGAAGAGGGGAGAGGGGAGGGAGGGAGGGGAGGATGTTGTAGCAACTTTATATCCCTTTCCCCCTTTTCTCCAATCCCTACGTTTCTCGCCCCAATCCCCCAACACCAGACAGATGCTATCATGCAGTCTACACTATAATTATCATAAGGCAGTGAGATACTCACTTTAAATACCAAACAGAGTCTGCATCTGTAGTGATTTTCTCATTTGCTTTAATAATCTTCTTGATCTTGGTACAAAAATGTTATAAAATGTATTTAAAAACCAAATTGTGTAAGTTCAAAACATATACTTTTACCCAATCATGTTTTATCTACTACACTAGAGCACAAACACTAAAAGTGTGCAACACTATGCGCTATTTAGTAGTAAATAGTGCTAATTGAAGAATAGAAAACAATAGGATTAGCATAATTTAGTGGTATTTATGTTACACCTTATATTGTTTGTAGTTCTATGATGCCAGCATGGTTTTTGCATATATATTTTTCAATATTGTCTTTTACGAAGCTCATGGAAAACTCCAAGAATACCTCCTCCTTTGAATAAAGTTCAAGAATGGCACTAATTTCTGATTGCCGGGGTATGAGATTAAAATCAATGTCATATTTCCATGGGATAGGGAGGGAGAATTAAGGATACACGTAGTTAATATTTTACATGCACATGGGTAGGTACTGCAGACTAAGGTACTGCAGACAGAGGTTTGAGTTTTATATTTCAGCGATATTTCACATTGCATTCTTCCCTTTACTCCCCCCCCCCTCTCTCAATATGTATGCACTAAAACATGAAATGACCTAAACCACCTACAACCACCTCACTAGCAATCTAAAACCACCTAAAACAAGCCATAAATGTCTAAAAGTAAGCCATAACCCCCTGAAACAACATGTACGAGTTCATGAAATACGAGAATTGAACAAAATCTTTAACCTTGTTCTGCCTTACTTCTAGACATTTATTGCTTGTTTTAGGTGGTTTTAGATGATGTTTGTGAGGTGGTTGTTGGTGGTTTTAGGTGGTTGTAGGTGGTTGTTGGTGGTTGTAGGTGGATGTAGGTCATTCCATGTTTTAGTGCAAACATCCTCAATCAGAACAAGCAGTTTCCACCCTGAAGAAACCCAATCATTGTGATCTCAGCAGTCTCTACAAAATATATCTACAATAAAAGATACCAACCTCAACATTGATAAAATAGTTGAATGAATCTATGTGTTGCTTCACCAGACCTTTGACCTATAGATGATGGAGATAAAAACACGGTCATCTTACACTGTATCTTTTGTGCAAAACTCTCAAGAATTTGAAGGAATAAAACCCACTTTCATCATTTAATACATTACCTTTAAGAATGCAGGTAGGAGTTTCCATTTATCCTTTGGGGAAAGAGTTGGGAGTTTTGAGTCAGTAATCATTCCTAATGATATACATAAATAGCGCACATGAGATAAAATAGTTTTACAAAACTTGCTACACATTAGGAGTCTATTTACCCACCTTGACGGTCTTTATGGGCCTAGCAATATTTTCTATCGATTCCTTCTCTTTATTTGCGTCCATTTTATATTTTCGCGAAGAAAACCTGTTGACGAAAATATATTCTTACAATTTTCACTCCCTTTCTTCACATTTTGCGCCCAAAGTCACAAAATCGACAGGCGTTCCTAGTACTAGTAATAAGACCGCGAGGAGTATGAGCACTAATTCTAAACATTTATATCAAAACCTGTCTTCAAAAAATAATTTAGAAATCAAAGTATTAAAAAAGTCGGGATATTTATAAGTATTATATATGCCGACATTAGGCAATTTTTTTTTAGATAATTCTAAGCGCTCGAATAGAGTGTCAAAACGTTATATTCCCCCATTCCCTCCCCCCCCCCCCCCCCCGAGGAAGTATTTGTCATTTGTCTGATAGGGCATCATGGGAACGAGAAAATATAGTTGTAAATAATTATCAGCAGCTTGGTGAGGGAGGAGAATTATTTTGTGGTTTACGGCAGATCTCTTCATCCGATTTCTTAAAGCTACTGACCAAACGCTCCTTAGACAATTCAAGAGGGTTTCTAACATGTTATCTATGGCTTGAAGTGGTATTAACCAGCAGCGATAACCACATCAATTTTCTTCTGCAAAATTTCGCCATCTTTGCTCGTCGTCTTGTTTCGCATTTCTTGGTAATTTGACACATTCTCCTTAGTTCTGGATTCCTTTAGCTGTCGATTATTTATTCGCAGGTATGTGAGCTTTCAAACATTTAATTCTCCAGTTGCCAACCGATACATTTTTTGTGTTTTATTACGCTAATAACGTTTTATGTTTACTGTACTCCTCATATGTGGTTGTAGTTAACAGTTTTATAACATAAAAGTGCATTATTCTATAGTTCCTAGAGTATTATAATTAATGCCAAAATAAATATAGAAATAATGAAATAAGAAGAATAAAGGAATTAAGCCTACTTGTCAAGGGAAGTCCCAAGGAACTGTTGTATAGTGGGAAAATCTGTTTATTTTATATATCAGCTCTGTTTTTATGCATTTTATTTCAGATTATCATTGTATTAGTAAAAATACGCAGGTGATTATAGAAAATCTCGAGCTCTGATTGGTCAAGAAACTCACACTATCACACGATAATCACCTTGAGCGAAAATCCAAAATGGCAGCCAGCCGCTTTGTTGCGGTTACCGAAAAAAATACCTTTTATCTTTTTTTTCTTTTTTTGAAGAATCACCTTTATTTCACAACAATTATTTGTCTGAGCCTCAGTGATTATTGAGGAATATTTACACTGTACCTCTTAACTCAAAGACTCGCGGTAAATATTCCCCAATAATCACTGAGCCTTCGGCGAATAATTGTTAAATAGTTACTCACATAATAGAGGCTTATGCAAACTCATGTGATGGCAGGCATGACAGGAGGCACAACAATAGAGGCTTTTTCCCTGAGAAAATGAATTCTTTCTTGGATAATTAATTAAATTTTTTGTGATGTACAAAGCCCTCTATATGTCATGTGTAGACTAATACATTGTAGTTGGTGTTTAGAGACATTAGCTGCAGTGTGATGTTAATGTGCTAAACATTATCACAATAGTTCTTGTGAAGTTGTTTTGTTTTATCAGCTAGGGAATCCATCCCTGTTTGGCATCTATCAACTAGTGCTACTGTATGTACTGTACACTCAAGTGCAAAATCATTGTCAGTTTTTAACGTAAAAAAATAGAGTTGAGAATCATCCACTAAACCACGCTCAATGAACTTACCAGCTCCATATAATTAATAGGTTCATGAAAAAAACTCTGCCAACAACATGCAGCTAATTACGCAAATCCATGCAATTAGGCAATCGTTACCGTGACAGTATTATGAATATGACCAATCTGACTTCTCTTGACTCTGACTCTTCACTTGACTCTGAAGATGACTTCCGCTCAGGTTGTTGAAATGTCATGCAGTCCCATCAAACAGTCTTTCTCAGGACTACATCCACCCGGATGATCATAATACAAATATTATTACTTCAATTAACGTTCATTCATCTGGGTTCAGGCCATTCTATACAATAAAAAATAGAAGCTGAGACCGTAATGGTGCATGGGAATTGCGTTAGATGTATCTAGTGATTGAAAGGAACTTTTGGAATGTTCATAAAATTTGGCACTGACAGAAAGCATAGCGGCTTTTAAAACTTGTTTCATATCGGCTGTATACACTCAATTGAAGAATCATTGTCGGGTTGAGAAACATAGAACAAAACCGACAACGATTCTTCAATTGAGTGTATGTTAAATGAATACATCATTAAGGAGAATTGTGTTATTTCATATAATACCTCTTGGTCTCAGCTTCTTCTTTCTATGTTTTAAACCTGACAGTGATTTTACAATCAAGTATGGACTGAATTTGTAAAGTTCTAGCCAGGCTAAAGTCAATTTGTAATAATAATAACTAACATATGATGATAACAACAGCAACAACGACAACAATAATGACCATGATCGTGAATAAAATACTACTGTATGTTTTTCATCAATAAACTTACAGACAGTTCAAACACTGCTCCTCAGACCTTCGAACACTTCTTAGATCTTGATATTTTGTTTCTTTTCTTTTAAAAAAAAGCCAGAAGCAATAATCATTAGGTTTTGAATTTTTCAGCCAAGGCAAATTTTCCCCTTGTCAAAAATCCTTGTAAACATAGACAAATCAGTATACTATTACTATTACTATTACTATTACTATTACTATCACTATCACTATCACTATCACTATCACTATCACTATCACTATCACTATCACTATCACATCACTATCACTATCACTATCACTATCACTATCACTATCACTATCACTATCACTATCACTATCACTATCACTATTACTATTACTATTACTAACTGTATTTTTCTGTTTGTTGTTGACCTTGTGTCCATGAAAATTGAATATTAGTCCTTAAAAAGTCCTTAAACTTTGTATTACAAAATCTGTAGGTACCATTCTACATACATAGCAAAATGGATATTTTTTATCAGTTCTTTAATTGATAAACTCAATTATTTTCCCCTCTCATTAGCATGGATTTCACCCAGCAACTTGCTGAAGAGGACAAAGTTCCTGTTCCACCCTACAAAGATCTTGATCATTGTAACAAGGGATTTCAGGTTATGAATGCACTCAGGCACCAGAACCAGCTGTGCGATGTCATATTGAAAGCAGGAAATGTTGAAATTCCTGCTCATAGAGTGGTGTTAGCTTCTTCTAGCCCTTATTTTTATGCCATGTTTACTGGAGAACTTTCTGAAAGCAAGCAAAATGTAGTGACCTTAAAAGAGATTGACAGCACAGCACTGGAACTGTTGGTGGATTTTGTTTACATTGCAGAAATTGAAGTGACTGAGGAGAATGTACAGGTAAAACCTGCCTGGTAACCCTTTAAGCTGTAAAGTAACATAATTGCACAAAAACCAGTTTTTTTTCATATGTAAAGAAATACATCCTGCTATCTTGAACACTTCTAGGGGAAGTAAAAAATAGTTCAAGATAGCAAGGATTTGAGAAGTAAATTAACTTTTTTGTGCAAAAAGAAATGAATATTGCTTAATGAATAGTGATGCCTTGTTGGGTGACGTGTATGAATTGATGGATGGGCATAATATAAATAGAGTAATAGTGGGGTGGATAAGTGGATGGATGAACAGAGGGAGGGATAGATTGATAGTTGTGTATATGGATGGAGTGAGGGGGTGTTAAATGGATAATGGAGTGGATAAATGGATATGGGTGTACAGAGAGAAGGAGTGGTAGGTGAATGGATGGATGGACATAGGGAGAAAGGGATGAATGGGTAGGTGTATGGATGGGTGGATGGTTGCCAAGGCAGAAAGATGAAGGGGTGGATGATTGGATGCGATTAGATAGGATATGATATGATGAATGGAAATAAAATGGAGAAACTTTAAATGAATAGACCAAGCTAGATTGAAATATGTCTAACGACTGACATCCTTCATTCAATGAATATTTGTGTTATTAACAGGTCCTTCTACCAGCAGCTAACCTTCTCCAGTTAACAGAAGTAAGAGATGCCTGCTGTGAGTTCCTAAAGGCTCAGCTTCACCCATCCAACTGTCTGGGCATCAGAGCATTTGCTGATATGCACTCATGTTCTGACCTGATGGGATCTGGGCATTGCTATGCTGAACAGCATTTCAGTGAAGTAGTTAATGGGGAAGAGTTTGTTGGTTTACCCTACATGCAAGTAGCAGAGCTAATATCAAGTGATCAGTTGTGTGTTCCATCAGAAGAAAAGGTAATATTGATACATTCTAAATAAAAGGATGCCTATGATGGTGGCAATTGGTGTTGGTGATGATTGCCAATGATAGCATGGTGGGGGAGGGGGGTGGTGTGCATGGCAGTGGTGACGGTGGCGGTGGTTAAGGTGTTGCTTATGATGATGGTATTAAAGACGATGATGATTGTAGTTCATGATGATGATGGTGGTGGTCGTAGTAGTTGCTGATGGTGGTGGTGCTGGCAGTGGTGATGGTAAATGGGATTTAGCAGTGGCATTTCTACAGAGTAGAAATTCATCCACTGTCATTCCAATTTGAATTTACTCGGAGTTGATTTTTGCTTAGGGAGGAATGCTGGGGAACCCGGAAAACCTTCAAAGCAACAAACAACTCTACTCACATACGACACTGAGCTCATCGAGACTCGAACCTGGGTCGCATTGGTGATAGGCGAGTGCTCTCACTGCTACGCTACCTGTGCTTCCCGATGATGGTGATGATGATGATAATGATATTAATGATGATGATAGAATGTGATCATTGCCGATGATGGTGATGACAATGCAAATCTTTTAATATGAGCTTTAAATCTTGCCAGGTGTTTGAATCAGTAGTCAGGTGGGTAATGCACGACCCAGAACACAGACAAGATTGTCTTGCCCAACTGATGGAGCATGTGCGACTTCCGCTTCTCTCTCGGGAGTACCTTGTCAGCCGAGTAGAGACAGAGGCTTTGATCAAGAACAATGTTGCTTGTAAAGACTTTCTCATAGAAGCGCTAAAGTATCATTTATTGACGAGTGAACAGAGGTCAATGCTACAGACACCCAGAACACGACCCAGGACACCCATTGGGTTACCTAAGGTTATGTTTGTCGTTGGTGGGCAGGCACCCAAAGCTATACGAAGGTAAGAATCTTTATCCTTAAGCTGTTTTCTGCGGCAAAACAACACGAAACGCTCAATTTTTTACTTAGGGAGAAAAAATAAAAAAATAAAAAACGAAGCCAAAAGCTTTGCTAATCTGAGATCTAACCTTAAAACAAACACTGGACTGATATAACTCAAGGCACGGCTAACTCAGATCGAATTGGAAATTAGCATGTTCGGTTTTGTGAAGGGAGGATAACCGGTGGCCCGGAGCTATAATCATAAACAACTCTGCTCACATGTGATGTCGAGTCAAGCAAAAGAGCACACGCAAAGGTCTATGTGCTTGGCAACATGCATATTGATTTACGGTAGATGGCCGATTGATATGTTGTACATTTCGTTTGTGCACAAACTGCAGCGTCACTTTCTGTTAGTGTTACGTTATTCACAAGCAGATCGAACAGTGCTTAAACACGGCACCGACACGACACAGCATAACACGTACGATACGTTGGTTTTAACATTCATACGAAATCTGTCTGTCACATAAGTTCAGATTTCACGCTTAACCCTTAATTGTATCACTTGTTTTCAGTGTCGAATGCTACGATTTTAAAGCAGAAAAGTGGTATCCTGTGGCCGAGATGAACTCTCGTCGTTGTCGCGCCGGTGTGGCTGTTCTTGACAGTCTCATCTATGCTGTAGGTGGTTTTAATGGTTCTTTACGCGTGCGCACGGTCGATTGTTACGACCCCATCAAAGATCAGTGGCGTCCTGCTGCTTCAATGGAAGCACGACGTAGCACACTAGGGGCGGCTGTGCTGAACGGGTTGCTTTATGCTGTTGGTGGCTTTGATGGCACGACTGGACTTAGCACTTGTGAGGTCTATGATCCCAAGTTAAACGAATGGCGACCTATCGCAAATATGAGTAGCCGACGGAGTAGTGTCGGTGTAGGAGTGTTAAACGGATTATTATACGCGGTCGGTGGTTATGACGGCGCATCAAGGCATTGCCTGAGTTCCGTCGAGTGCTACAACCCTAACACCAACGAATGGAGTCTGGTCAGTGATATGAGCACCCGGCGTAGCGGAGCGGGAGTCGGAGTTGCAGAAGGAGTCATGTTTGCAATAGGAGGACATGATGGGCCTCATGTTAGAAAGAGCGTGGAATCTTATAACCCTGATACAAACACATGGAGGTCTGTGTCAGAAATGAGTATGTGTCGACGAAACGCAGGGGTTGCTTCAGTTAATGGACTGTTATTTGTTGTTGGGGGAGACGATGGATCGACTAACTTAGCCTCAGTAGAGGTTTATAACCCTCGAACAGATCAATGGGGATTGCTTCCTTCATGTATGAGTATAGGGCGCAGTTATGCTGGTGTTTCTGTCATAGATAGGCCAAACCCAAAATGATGATATCTGCCATGGATCTTGACTGAGGTCAATGACATGTCACCCGGTGTATGTGAGATTTTCAAAATGTTCCTGGGGATTGCGCTCAGTTCACACGCTAGGCAAAGTTTATTGATGTGATGATGGTCAATACATGTCAATAGTTAATTTTGTTATAGGTTTTTCGATTCCACTAAAGCCAAACTAAAGTTGCCAAACAAGATAAAGAACAAAGTATGATTAGTTTTATTTTAGTAATTTGCTATAGGCTCAAAGCTAGAGATCAGCCATGATAAATAGGGGTAATATTCAAAATAGGAATTAAGGATGGTATGTTATAAAAAGCGGTGTGAAATGGGAAAACAATACATAGCAGTGGTTCATATTTGCAATGTTTTTCAACCTGTAGCATTGATTCTTAGGGAAAAACGACTGGCCCTTATTAGAACAGTTGATCCAATGTGACAATCAGACCAGTCGAAGTATTACAGGGTCAACGGGGGGGGGGGGGGGGGATAATCAAGTTTTAAATATAATAAAACGGTCAAATCACGGTGCAGAAATTATTCTTTACTAACCAGGCTGTAGTTAGCTGCAGTTGTGTCTGTTTGTTCTTATTATACAATTATTTCATCAGCTATTAATAGTAAAGTGAAACATTAGCAGTTGTAAACCGCATTTCTCTACTGCCACTTTAGATTTTAATTGTACAAAATGCCAAAGACGGTTGTACAGATCATATAATTAGGAAAACAATGTAAATAAAACGATATTCATATGACTGGCCTGATTCGTATACACAGAGAAAGATGTTAGGGAGACATATATTGGGCGTTGTTGAAAGGTTATAAAAAAAACCGCGCTGAATGTAGCTACCAACTAAGCAGCCAACTTAATATTTCAAAATATTGCTTCTACGAGCAGCATAAGACACCCCTCCTTAGAGGTATGGTATGTTATTGAAAAAGGTGACATTTATGAACACAAAAGTTACGAAACTCAAACTAAGAACGTGTAAACATTGAATGAAAAGTCACTTAATCAAAAAACTTGAAAAACAATTTACAGGGCACCCACTATAGAATGATATCTCATAATGAGTAATGGGTTATTTATTTATAGTTAATAATAATTAATTCACAAATAAACAGTCTATAATATAGAAGATCGAGGCTGGTTATATTGAAATATGTGATACTTTCTTGCAATTGCACACTCAGAAACCGAAAAGCACACAAGCACGATTAATTCATAAAAACATTTACACGCATTTCAGCTACATCTAAAGAACTTTTACTAGTAGAGTGCACACACTAAAACCGTGAACATTAAATAGTACTAATTAGTACTATTTCATACAGAATCCTTTGTTTTCTATTGTTTAATTATCACTATTTAGTGCTAAAAATTAGTATTTGTTTCACGGAGTTAGTGTGAGCACTCTACTTTTACTATTATACTTTTACTAGTACTTTTAAAAGTGAATAAGCTTAAGGACCTCAAAGGAAAAGTAAACATTGAACGCCGGAAAAGTCACTGAATGAAACACATCTTGAATAATTCATAAGCCAACCTACAAAAATTTACCAATTAACTATAAGCCATTTGATAGAGACCGCACAATATATAAATAATTTACTCGCTATATATTTTGAAAAAGTTTTCGTCTTCTTTTTCGTAACTTTTTGTTTATAAATGTCACCTTTTTCAATTGCTTAAGTTAATAATCAACTTCGTTAGAGATTTATATATTGCACATTGTTAGTTGAGATGGTTTTTCATTAATAAAGGCTGTGATGTGTTTCTTTCTTTTCTTTTTTGAGATTATTTAGTGTGTGATGTAGAGAAAGACCCAGGCCTAAAACTTAAGGGAAATTTGCCAATAACGAGCAATAATGGCAAAATGCGCCAAAAGCTAGACCTTTGTATTAGTTTTGATCCCAATTTTCGTTTTGGGTTCAACACTCAAAACCTTTTTTAACAGTTAGAAACTGATGCACTATGATAAAATGCTTGTTTGAAGCGGTATTTCTAATTGCACAAAGATGTTTTGTTGCAATTGTGTTAGAAAGTGGCTTTGTCAAGCCTTTTAATAGAAAATGTATGGGAAATAAACAAATGAAGGCCTAAACCTCGTTTTCGATTCAATTTTTGCTTTGGGTTTAACGCTTTGATTCCACTTTCATCGGTCATCTCCACTTCCAAAAACAAGTTAAACTTTCTGAAAGACAAGATTTTAGCCTCGTACAACAGCCTTTTCTCAAGAAAAAAGATTTTGGCGCTCACCGCTTGAATACGAAAAATAATTCTAACTTAATAAGTAATATGCTAAAGATATTATTTTGATATTGTATCTTATACCCAATTCACACCTAAGCGTGTTTAGTTAAGCTATGTTTTCATTAGGGGAAAAATTGAGAAACTAGAAACCTACAATATAATAAAACTTTCTAAAATATTATCAGAGCAAGACAAAGGATAGTTTACATGCATTATTTTACCAAATATTGTACAGTGTTTGTAGATAGTTTCAAACTTGTTTAGTTAAACCACTTTAAAACAGGTTTAATCCTTGGTGTGAATGGGGTATTAGTTTGTATCAAAAGCTTTTCTTTGGATATATATACCATTTGCAATTTTTAGCATTCGAGGCAATATTTCGAAATATTTCTAGCTAACTTCAGAGCGGTTGTAAAAAAAAAGCAATTAGACTATAAGACTGGTTGTAAATCAAATTTATTGAATCTTTTTTTTAAACATCCATAATGGATAAAAAAAGAAAAATTAAGTGACGAATGTGAGAATAATGCTACCAAATAAACCTTTCATGTTATCGTATAGAAATACTACATGAAAGCTGTGATAAATTGCATTGATAATTTTAAGAAAACACCGACTTCACTTACACTTGAAGTTTTGAACAGCGACACAATCAAACCACCATTCCTGCTTTTTAAAAATGCGTCATCTCTTTATCGGTTATATTGATTGGGTGACAAATATGAATCTTCAAGATATTTTCTTACAGGTTTGTTACTCACTGTCACGTGATGTCCGTCCAAGAAGGCTCCATTATTTGAGGATATTATGCCTATATCAACACAGGTACACTGGTTGATGATATTTTACAAGTAATCGGAGCAATGGTTTATAAATTTAGTTATTGAATCAAGATTATCCTATAAAAAAACGTTTTACAGGACAAAAGGAACGGTTGCTGGTATCATATATGAAGGGATTTGTTGGACAAAAACCTATCAGACTGTGCACACTATAGACCTTATTTATGGTGTGACAAAGTTTCCCAATTGAATGTGACAAACCTCTAGGGGAATGAGTAGCTATTGTATTGAAACTCGCACACAAACTCGTCGGGAAATCATTGTTATTCCTTTCCTATCCTTTGGGATACTAATAATTTTTTTGAAGAATAAAAATATAAGAAAATGAATCCTCTGGAGGTTTGTCACACTGAATTGGGAAAACATTGTCACACCACAAATAAGGTTTATTGTTGGGGTTGAGGAATCAAAGCACAATGGAGGGGTACTGTAACAACCATTTATCACTCACAAGAAAACTGGTCACATTCGAAGTCACAAACGCAGTATCATGATTGTATGGGTATATATAATCTACATCTATCTCTGACATGCAAAGTCTGCCAATGCTACGAGATCATTGGGTCATATAGAAGGAAATTATATGATTAACTATTGTTAAATTAGCATTTTGATGCAAATCTGATAAACATTTTGGACCTAACTAACTATTTCTTTATACATCTGATCAAGACATAGCCATCAACGTGGTATAAAACCTGTTGGATTGTGTTACGCTCATTCAGAATTTGTATGGGAATCTGTAAACCAATGTTTGAGCTTTTTGGTGACTGTAACACAATCCAACCAAATGGGGCTAGCGCTCAAAATTTAATCTACAAAAGAAAACAACAAACACAGCCTATAATTGTACACATTCATTGTGGATAGTATTCAAGATTAGGTACATGGTGTTCTATTTACGATGCATTAACATTTCTCTTATGCTATCTTCATGGCTTTTAACAGACTTCTGTAAATAATCCTTGTTGGCCTGAATAAATAATAAAAAAAAATCAGTCAGCATCCAACAAGTAGTTGGATAATGGGTCAGTCATACTAGAAAGGGAATGAAAGGAAAAATGTTCAGGGGATGGAGTGGAGACAACAACTCTTTGAGGTTAGGGAAGGGTGTGCATAAATTCTTTCAATTTCATTATTAGAATCATATAAATGAAAGAGCAATGCAACAGTGTAGTACAGGAGCAGGCGTAGCTCAGTTGGTTAGTGCGCGACCTTCAGAGCTTGAGGTTCAAGGTTACATCCTTAGGATCTCCATGTCTGTTTCGACTTTTCTCTAATCCGTGTAGCTTCAGCTTTGAATACTCTTAAAACAGAGCACTGATGGAGATAGTGGGTAAAGTGCTCACCGTCAGCTTATATTAATAGCAGTTGAATTGAAGGAACTACTGATGTTAAATATAGGTACTTTACTCTTTACTTTACTTTTACACAACTACTACTTAACCTACCTCAATGTTTTTGATTTTCTCTTCATTTGCCTTTACTCTTTCTGATATTGTGGTCCTAACATCTGATATAGGTTGTAACACAAACCTGAAGATTGAATCAAGATTTAATAAAACACATGATGTACACACATAATAGTATACAATAGTAAACAATAATACTTCATTAAAACTACACTGCTATGTGCATCACAAAGCTTCAAAAAATTTCAAAAAAACCCTGTCCAATAATCATAGTCTCATATGTTTCTATCCTTTGAACAACAACTAGATATGTTGACTCATAATCCATACCAGCTGAGTGGTGAGCACCGTGCACAAAGCACAAGTGGACAAAATTGCCCTAAGCATTTTTGGAGCTTCAATTGCAAAGCAAACACGGCATTAAAGTCAATTTATTCTTAATTTTTCTTTCTGTAATTCTGCTTCTTTTAGTCAAAAGAAATATGAAAAAATATGCCAAAGTTGGCATACAGTAACATGGGGATGAGAGCTGGCAGAAAAACAGCTAAAAGTGCTGTGATTGGCTGAAACAAAATCACCCACTCAGCTGGTATGGGTAGGGGATTAATTGCCTATTTTTAACATGCCAAATGCTTTCAAACTGCATAGATCTTTTCATAGATCTTCACATAGACTGTACATGAAAAAAGGCTGTTTAAGACAAACTACATAGCTCTAGATGGAAGACAAGTCTTTCTAGAGTGAATGGTATAAATGGTCTGCACCAACATTAAAAATTCTGATTTTACAGAAAGGAAATACTGACATGTTCAGTGGCTCTTGCGAGCCAGCAACTAGTTTTTGTTTTAGCAATCTTGGATATATTGCTGCTTGCAATGTTCATCTGTATATAAAAATGCAAATGTCCATGATCCCTTTGCATGGCATATAGCTATCACCTATAACCTTTAGCTCTAATAGCATTTTTTCAGATAAATAGGTTATGCATGCTCTTACAAGCACTCTTACATTCTGCCTAAAGACTCATATGTTTTAGTGTCTTCCTGGAGGGTTCTGAGCTCTTGATCAGTCAGTGTTGCATGCTGGT
This sequence comes from Actinia equina, assembly GCA_011057435.1. Taxonomy (NCBI): domain Eukaryota; kingdom Metazoa; phylum Cnidaria; class Anthozoa; order Actiniaria; family Actiniidae; genus Actinia; species Actinia equina. The sequence continues at coordinate 191,716 of WHPX01000162.1, read as the reverse complement.
TTGCTCTCTTTAGCTGTTCTATTTGAGCTTCGGCTATTTTCACTTTCTGTGTTGTGTCAATCACTTTGACTTGAAGTTCTTGGAATGCCTAAGACAAAGTTACATTATTTAATAATTATAATATACTACAGTTATAATTGTCAGCAATGTCTTCTTTTCCCCCGTATATAATTCATCTCTAGCTGTCCTCCTCTCTTACACAGAAATACAAAAAGTTACAAGAAGTTGGGGACGAATTTTAGGTGTTTCGGGAGGGGATTTTAGGTCTTTTGGTTGGGAGGGGGGCTGGTGTGAGTGTGGTGTTAAATTGATTGACAGAAACCAGACATGGGTTTGTCTCACTCCGGGTTAAAACGTTACTCACTTCCATCAGGCATAAGGTTCACGTAATTTGATTAAGTAAGGTTAAAGACTAAAGTCGTGGTTGATAACAGATAAACTGACTCACTCACATGTTCTACAAAACACACCCAGTCTCGTAAGTTTACATGAATGACAACCAAACTTTCACACTATCATTGCAGTTTTTCAGTTAGATTCGCCTAGCTAACAGTAAAAAAATCAGTTAAGGTAGGCGAAGTACGCCTTTATTTACCCTTTTAAAGAAGAAACAAGTTAATAAATTAATAGATAAACATAGTAAAACGTTTTTAACCTACTTTCCTTAGCTCTGAGTCAAACGTGGTCGCCATCTTGGGAAACTGTTTACGCCCGCATTACAAAGCCGCTGGAAGAGTGCGAATCCAACACGATAAGATATCGACTACTAGTTGATGTTTCAGTAATGCATTAATTTTGAGAAAAAGACCTAATTTTGAATATAATAAGCATTTTCTTGTTTAGGAATAGCAGTACTTGAATTTCAACTAATCTTGTAATTTGAAAATTATGATTTTTTCCGTATTAAATTTAACGAATTCATTTCCGCTTTTTTATCGATTGATGTCAAAATGATATTTAGTGGAGACCCCTAAGAAAAAATTAGTAAACATGGCGGCTGTTTGTGATTGGACGCATTGTGCTTGTAAGAAGCCAGTTTCTGGACTTAAAGCTATCCAATACTGTGAACATTTAGTTTGCAAGTTATATTATCTGTAAGGGAGTACGATTTTGAAGATGTTTGTCTCTACGAGTTCCAAGGTTATGCGAAAGGCAAACTTGCTGTTGAAGTCAAGTGCATATTGTTCTTGTTTGCTTCGTCGTTTTAAAAGCAAGATCCATTGTGTTGACACTTGGACAATTCCTATCCGTTCAAATGGATTTGCTGTAGTCAATACTCACTTTACAACGTATATAAAACCATTAGACCCGCTTGAATACACAGAGAAACCTGAAATATGGCCTCACAAGCTTGATGATGGCACACAAGCCAGCGCACGTGTTTCTCTGAAACTGAGACTACCAGAAGAATCTGACTTAAAAATAGACGAAACGTTCGTAGATGAATTCACCAAGGACATAAGATATAATCCACAGTTGAATATTGAGAGTCAACGGTACTTTCTAGTGGTTAGTATCGTAAGTTGTTATGTAACTACAAATCAGGGGGGTGGGGTGGGTAGGGGTCATAGGGTAGTATGTTTAGGGAGTTACGAGGTACCAGTTTCTCTATAAACCCATGGATTTTTTTTCTGCTTATATTCCTTTCACTTGCAACCATGAAACAAAAATTAACTTACTGCATATATTAGTATTATGCAAACTCAGTAGTTGCAAGTTCCATGCTAAAGTTCCGTGTTTTTTTTTTTCACTTTCATCAATCAAAAACAGTGAAAACCAAATTTCAACAGGCAAATTGCAACTACTCATTTCATGTATTGTCATGTAACTCTACAAAGAATGTGCATAATGATATAATGGAAAAGGCCATGCCTGATATGAGACCATATCAGCACTTCTCATCTGCTTGCGATCTGGTGTGATAGAGTTTAGAGGGAGTTTGAGCATTTCTTTGTAAAATTAAATAATAAGAAACATATTGAAGCAGTAAATGTTTAACCATGAAAATGCTCTTAATAGTATGGACTAATTATCCATACAATCATGTATATAAAGCAAAAGTTGGTGTTTAATGACATTTAATACCATTGTAACATCAATTTGCGAAGCTGCTTTCATATCCTGGATTCAAACCTGAGACCCCAGAAGTGAGAGGTGAGTTATCTAACATGACAAAACCCTTGATTATAATGATAGCTAATAATGGTCATGTAAGTGTAATATTAAAATATATTATTTTATATATTAATTTTAAAATTTATTATTTATATACACCTACTTGCAAGAACGTTGACATGCAAAAATACATCCATTATTTAGTGACATAAGGATCATATTGAAAAACTAAAGAAGATCACTAAAGCCGAACTTCTGTATTTTAATGTATTCCTTTCTCTCTAAATTACTAATGTTCTAATATCGTATGACAAGTTTCTTGCAAGTAGGTGTATATATATATATATATATATATAATTTCATATTATAATTTTGTTACATAATAAAATATTCATGATATCAATTATTTTTCATGAAGGTGAAAGGTAGACCGCAGCGTAGATTCACCTTTCCTCCAGAAGACATCAGTTTAGTTCTTGAAGTCCCTACACAGTTCAATATACAAGTGAATGCATCAGACAATGCAGATGTTCATGTTGAAAATCTCGAAGGTGGCTGGATATATGAGGTAACTACTGACCAAGGAAACTGTTATTTATCTAAGCTCAAAGGTCAAGACCTTCACATATTATCTTCACATGGCAATATCACATCTAAAAGTAATTTGGTTGCTGAGTTTGGAACCCTAGCTGTGGAAAATAATGGCAAGATTTGTGTCAACAAGTTACAGGGCCGTAAGTTCTGTTTGGATTCAGAAGTGGGGACAATCAGTACTGGTGCATTATACTTACAAAGAGGAGAGGTGACATCAGTATCTGGGAATATTAGTCTTGGAGACATCCATGGTAAGTTGAAGCTCTAATCCAGGGGGAGGGAACTACATGCACATGCAAGTTCAACTGTCATTTTCTTGTTTGTTTACTTTTGTTGTGACTGAATTTGGTTTCAAACCAGCTCGAGCTATAACCGTTAATTTATAGAGTGCACGCACAGAGGCTAGTTCAACGTTCCATAGTGCTCGTGCAGAGCTGATTGCCAAAACTCAAGACATGCCGCCAGACGATAACTCAAATTCGAGATCAACACTGAAAGTTATTAGTGTCTTAGTGTCACTTCTCAGTGTCAACAAACTTCCCTCTAGAGCCAGTACACTTCAAACTTGACTTTGATTTTGATTTCTCTGAGCAACTGGACTTAATATTTGTTACTGAAACTTGGCTCAAGGATTGCATTCATGACAAGGAGATTATACCATACCGATACAGCATCTTTAGATATGATTATGACGGAATGCTGGTGGAGTCCTCATTGCTACGAAAACTGACTTTGCAAAGACTGAAAACATCGAGCTGACCTGTAACATCGAATTCTGCGCAGTCCAATGTGATCTTCAAAAAGGAGGTAAAATGCAGCCTGCTTGTTTGCATCTACAGACCGCTTGACTCTCCAGACATGTGGATTGACCAATTCCAAGTCCTGCTGAATATTCTTTGTTCCCGCCATGGCCATGTAATCATAGCAGGTGACTTCAACTTCCCTGGCATCAAATGGAATCATGAAGATACTTCTACTTCTACCCAAGCTGAATCTAAATTCTACGAAAAACAGCTGGAACGTTAATTGAAAGGTTTTACTCAGTATAGACCATTTGTTTCTTTTTCCCATTTAGAGAAGAATTGGAGAATTTTTAGGTTGAGTTCTTAGGACCGATTTAGATCAGTTTAGTTTGAATCATTTATTCGATGCCCTTTAGTTGATAGGATCTATTGTAATTGGAGAAAACCTGTAGTAGATTCCTAGCCTCTCTTATTTGATCTCTTATTATTCAGTGTTACATTTCGTAGTCTCTTTTCTTTAACCCACTAGCTATCGATAACCTAAGAGTTGGCTATAAGTAAAATAAAATATAAAATAAAATAAATAGTCAGCTTCTACTCATTGTATTCTAGATTTGACCATGGTGCAATTAAGTCCTCAAGCCAGAATGTAAATAAGTCTTCATTAGACATTCCCGACAAAATGATAAAAATAGCTTGTCTACCACTAGCAAAGGTCTTCTTGCCTATTTTTAATCAATCAATCCTTCAAGGAAAAGTACCAGAAATCTTTAAAATCTCTAAAATCATTCCAAGTTATAAAAGTGGAATAGTAACCGACGCAATTAATTATAGACCTATATCAACACTCTCACCGTTTAGTAAAAGTTTTGGAACGATTAGTTTACTATCAGTTATTGTCTTTTATTAACAAGAATAACATCTCATAACATCTAATATAGGAATCTTATATAGATTGTTTAGATACCTGAGCATTAAGATGTGCACAAACCTCTATAATTATGCATTAATATATCCTTATGTCAACTATGGGATCATGCAGTTGGGGAGGTACTCATAAATGTAATCTGACAAACTGTCTTCTCAACTAAGGAAATGTATGAGATGCATTTTCTTTCTCAAAAAAAGCGATGATCCAAAATCATACTTTAAGCTGTTAAGCATCCTTTGTATTGAAAATATATATAAGTCAAGACATTATTTACTCTTAAAACGTTGAGCAATCCTTCCGGAATATCTGATATCTTTAATGAATCTATAATATCCATGTCAGATATTCATTCTTACAATACAATATTTTTCTCTAATAATAATTTCTATAACAAATTATGGTCAATTTACATTTAATTTTAGTATTTCTAAAATCTGGGAAACAATACCCAAATCAATTAGAAGTATTCCTTATTCATCCTTCAAACAGATGTATAAGGAGTTCTTACTCAATAATCAATAACAATGTTTATATTTAATTATTTAATTTATCTCCTTTTGCTATGGTGGAAATTTATACTGTTGAATTTAATATTATACTCTAATCACTTTTGAATTGTAGTCTTTTTCTTTTTCTTTTTCTGACCCTAAATGAAAATTACAACAGCCAAGTAGGAAGCTTAGCTCCTTTGGCTGTCGTACACTTACACCTATTATATTGTTAATTATATTATAAATTCTAAATATTATTCAACTATATATATTCTTGTAATTCTTTTATATTAAATTGAATAAGTGTAAATAAACTGAAATTGAATTGAATTGTAGGTATTATAGAGGTTAACCAAGGAAAAGGTGACATATCCATTGGCTCTGTTTCTGGGGACCTGCTTGCTGTAGCTAATGAAGGAAACCTCAATCTACATCTTTCTCAACCCAACAATATTAAACTGAAAGCTAAAAAGGGTAAGATACATTTGTATAATTTACATGTATTAATAGGGTATTCTGGTTAATTACTCTCTTTGCAAAAACTAATTTCAATTTGACTTTCTTTGAGTAGTGCCCTGACTATAAGTCACTATAACGACTAGATGTCGTTTCAGATTTTTATTAAACTGAAGGTTTTTGGGTCAGGTTAATGAGGCTATTGCATCATAGGAGCCTTGCTAACAACACCAATAATCATAAGACACAAGCCAAACTATCTTAATTGATTTTGCTTATTTTCTAACACAGGAGGTAACATAACCGTGTCAATGAACAAAGAAACACAGTCAACAGCAATTCATGTGAAAGCTAAAGACATCAATATTGACCCCGTGATGAACATTTCTGTAGAGAATAAAGATGAAGGAGAAAACTTTACAGTACTGTCTGCTGCAGTGAATGGCACCTCTACTGATGATAGTCTAGGAGGTCATCGAAATACCATCAATATTGAAGCTAAACATGGGACTTTTAAACTAGAAACACAAGACTGGCTGAGTTCACTGAACTTGAAAAATATATAAGTTATGGCACTTTGCCAAGGATAGTAAGGCAATCTTACATCCTGAAAGAGTACTGGTAGAAGAGCCTTCTCTACGGTGGCTTGTAAGGGCCAACCACATACAAAAGAAATTGCCTTTTATCGCGCGATAAAGCCTCTCTGATTATCGCGCGATAAAACAACTTATCGCGCGATAAAGCAACTTATCGCGCAATAAAGCAACTTATCGCGCGATAAAACAAATTATCGCGCGATAAAGCAATTTATCGCGCGATAACACTTTACTAGTGTTCAGGCTTCTACGGCCATTTCGCACATGGACAAGATGGCGAGCGAAATTGAGAAGGTGAGTTAACTGAATTTCCGCCCTTCAAATTGGTTTTTTTTAAAGCAATTAGCATGGGAACCTTAGGAAAAGTGATTAGTTGTACTAGACTCTAAAAGAAAGCGTGTTTCCCTGCTTTATTTGATTATATGACGGTATAAACATGGTAAACTTCGAATTCCAGGTAGCTGGGTGAATTTCGTTTTATCCTTAATTAATTAATTATTTTATGTTTTTATATCGATAGCAATGCGTTTTTTTATGTTATCTTTCAATTGAGTGCATGTCAGCTAACTATGAAAGACCTTAAAATGAATTGATGCCTTTAACAACAGGTGAGGGCAGGTGAAAGTTAATACTAGTGAGATAATGTTATAGGTGCAGTGAAATCAGGGGAAGGGGGGGGCACCCTAACTCTAGGCTAGCCCCCCCTTCCCCAATGCTTGTCACATAAAAATATTGCATTAACTTTTATGTTGCTAACAGAACCAATATATAAAATAGTGCATTTTTTGGTTTGGTGCTCCAGAGATTTTTATCTTCATTGTTGCAGATGCAAATCATTTTGGTAAGTGCTTAGTATTTAGACTAACTCAAGCTAATCTTCAGTAAAATTCTCTCTCTATAGGAGTGTAAAATGATCTTTCTACTGTTCGTGTTCTACCTTCCAATGACAGAATGCGTTCTTCCTTCCTACATACCAGCCATTGAGGCAGACCGGATCAACAGGCCGGCAGTAGTTATCATCACACAGTATTTCCATTTAGGTTTAGAATATGTTGACATTCTTGCATTTTTGGCACTTTACCATGGCATCTCCTTAAGTCTTCGGCAACTCAAGCGCATTCTCAAGGAGTGCAACTTAAGAAGACGAAAAGACCATTCCAACACAGTGGATGTCGTTAATGCAATTGAACTAGAACTTCAGGGTAGTGGAAGCTGTTTAGGCTATCGACAAATGCATCAACTGTTAAGAAACAAGTATTCCTTGGTTACATCAAGAGAAAGTGTACGTTTGGCTCTAAGAGGACTAGATCCAGAGAGTGTTGAGAAACGGTCAAGTCACAAGTTACGGCGTCGACAGTATTTTGCAAAAGGACCAAATTACGTCTGGCATTTAGATGGCTATGACAAACTCAAGCCATTTGGCTTTTGCATTCATGGAGCCATAGATGGATATAGTCGCCGCATTCTCTGGCTTGAAGTTGCCTCTTCAAACAATAACCCAAACATTGTTGCTAAATATTACATCGATTGTGTGAGGCAATTGTCAGGAGTTCCCAGGATGGTTAGGGGTGATTGTGGCACAGAAAATGTAAATATTGCTCACATTCAAAGATTTATAAGGGCTGATGATGATGATGCTTTTGCCAGAGAAAAGAGTTTCTTGTATGGAAAATCTGTCTCCAATCAAAGGATTGAAGCATGGTGGTCACATCTTAGGAAGAGTAACTCTGATTGGTGGATTAATTTTTTTAAGCAGTTAAGAGAATCTGCACAGTATAATGACAGCAGTCCTATTGAGGTAGAATGTCTCAAGTTTTGTTTTATGCCAGTAATACAAAAGGAACTTCACCATGTTGCTGAAATGTGGAACACTCATCGCATACGAAAAAGTACTAATATAAATTCTCCTAGTGGTATACCCGATATGCTTTTCTTTTTACCTGAAATGAGAGATACTCATTGTTACAAAGTACCAATCAGTAATGATGACATTGAAATTGTAGAAGAGCTATGTGCTGAGGAACCATTAATAAGAGGTTGCAGTAAAGAGTTTAATGAGTTGGCTGCAATGATTATGGAAGATTATGGTCTTACAGATGCTGCAAATGCAAATGAAGCTTTAAATCTGTACTTTGACATTCTTAGTCATTTGAGTGACCTATAATAAAACATGCTTCATTTTTTTTATGGTGAACAATGGTGGTGTGATTATTGTTGTTTTGGTATGAGTGAAAACTGTAATATATTTTTCACCAATCTTCTACTTTTTGTCAAATTTTTATTTATTTTTATTACAAAAATGTATGGTTTACCAGAATGAAAAATGTTATCACACTTTACCATTGTGGTGATGGATGAAAACTTTAGAAACTTCTTTCGTGCATTGGTGGTATAGTAGTGAGAGTGCTGGCCTTTCAACACTGTGACCTGGGTTTGATTCCAGCTTTGGTCATAGGTGACCTGAGTTTGTTTGATGAGTCATTCTCTCTCATGCAACAAGGGTTTTTCTCTGGGTTCTCCAATTTTCCTCCCTCAGCAAAACTCAACACCGTGAGCAAAGAGGTGTGATTTAACAGATACCTGATTTTGCCCCAAAAAAGATAATACAATCAATCCTGCCCAAACTAACTGGAGTCCCTGATAAGGCAAATTATTTACAAAAGGAAGGAGTCTGTTCCTACGTTGTCTTATTTAGTTAATGCATAATTCAGGTGTTTTAAAATCTTAATAGTAAGAGTGCAAACAATTAATCCATGAAACACTAATTACTAAATAGTACAAAATATATAGTGCTAATTAAACAATAGAAAACAATGGACTTTGCATGAAATTGTGCTATTTAGTATTACTAAAGTTTCACAATATTATAGAGTACAAACACTAAAAGTGTGCAACACTTTGCACTATTTAGTAGTAAATAGTGCTAATTAAACAATAGAAAACAATAGGATTAGCATAATTTAGCAATATTTAATAGTGGTATTTATGTTGCACACTTATAGTGTTTGTACTCTATTGTTTGCACTCTATCTACTGCAAAGTAAGTTGATAAATACAGTAACTGTTAAGATATTTTTTATTTCTTGACAATTCCATGGATATTACATCATTCTATTAAATAATAAATTGCTGTCATCAATAAAATCATTTTTGAATCATCCTATAGCGAAGTAAGAGCTACTAACAACAACTGTACACAGTCACTCTTGCACGTAAAAACAGTTGGAAAGTCTGTTATCACCTGAAGTTCAATGTGAGGTGATAAAATCCAATATGTGCAAAGCTCAAACGAACTGAAACTCAACTACAATGAAATAATAAATGTGAACAGAGAGGCTTTTAATATAAGTTGGTTAAAGTATGGTCCCTGCACCAACAGGACATTTCTAGACAAGACAACAACTGACTCAATGCCCTGCAAGGTACAAAGAAATAAGGAAAAGTCAATATAAAGTTTGGTCTGCTTAATACTGAACTATATGTGATAAACGACAACATCTCAACAATTGAAAAGAAATTGTACATGAAGTCTTTCTAGCCTTTAAAAGCCTTTTACAACTGATAAACCAGTAGAATCACAGTCTGTTTATGCAAATTTGAAGTGGTAAGCAAGTGGATTCTCGAGAAGAGAATCCATTGTATTCTTGAAAAGATTGTACGAAGAATAGCCTGATGACGGCAATTCAAGCACAGCTCCACATGTGTGAGCTCTTGGAAGAGGTTGAAGGGAAGATGATTTGAAAAAGGCTACTTTGATTTCGTCTACCACAATGGTGCTGCTTGCTGTGCAGTATCTTAGAAACTCTTCGCATCTTTTCTTGTCAGCCGAGTTGATATATCGCTTCAAGTAACTGAAGATTTTTGCTTCTTCTTTAGTCAGCTCCTCCTGTCTTGTGATGACCAATGATGCTACCTTACTTGGTTCTGGAGCTTGCCTGCCATAAATTCCATCGATGTCTTGTTCAGAAATATTCTGCCAAATGTTTTTTCCTTGCTGGCACGCCATCATTCCTGACTTAACCTTGGACATAGTGTGCAATGGGAGCTGTAATAACTCATTATTTGCGAGCTCCAGTACAATCTTTCTTGCTGTTGTTGGTGTATCAGGATTTACTTGCAACCCTACTCTGTCTTCCAAGTCAATGATAAATTGTTTGTCTTCATTATCCAGACTTGAGGAACTCAATATTTCTGCTAACCTGCCTCCCCTCATAAGAGCCAAGATACTCCATGTAACTATTTAATAAGAGATCTTCAGATACCTCCTCTTCGCCAAGTAGCATGGCCTGGATGTATGCTCTGTTGATGCATACAGGGAACATGCCAGTGAGTATAAAAGAATGGTGAATTACTTTTCAAATCACGACTAGATCATCTTTCGAGATTCCACTGTGTCTTGGAATAAAGGAATAATCACTGCCTTCAAAGAACCTAGTAGAACCTTGTTTCCAAAACAGTGAGTAAACTTCCCTGCTCAGACCACCATGATCAAATCCCAGTTCACCTTTGAAATTGAACTGCAGAACACAATCCAGCATATTGTCATTACAATACATCTTCAGCAAAACTGGTACAACATTCCACCTTTCCAATTCCACAATCTTTGGTGTGTCAAGGTTTAATAGCTGTTGAAGTGCATTTTTTCTTTCTTTTTCGATGCAATCAGACTTGTTCTGAAATGAGAGGGAAAAAAATAGAAAACACAATATTATACCAGGCCCTTGTTTGTTTTGTATGAGCAATAAACTCAAGTAAAGAAAAGCTTCTTCTGGTTTGCTGCATGATTACGTCCATTTTATACCATTACATACATAAACAATTTCACAATTACCTCTACTTGCTGCAGGATTTGTGGTAACATCACCTGTCTGAAGTGATGCCCTCTCTATAATAATATAATGTTGAATAGGTAATTAAATCAAATTACTAGTAAACTTGGTCTGTGCAGATTGAATAATATCATAATCTTTACAGCACTTAGCAAATACATTATATATAATCTAGAGATGAGGTTTAGGTTATCTCAACCCAGGTGTTGTAGCTAGTGAATGCATATTGACAGCGTTTGCATACTTTATCAATCCAACTGCTCATGGCCAAAGTACACCTGATTGTGGTTTACAGGTGTTACACAATCAAGAATTTTAAAAACATCTTAACGCTTTGTTAATTAATAAAAAATTATGTTACGATTTATTTGATAAATTGAATTTAAAAATGTGTTGACTGAGAATTCTAACACAAATAAGTACCTCATGTTGTGGAACTGGCTGTGATGTTAGTACAGATGGCATCACAATGTCATCTTCAGGGGAACTGAAAAGTAGTTTATACAAGTTAATTAAAACTCCTAATTGATTAATTCTTTTCTGGCACAAAAGCCATACCATCACAATCATAATAATCACAATGATAATTATTATCCACAGAGCTTTTTTTTGTTTCTTTGGGGGACTTCTTTCAACACAAACGGCTCTGCAGGTGGCAAAGGATAAAGCTGATTCTGGTATTGTTGCCAATCTGATACTCTGGCTTCAACTGAAAATGGGAGAAAATAGACCCAACACCAGCCCCACAAAATTATTTCAAAACAGCAGTACAGTGATTTATTGTAACTACCTGTAACTTTTGTTGAACTGTTGTTGTTGACAAAAAAAATTAAAAAGTACTATGATTCCCAAACTAATTTTTAAGGTATTTTGGAAGAAATGAAATTAGCCATATAATTTTGCTGAAAATCTTACCTCTCATCATCAGCCAAGAGTTGGTTAGGAACATCTTCATTCGCATGTTCAATGTCAAAGCCTGCCATCTCATTTTCGTTGTTATCAAGCATTGTATCATCAGGAAGCTGATCACTTTGATCAGGACCATATCCAATGAAGGAGATCTCTTGTTCATTGGACTCTTTTGCCATTGGTATAGGATCTTCAGTGACTGTCATATGTACCATTTTCCCCTCTACGACTGCTACAGGATCATCAGGTGTTAAAGCACAACTTGGCTCAACAGATAAATGAAAATGTTCCGGAAGTTGGCTTAATGACCCCACCCAGTCATAAACAGCCATCATACTATTACCATAATGGAATCTTCGTCTAATTACTCCTTTTTCATAGTGCCGCACTTGTACTGTAACATGAATCTCTGTGGTTGAAGGCTCTGATGGGATTCTGTTTTGTCTAGCCAGCCTCAGACTTTCGAGTCTCTGATCTCTATCTCTTTCATAAACTTCTTCCCTCTTTTCTGTTTCCTTTTGTTTTTCTTTTGCTTGATCTGCACAAAGCGATTCAAGATATTCTCTATCCTGAACAGATCTTAAAGTGTTGCGCTCTTTTGTAGTGCCTAAGAGTAGACTTGCTGAAGGCAGATCTTTATTATCATCAGAGTCTACAAGTATTGTATTCTTTTCAGATGCAGGTACTTTTTTTGAAATTAAGTAGAGCCTGAGTCTCGAAAGTTTGTGTGTTTGCAAATATGCACCAAGTGAAAATAGGCCAGTAATAACTTCTTCTTTAAAATTTCCCAAATTAAACATCATGTCACATGAATTTCCAAATACTGATGTGTTATTTGGAAAAAATAATGACTTTGCACACTCTAAGATATCCTCTTTAGTACTGTCAACACTTAGGGCTACATCACGACTTCCACCACCTTTAGAATTGCGGACAGAACAGTATTTTTTCTTCTTTTCATCATAATGCAGCCATCCAAGGTTTACATTTCTTTTTCTAGTTGACTGTGTCTTTTCATCAGACTTGCCTTTCTTTTTTTTACCTTGTGTTATTATGTCATAAAGCTCTTTTTTCCCTGTTCTTTAAGGCTTCTGAAACATCACTTGGGCTAGCACTTGTATTCAATAATTGCGTATCGCAAAACCTTTTCAAAGCGAAGATATCCCCTCTAGCTTTTAATCCAAAGGTGGTTAAGACTTCCTCAGAAGCATACTGAACTGCTTCAAAGTCCATCTAAAAAAGAATAAAATCAATTATGACAGGCATGCAACATAAGACTAATTCCATGTTAAGTCTGTCCAACTTCATTCTTTGTTGTGGGGTCTTTCTCTTGCAGGCCTGTCTATAATAATAATATCTATAGTAACTAGTTGGCCTGAGTATCATTCTTGTACCCAGATCTTCTGATCTATTTTTCCATGTCAAATTATAGCAGTTTTGAAATATTCTTTAAGCAATAAAAACTACTTTGTATAAAGTTATGATATTCATTAATAGTTCATAAGGTTTCTGTCCAATTGGAATATGCTATTTTGGTCACATGACCACCCAAGCTGTATATCCCTCCACAAACTAAAAGAACTGGTAGGGCTTGAATCCTTGTGTTTTTCTAAAATGGTTTGGGGAGTTTAAGTTACTGGAAAATAGTTTTGCCACTTAAGAATGTGTATTTATGCTTGAAACATTAACAAGATGTTAAATTGTTGTTCTTATAATAATTGTTTAAAAAATATTTCAAAACTGCTATAATTTGACACGGAAAAATCATCTAAAACACAGAACATTCGTATCATCTCTACTGGCAATTCAGGAATTTGAAAGACCTTGACATCCATTAGAAACTTACATATTTTGCTATTGCTATTGCTGTGCCTATCAGCCAATTAAATTTGGTATACCAACAGGGTGGTCAAAAGCTTAGGATTGTAGCTATTAGATCAGAAGTTCTGGGTACAAGAATGGTCTGAATATCAGTCTCCTCCCCAGTTCCCCTCTCCTCTCTTGGAGGGGATGATGCTAAGGCTAGAAACTAGTAGATTCCTTTTCAGCACATTCAAAGCAAGTTAAATATTATAAAATCAATAAAATGCTACTGATTTTCCAGCGTATAATCTTATATATATGCTTTCCCATGTTTGTAGGTAATTTCAGATGTCAGAATGTTGTCTATATATGAATGCTAGGTACCACTCCCCGCAAGATGGATTATGTGACATAATCATACTAGTGAGTTGTGCATGACGACAACAAATATGAATATCAGTTTGAAAACTACAAATTTGCTAACCTTTTCCTCCATGAATTTCTCGGTGACCGCATTAGTTACTCCTCTTTGTTTCAAAAATTCACATACCTACAGAAAATTATATATAATTTAATATATAAAATGTTCAGTAACCAACTTGTTAATGAGATCTAATCACTTACAATATACACAATGAGAGAGTTTGGATGACAATTGGGTGGAATTCCCCCAGGAAATGAAAAATCATTCCCAAGAGAGGGAAACAATGAAAGGAGCTTGTTATGTTTATCGATTCGACTATTGATTGGATCTGAATTGATTGGAATTCTATTGAAAGTGATAAGGATAATAGAAATCCATGTCTATTGACTTCGAAATTTCAAACGAACCATAAACTAAAGATAAAAAAAGAAAGGGAGGTCTTTATCCATGTGAAAAGGTTGATCAAATTGTAGTAATTTGATGTTGACCAAAATACATATTAAACGAGCAAACCATTTAAACAAGAACGCAGAAGCAAGAAAAACACTGTTTGTTAAAGTGAAATGGCTTTTAAATTAATCAAATACTTATTAAAACTTATTAAAAATTTTTCTAAGAAAACCCTACCTTTGAAGGATAAAGACATCAATTTGTTACATACGTTTAACTCACCTTCTCAACTTCGCTCGCCATCTTGTCCATGTGCGAAATGACGTAGGAGCCTGAACACTAGTGAAGCACTATCGCGCGATAAGTTAATATTTATCGCGCGATAGTGACTAAGTTGTGTTATCGCGCGATAAGTTGTGTTATCGCGCGATAAGTTGTTTTATCGCGCGATAATCAGAGAGGCTTTATCGCGCGATAAAAGGCAATTTTTTTTGTATGTGGTTGGCCCTTACAAGCCACCGTACTTCTCTAATGCGGCTCCAAAATTATGGAACAATCTACCACAGAACATTAGATCCTCTGTTTCAAAATCACAGAATATATGCCTAGCTAAAAACTAAAGAAATGAGGCTTATTCACACCTTAGGTACGCACAACCCTCTTGGCATGAACGAGCGCTTCACCTTTTATTAGTCTATTGTTACTTTTAATCCTCATGTTTTCTTTTGTTTTACCGCTTACTTATCTTTCATTGGTTATTCACCTTCCACATTCCCTATATGTTACAAGTACCAGCGGACGCCATGTGCTAAACGAGACTAGCTTTATTCATGGGAACGAGGCTATGACATCATACAACACTATATATACACATCCTCCATCACTTTACATTTTCTCCGACGATGGACTAACGTCCAAAACTTCAGTTCCCAAACATCACAAACCATACGGTGTATTAAGTTAAATCAATTTTCCTACTGTTCGATTCCAAACACCGACGCGGTTAACTAGTTTATCTAGTCTCTATCATACAGCTAAGAACTAGTGTGAGCTGCGTCGGTGTTTCTAATGAAACAGTAATGATGAAAAGGTAAATTATACACCGTGAAAAAGATGAAAAAACGTACTAACGTTTCGTTCGGACGCTAGTCCTTCGTCGGAGCAAAAGAGAAATAGCTGGTAGAAAGGAGTGTATATAAGTCTTAAAGATAAAAGAAACCAATAAGAACAAGGTAGGCAAGGAAACAAAAACACTGTTTTGCTTTGTTTTGTTTTGTTTTGTTTTGTTTTGTTTTGTTTTGTTTTGTTTTGTTTTGTTTTGTTTTGTTTTGTTTTGTTTTGTTTTGTTTTGTTTTGTTTTGTTTTGTTTTGTTTTGTTTTGTTTTGTTTTGACATGTTTCTGCCATCTGTTTCTGCCATCTGTTTCTATCACTGCAGTTCTCGCTTCGAGATACTGACACAAATACACTTCAAGATAGCGCAGGGAACTTTGAAGAAGACTATTTTATGTCAGTTTGTGGAAATCTTCACAATTTGTTTTAAAATAACAAATTAACATAAGGAAATTGAAGCTTCTTCATGACAGCATTGTACGTATTTTTATTGAATATACACGATAGTCAATCACCAAGTGTTGTTATTAACACATTAATGCATGGAAAAGGAAAGAAATAAAGAACAGCTCTCGTTTTGATTTCTATTTTTAGTTTCCCACGCTTCTCGCATGTCCTCGCAGCATATCTTAAACAAAAAACCAGCGTTTTATTACTCTTACAAAACAACGCAAACATTCACGAAAAGTACTGTTTTATTTTTCGTACGAAAGAAAATGACATAAGCATTTTACAATAAATATTTTCATCTAAAATGGTACAGAGTATTGACGTCAAACTTATAGCTAAATTTATTTCGACCAATCAGAGCATTACATTCGTATTTAGCAATACAAAGTTTCCAGGGTAGTCTCTACCGCCGCTGTTTTAGTATTGTAGCTTTTTTTAATGGCAGTGAAAAGGATTTTGGTAGTAGTAATACAATTTCGCGTTCCCAAATAGAACCCAAATTAAAATGACTTCTCTTATTATATAGACTAATAGTTTTTTTTAGATCCTTGTGCAATTGTTATATATATAATATATATTCCGCTTTGGCTGTGAATTTACATAATTAAATGTTTAAAGTGAGATCATAGAGGTCATAGACCTGGGACTCACTTTCTGTCGGCTTTGCTCGATAGCTGGCCGCAGAGGGTTAATTCACCAATCCCGAATTCATTGTTCAACCTCCCTAGTTTCTATTCCTACCTTGGACAAGCGAAAATGTATTTTTGATAAATCAGCATGGAACAAACACCGATTGCTGAAAATTGTAAATGTCTGTCTTAGAATCAATGCATTTTAAAGGTACATTAAGAATAAAATCGATAGAGGTTTTGCACCATCACGTGACGGCACTGAACCATCATTTTAGATGACAGGAAAAATGCAATCGTTTTATACGCCTGCTTCAAGAACGTTGTCATACGAAAACAGTGATTTAGTGGGATAGGACTTTATTAAAAAACAAAAAAACAAAAGAAGATCACTGAAGCTGAACTTTTTCTTTTGTCTGTTAGTGTAAATTACTAATGTTCTAATAACGTATGAAAACGTTCTTGCAAGTAGGTGTATGAGAAAGAATTCGATTTCCACAAGGAAAGGGAATTTATTGTTCTGCCATCTAATCAGCGGCAGCCGAACTGTACTATTGGCGTTAGCACGAGATGGTGCAAAACCTCTATGATAACTAAAAAAAACCCTTCTGATTTCGAGTTTGTTTGACATTACTTTGGAAAGCTACTAAAAAAGCCGGGATCAGTGAAATATCGGGGCAGACAGAAAGTGAGTGAAAGTGACTACAGGTAGGTATATTTTAGTTATTTGTACCGAAAAACACCCTATTAATGGTTGCTGTATTAGTTTGTGTTCTACATATCTAAAACTAAGAATGCTTTTTTTTAATGTATTGTTTATCGTTAAATACAGTCCCAAGATGACCACGAATCCTTGGATTTGGACCTTGATAACCTTGCCACTTGGTCTAACACATGGCAAATTTTATTTAATGCCTCCAAATGTAAAATCTTGTCCATCACCAACAATCCTGCCCGATTCCCTTACAGTTTAGGTGAGGAACATCTTGAACACGTAAAATGCCACCGATATCTTGGTGTTACATGCAGTTCTCAGTTACGATGGAGTGTTCATGTGAATATCATTGTCAACAAGGCCAACAAAACCTTAGGGATCGTCCGCCGTATACTAAAGCCTTGTGGTGCCGCAGTAAAATCGAGAGCCTATTTGGCTCTAGTTAGACCACAGCTCGAGTACGCTTCTACTGCATGGAATCCACATGACAATAAGTCAGTTAACAAATTGGAACAAGTGCAGAAAAATACAGCCCGTTTTGTTACGGGGGTCTATCTTTGGTCCACGAGTTCTTCTGGGTTGGTTAGTTCGCTTGGGTGGAGCAGGCTAGAACAGAGACGACTACTTAATATGGCCTTGCTGTTTTTTAAATTTCATAACAGCCTGATTGCCTCTCAGATACCATCCGAATTCGTTCCTTCCAACAGGCGTAGTCGAAGTCACAGCTCTACCTACCGTCAAGTCCAGACCAACTATGTACTGAGCTTCACTTACTCGTTCTTTCCAAGAGCAGTTAGACTATGGAACATGTTACCTCCAGAAGCAGTACAGTCAACATCGATAGAGTCATTCAAAGACATAATTTCAACGGTAACTGCAGATCTGAAAGTGCCTATTTATTTAAAACGACTCTAGAACTTGAATCTATTCAATTAACCGCTATTATTCATCTTTATTTATATATATTTATCTATCGCCAATTTATTTATTTCAATTTTTTGAACCTTTTACGATTAGCGCAAGCTATTTAGAAGTGTAAGCAACTAAGAACTAAGAACTAAGAACTAAGAACTAAGAACTAAGAACTAAGAACTAAGAACTAAGAACTAAGAACTAAGAACTAAGAACTAAGAACTAAGAACTAAGAACTAAGAACTAAGATCTAAGAACTAAGAACTAAGAACTAAGAACTAAGAACTAAGAACTAAGAACTAAGAACTAAGAACTAAGAACTAAGAACTAAGAACTAAGAACTAAGAACTAAGAACTAAGAACTAAGAACTAAGAACTAAGAACTAAGAACTAAGAACTAAGAACTAAGAACTAAGAACTAAGAACTTCACATATCTGTAAGCATCAAGGTTACTAGTCCATTGTCTGTTACTTGTTGATCATATCGTGTCTTAGGTATCAATGAACTATCTTTAGTTCAATGTCGTCCATGTGGATCTCATAGCCTTTGTTGATATTAACGTTGTCATAGTCCTTGATGGTGTCTAACATGAAGGTTTCGGTTACTGTTTGAAGAAAAGAATATACTACAATGTTATGGGAGACAAAATACTGGGGTATGAATTTGAAAAACAACATTTCGTAACCTTTCTAGCTTGGGCGTGATGTTTATTACCTGATTTTACACATTATCTTATACAGTATACTTTCTTTGTTTAATGGACGCTCGTGAGAAGATACAGGATCAATATGATTACAACTGTACAACGAGTTGTCTAAAATAGGAAAGCATAACGCCCAAGCTATTTCATTTGTTTAATACTTAGAGAAATGTTTTACTACGTCCTCTCACCGTTCTCATCTCTTTTCTATCTCTCTTTTCTTTTTCTCTTGTCTTACTTATAAATGGTTTTTAAATCTTCAAAAAACACAAGATGTAACAAGATACTAAAAACAATATATCTGAACACGAAAACCCTAACTTATAAAAATACTAATAATAATTATTACAATAGGCTAGGTCTGAGATAATAATAAAATTTTGGATCATTTGATGGACTAGGGTCCTTGAATTTATTTAAATATGTATAGATTCTGAAAGGTTGAGAAAACGGATAGATGATTGGCTGAATTACATTGAGCTGGTGCGAGTATGTGGAGATTAGAAGTAAACCGATAAAGCATAGGATAACTGAACAGAATGCAAAACAGAAAACAATTGAAAGGGTTAATGAACGAAATAGAATAGAAAATATTCGTCGGAAGTCTTAAGGCATGCATTATATATTGGAAACTGTAAGTAATAACGGAAACAAAAGCAAAATTTTACACTTTAGAGAAACAGAAGAAAAAGGAAAGCATTTGATGACCAAAAGTTGAAAGTGCATGAACGGAGGTAATGGAAATGGGTTTAATCAAGAGAGCATAATGTGTTTTTTAAGAGTTCGAATATTTTTTTAGCCAAAATAATCAAACAAAATCTACTGCTATAAAGCGACTTAAAGCAGACACTAGTAATTATCTTTATTTCTAAGAAATCCCGCTATCAGCATTAGATTATTTCAGTAACAATTTTATCACCGAAGTCGAAGTGAAAGACGAAATTAATTATTTAAAAAACGTTTATAGAATTACTTCCGCTTTGTCAAACTTTGGGAAACAACACTCGAGCATACAGTGAATATCGTGTCAGACTAACTGATCGCTTGAATCATAGCAGGCGAAAATCTATAAGTCTAAAAACACCGATCCCGCATTCAATGTTCTACCTCCTAAGTTATTGTTGCTACTTCAGACAAGCTAAAACGTGTTTTTGATATACAGACACTGATTCACTGAACAAATATGATGTTATATTACTGTACGTTCCAGGTCACGACGGAGAGAAATAGCAACGCACGTCCACGTGGCACGTGATCAGTATCTACTATGGCATTTAGTACTGCTTGAATTTGTTACTCAATTCGCTTCAAAAACGTGAAACCGAATATCTTATTGAAGGGGGTGGGTTGGGGTGTGGTGTGGTGGGTGGAAGGGTGGGGAGATAATTATGCACTCTAATTTAGCTGGTAAGTAACGAAGGTTATTGGCAAAATGTTACGGTTAATATAGATGTTAACGGCAATAGAACAATAACAAATTAGCTAGGTTATGATTACTTAAGCATCAGTTAATTTCTCCCGTTTCCCATTAGTTTATTCTTTCGTGCATACCTTCCAGTCTTGTTTTGGGGTCCTGTTTTTTTGGGAACAAACTCGAGATAGATGATTCGTCATAGCCACGTATCGTAACCAATAGGATCTTGGGGGAATTAAAATACACAAGCTTTTTAAATTGAAAATTGGCTTTAGGATTTGATCGTTAATTTGTTTTTGTTGTCGTTTAAGGATTGGTGTTGCGAGTTCTGAGACTGATAAAGTCACACGCAATCCAAACCAAAAGATCATTCAAATTGCGTTTTTAATGCTTTTAACGGTTGTCCTAGTTCAGTGTGTTAAGAATGGTGAAAAGTATACGATATACTGCATCATAAGATAGATCATGGAAGGTCTTCGTCCTATATAAACCACAGGCTGCCCAAAATGAGGATTTTTTGGAAACATTAGCGGCATTAACAAATGAATAGGATATTGAGAAACATAAATGGATTACACTAATGTTTAATGTTAGTATAAGGCAATGAAAGGAGAGCAAACAATATAACTCGGGCTTCCTGTGGTTTCAAATGTTTCAATAGTACCGTACTATCGTACACGGCGTGTTTAGTGTGCTTGTAACATGTGAAGCTGTCAAACGGGTTTTTTGAAGAAATAAAACGTTCTGTTCTCAGCCGTAAGGTAGCTCATTGGTGGTTTAAGTCATGTTTTTTAAGTCATTTTGGTTGGAGTGTAGCAGGTAAAGCCATCGCGAAGAATTAAAGATTTAACGAAGATGGGGATGCGCAAGACCGCAAACTCTTTAAGTGACTTGTTTCCTCCCCCCCCCCCCCCCCCCCCAAGGCCTTGCGTCACTCATCAGGATTGAAAATATAACAATCGATACCTAGCATGTTATGTATGCCTGGCCCGACTATATTGTCACACTGGCAAGTTACTTGCTATGATCAGCAACATGCATGTAATCACTTCAATGTTCTCCGTCCATTTCCAAATGGAGTTCGTCGTGAATTATTATACGCGCGTGAATTAAACAGATTTTCATCAGATCTAGATTCAGTTCGTGGTGTTCCTATGACGCCACGGCCCTCTCATAAACATAAGTAATCCCAAAGGGCCAATGATAAACAACTGATAATCTTTATCAGTTTGTGCCTAATAGCTTTCTAAGCCTCGTCGGCATTGCTTCCCGTATTCTTGTAGATAACAAATGACATTGGTTGCTCTCAAGGTTCTTTATCTTAGGCTCTCTTAGCTGTCGGAAGAAGGTATTTACGCTTTTATTGGATTATATTGAGTGATGTTCTTGGATCGATCATAAATATATCTTACGAGTTTTCATACTTCTTGATCAACAAGGTGCTTAAACACGATACACAAAAGGAATTTCTTAGTAAACAAATGTTTTTAGTAAATGTTACATGATAGTGGATAGCAAGATTAAATTCTTTTGATTTTATCCTTGAAGTTTACAGTTGCTCTTTAAAGATTGAAATGATAGAGAGTGTTTTTATAATTTGTACGGATTTATTACTATGCTTTACAGCAGATTTTGGCCAATACATTAGTTTTTACTTGCATAATGATTTCAACATGAATATAATTCAAGATTTATTATTATTATTTTTATTATTTGGTTTGGATTGTTGATTGATAAAATATCAAAACCCAAAACGTTTATTAAAGGCTTCTGATTGGTTAATACTCAATCGCATGATTTGCACACTTAGTGTGATGATTGACTAATACTATGTCAGCGTGCTTAACTATATTCTGATTGACCAAACATTTGGTCACATGAGCGGTAAAATATTGAACATTTTTTTATGTTTATAGATATAAATAAATATTCATCACAATGTTTTTAGTTGACTTACTGTCTTCTGATTGGTTGATCCACTTGTCAGGTGACTATTAGGTCCATGAGTTAATCATCGGACTCATCATTGCTGAGTATAACGTATAATTATCAATAACTCGAGAAAATTCAATGGCTTATAAAAACAAATGATTAGTTTGGAGGCGGGGAAGATCGGTGTACCGCGCATGCTATTCCTGGATGGTACTGCAATCTCATAATAAACTTAGCAAACCGCAGAATAATATGCAAACCATAAAAACGTTTGGATTTTGGCTTTAAAAAGGGTTCCGTCGTCTCAGTTGTCCCGCGAACATGGGATGGTTTCCTATTATGGTTAAAGGTACAGGTCCTAAAGTCAAAAAGTTTAGGCTTTGCACCATGACGTGATGGAAGCCATGACAGGAGGCTCAACAATAGAGTCCTTTCCTCCTTAAACTAGATTCTGCTTTCTGTCATGGCTGCCATAACGTGATGCATGTTGCAAAGCCTCACTATGCAAGGGAACCTGTCGGGAATGCTAGTTTAATCAAAACTTTAAGGGGATTATGTTAACTTTAAGAAAAATTCCCCAATTATTGTAGTTGATTATTGAATCAGGTTGAACAAGCGTAGCTGATGCAGTGTCCAGCTCACCGCCTCATCCATTTTTAACCAAAAATAATTCAAAGTCCACTCAAAGTATACACGCAGAAAAAGTAACCAGTTTTGGTTAGAAGGCAGTTGCGGCCATTGTACACCATTAAGTGACGCCATCCTCCATCACGTGATGGAGTAATGACATCATCGTTAAATATCAGTGTCCTTATGTTGTAAGTAATGCCTGTGTTAGATTCGATCATTGCATATTTACTGTCAATGGTTAAATTATATTGATTGAAGATTTCACTCAGTTTGGATTGAAAAGATATTAATCGTTAATGAAAGAGTGCTTTTCTGCTGGAGACTTCATAACTGACTAAATGTTACCTTCTGACTAGTTCTAGTTCTCAATTGCAGTTCAAGTATAAAGAATTATAAGCCATTATGGCATTTATTAATTAAAGACGTTTCCATAACTACCATAAATCTAATTATCGCACCCTTGGTTACCTATGTTGGATTCCAATGGATTGTATCTAGAAAATATAGATGACACGACAGCAACCAGGGCAATGGGGGGGGGGGGGGGGGGGGGAGGAGGGGGGGGGGGCAAAAAAGGTAGAAACCTGGCCTGGAGGGAGGAGCCTAGTGGTTGAAGGAGGAAGAACAGTGCTCTGAAGCACAGACAAGATCTTCATTGATAGAAAGCGAGAATCTAACATTCTTTAAAGAAGCATAGATCATAGGCAAATGACCTATAGCTAATGAACAGTGAAACAATTATGGTCCTATGGGAGTATTACCAGCCGTGCGTTAGTCTATTTCACACTAGCTTCTGACATGGTGATAAACTAGAATCAATGTTTGTCACTGACACTACGCTCGTATGGTGATTTTGATAGGGCACATATGCAAATACCTATGCCAAAAGTTGAAAGCATCACGTTTGACATGAGCCTTAGAGTCGGCACTTTCAAACTTCACATGAACCGAACCTTAATGTCATTAAAGAAACCGCCCTATTAGCCATTGTTTCAATGCATCATGCTTATTTCTACTATAAATTTTGGTTCTTGAAAGTACAAAGATCGGCATACAAAGTAAAAGAGCTTTGCCTCATTGTTAAATGTCAAGGACATTTCGTGGTCGATAATGATATTTTATTCCTTTACGACGCATGTAAGGAGGGCCACAAGTCTCTTCGCTTTGGTTCAAATTGTTCTTCCATGTTAGTTGGAGTCTTACAGTTACTGTAGAAGTGTTAGCGTTTGTTACGTCTATAAAGCTTCTTAGGTTAAGGTTGTTAGGCCATCAGCTGTTGCTATTGTTACTTACCCATAATGCATCAACTGGTTACAAGCGATTTGGTCATTTCAGCATTAGTTAGTATAAGAATGACAAAGATAACAGATGGACAAATAAAGTTCACGACAAGGACAGACAGACAATTGAACAAACAAACAGTTCCGTACAGAGAAGTCAAGGCAAAGAGAGACTGGGACAGATATACAGACAGACAGACAGAGTCGACATAAAGCCAGACAGACAGACAGACAAGAAGAATAGTTAAGCTACCAGAAACGAAAGTAGGATTTAATAAAAAATGGAGAAACTTCCATAGAAACAAACGTATTTTTGATAAACAGTGAAAATACAAACGTATTGAAGCTGATGTCTCTCACCAAGAATGAGGGCTATTGATCCTCGAGATCTACATTATTCTACTCGCTTTCATACGTTTCTTTTTATGAATTGTTTTCCTTATAGATTTTCTCGTCCTCTAAGTCCAGGCCTCTTCTAAATCTGAAGAGACTAGATCTAGACTTGAGGTTCTTTCCGCGCAATTTGATTCGATGGAATTAATCAAGTGAGCAAAACAGCGACTATAGAAAGAGTGAAAGTTTTTTCTTGAAGTAAGTATTCAAATTTCCAGGATCTTTAGAGTGAAAATACAAAACACACTAAGACTCCGAGATCTTATTGGCTTCCCGTAATTAACCGTGACGAAATGTATGTAGAGAAATAAGAGAAAAATATCATATGCCCTTGGCAGGATTTGAACCCACGTCTTCGGTATTCTAGTCCGATGTGTTAACGAAATGTGATGTCATCCAATCACAGTGCTTGACAGAGCGGTCTTTCTTCTCACTCATAATCCTTTTCATTGTCACCAAAACTTCTGTTGTGTCATCATGATCACAATCCATGATTCAATTGCGCGCATAATTTTATTTTATCCACTATACTTTTCATAACTATTACAACCTACCTGCACTGCCAGTAACTTCATGGTGGTCTGTCTGCACACTCTTGGTCGAGTATCGGGCTGCTTTCGTGCCGTTGTCGGAGTCAAATCGGAAAGCATGGCTCTGGTTTCGTCCAATGGTCGTTGCCACGCCGTTAGTCATAGTTGCGGTATTGAACGACTGATCGTCTGTCCCCATGACAAAGTTGTACACCTATTATGTTATTATTAATGATTAGGTTGGTGTGTGAGAGAGTGACGTGAGATGGGGATGGAAGGACATGGCGAGTAAGTCTATCATACATGAACAGGAACACGAGGCTATCTAGTTAGTATAGAACAATGATATTCAAATTGTACATCATATTTGTATTTGGTCTATAATGCATAGGAGCAAGGGAAAATGGACAAGTGTATTTTCTCATGATAAAAGACTCTTTTAGAATTGCGAAGAAGTTGAAAATGCGAAGCGATGGCCACAGCAAAGGATCAGAATTGAAAATAAATGAATGAATTGAACCAAGCAAGTATAAATACCTTGGGTACAAACACAAGTAGCAGCGTAGCTGTCGTACAGATAATCAAACAAAGAGAAGATATGGCATATGGAGCTTCATAATGGATAGTATTATCCAAAGCAGTAGTTACTATAGCACCAATGCACGATAACGTCACCACGTTGTATACTGACATGCCGATGTATTTGGAGTCATTTAGTGCTGCTATCGTAACATTACGTGTCTCCCAGGCCAGAAAGAGACCAAACAGTAAGAGTATACCCTTGTATACATACATAGCGGCCAGGAAGTAGGTTTTATATTTACAAGTGCATTGGTATAGGACTGGTATATAGATCTTGTCATTGTTGGTTGTTTCCTGGTATCAAATAATAAGAGTTAACATCAGGAACAAAAACATTAAATGACACATTTTCAAAGTTAAGATATTGAAGGGTTGATCATAGAAGCAAATAGCCCTTGACAGAAATGGGTTGGCGACTTATTTGTCGTGCACAAAGTAGGAAATGCCCCCTTATTTACACAGTAGTCGCAGTAACATTAACATAGCACTACAGATGCATCATGGCATCATGCGTATTTCCAAGACACAATGAGTCAAGCCCAGCTTTAAAGATTTACACAAATTGATGTTTTTGCTCGCAATTCAATTCGTAATTGTGTAACCAATTCATGTCTATTGTAATGCTCCTTTCAGTGTCCGCGAGAAGGAGGTAGTTGTAGCAATCGAAGTATATAAGATAAATAAGAATCCAACGGAACAACGTATTTTTAATGCATGGTATTCAGTGTAGTCTCAACAATACGTACCATTAAGTTAAACTTCAGTTTGTGTGCTTGTAGAGGATCATACGCAAACCAAAGAGTTAAAAAAATGACATCGATGACGACTAAAGCAGTTACTATGCCAAACAGATGGACGTCTTTGATGGCCTATCGATAAACATATTCATTATCAATCCTGTTATAAATACGTATTTCAATGGAGATAGTCACCTGAAAAGCTAAAAAGCTGAGACCGACAAGGATTATTGGTATTACATGTTTCAACCGCTTGATAACTGTTGACTGTCACATCCCTCTTCTGAGCATCCTCGAGCTACAGTTTGTATCAAAAAAGCTTTACTTACTTGATATGAAAAGTTTATGGAAATGCCGTTTGTGCCAAAAGTGATCGATTGGTCGATCGAATGGTCAATTGTGTTGTTGCTTTAGATTAATATTACATGACGCAAATATAAAAAAAATTAGGTGTTCAAATTCTTATATTTTAGGATTAGTAATCGCTAGCGAGTTCTCTGTATATTCTCGATAGCGAGTTTTTATTGACGAAGAAAATATCGCTAGCAAGATTTTTGTCGGTGCTTCATATTAATTTCTCGCTAGCGACTTTTGTTTACACGTACTTTCTTTTACAACTTTTATTGGATATCAATAATGAAAAGGAAAATTACAGAACCAACATTATACCCAAATTAAAACGAAACTGAAAGTGCGAAGGGGACTTTAGGTCCCATGCTAGGTATTTCCTTTTGACTAACGATATAAATCAATAGAGAATAATTATACAGTTATAGTTATTATAAAAATTGATAACTAGCTAGTGAACCGAGAACGGCTAAAAAATAATCAGCGGAGTTCACACAAACAAAAGTCCCTGGGGTTCAGTTATTATCGAGAACGATGGCAAGGACACTTACGAACTAATGACCAAGTACATGTCAGATCAACATCACATGTGTCCTCAAGCAAAGAAAAGTACCTATGCCTTAGAAACAATTTAAATTGAGAAAGACTAGAAAAAACACTAGTTGGTGCCTCTTTACAGAGGGTGTTCCAAAGGCAAACTATCCTAATAAAGTAAGATGCTTTAAAAGTAGTGGTTTTACAAAAAGATATTTTAAGAACCATAACAGGATTTCTATGTTTGGAGGATTTGACAAAACATAAACGTTTGTCTGTCCACATAATGATTTATAAAAGAACGTTACGATCCTTAATCTCTCTTTCATAGCCACTCCTTGTTATTCTTTACCATCTCAAGCCAACCCTTTACCATAACTAGCAATCCTTTAGCCACCCTTCACCATCACTAGCCATCCCTAGCCATCCTTCACCATCCATAGCCATCCTTTACCATCGATTACCATCCCTATCCATCCCTAGCTAGCCATCTATAATGATTTATGATAATGATTAATGAATATATATAGCGCCTTTTCTATATGAATTTAATCAAAGGCGCTTTACATCGAGAAGTCAATGACAGATTGCAATTTATGCAATTTACAAGCATGAGAGACGGTTAGTATGAAGTGTAGGCACTGAGGGTGGTCACTGCTAGGGTTTCTTTTACGCCCAAAGTGGTTCTTTTACGTCCCTTCTATGTTGGTTAGTGATGATGAGTGTGGAGAGACGGGACCGCCATTTTTAAAGGGGTCATCTGAGCCACTTGAAAGTCTAACCATTTGAGGATGTAATTACAAAGGCAGCACTTCCTCCTTAGTTATTTTAAGACCCTAAGTGTTGGTCCATAACCATCCCTAGCCACCCTTTACCATCACTAGCCACCCCTAGCCATCTATTACCATCCTTTACCATCCTTTACCATCCTTTACCATCCCTTACCATTCTTTACCATCCTTAGCCATCCCTAGACATCCTTTACCATCCCTAGCAATCCCTAGCCATCCCTTACCATCCCTAGCCATCCTTTACTATCACTAGCCATCCCTAGCCATCCATTACCATCCTTTACTCTCCCTAGCCATCCTTTACCATCCATAACCATCCCTAGCCACCCTTTACCACCACTAGCCACCCCTATAACCATCTATTACCATCTTTTACCATCACCAGCCATACTTTACCATTCGTAGCCATCCCTTGCCATCTCTATCCATCCCTAGCCATCTATTACCATCCCTTACGATCACTAGCCAGCCTTTACCACCCCCTAGCCATCCATTACCAAACCTTTACCATTCCTAGCTATCCGTTACCATCCTTTGCCATCCCCAGCCATCCTTGGGCTAAGGATCGTTAAGGATGAAAAGAGATATTTAATGATAGCTTGAGATGGAAAAGGATGGCTATGTAGTACCTGCTAGTTAGCGAGAATATACAAAGAACTCGCTAGCAATTACTGAGCCTAAATATGAGAGTTTTGGCGCCTAATTTTTAGCGGACCACCATACTTAAGAAAAAAGGGTAAAACATCGAGTTGATTTTTGATGGCTTGACTACTACGTCACTTCCGTACGTACGTACATACGTCCGTGTACACAACACAGGAAACCCGCTTGATTTAAAGGCAAAACAACTCGGAAATGCGCAGAAAACATTGCTTTGGGACAAATTATAGACCAACAACAGATTAAAAATAAATAAATAAATAAATTCTATGTAGTCAAAAAATTAGGATATGGAAACTATTTTTTAACTGACACATTTGGTTTGTTTTGATATCGAGGACCTTCATTTCACTAGTTTAGTTAGTTGTTGATCTCCAGCTACTTTTCTCTCCGATGCTACCAAAACATTTATTTTCTTAATATCATTGCGGTAAAAATGCGGTTCTTTTGAAAACATATACACTCTTGATATGGATAACCAAACATTGTCATGTAAAAGAAGTTAAGTAAGCTTATGTTTTGCTCGTCTTTTTAAACCATTTTTCAAGGCTGTTTCATAGTTTCAAGTATGTCCATAAAAAGTTCGGAAACCTCCGAAATTTGTATTTTATTCACAAAGACATCGAAAGTAATTTCACTAAACGTGATATTGTAATGGCAAGAATAAATGAACTAAGAGAAGGAATACCCGTGCCCCATCATGTACACACTTTCATGTTATTTTTAGAATCATTTATGCTATTTTTAACGCGTTATCATGCCCGCGCGATAATCATGCCTTCATTTGATGCCTCGTTTTAGGACACGAAAAGCGCCATACTTCGCTATGTCCAAAACCAAAAACACAGGCTTCGTTTACTGCAACACTGGAAGCCGCCTACCCTCAAGAAATAAACCAATATGGTTCATGCATCGCAGAAGATATCTTCAAGCTAAAAATAGCATCAAACTGTGCACATGATGGTTACAATGCTATATAGGTAGGATTCCTTCTCTTAGTTTATATTCTCTTGATAATGGATCATCTGTAGTTATCTTTCGTTTATCAAATAAAATTAAACAGGAATTCAAAGCGTAAAAATGTCGGCCATGCAAAACTTTGTCTTAGAATTTTTCAAGAACAAAAGTAGCCTCTGGGGTGGCTGGTCGTGGGTTGTGTACATATGACAGAATTCCGAAGTGGGAGAGTAGCAAGATCAAAATCAAAGATTCGTGCAAAGAAAACGATGTAGTACATTTCTATTTGATTTTTTTAATTATGGGGGACATTATATTCATCTCGAAGAAGAAGAAAAAATGGAAATTTTGTCCCCCAATTTTATTTTCTTCTTTCAGATCGATCTAAATTGGGCTCCCTGTGTCTTTTGGGAGATCCGCATCCGGTTTTTTTTTTGGGGGGGGGGAGGGGGGTACTCTCATATTTGGACTATGCGGGGATGATCCGCTGAACAGGGTATGGTTTTTCGAGCTTCTTGTCATAAAAAGGGTATGCAATTTCACTCAAGTTCCACGTTCTTCCTGAGGTTCCTGTCATATTCAGGATTTCTACTTTCATACTGACTGAAACTGGTTATCATGGTCGTAAGAAAAAACGATACGCGAGATGACATGATAATTGAAACAGGAACTCAGTGCAATTAATTACATTATTTGTCATGAACGGGGTCTACAACATTTTTTTGTCATAAACAGGGTACCCCAGGGTACCTCAGAATCCCAGCGGAACACCCCTACCCAAATTCTGGCGGAGTACCCCCCCCCCCCCCCCCCAGGATCCTCATTTGGCAGTGCCTAAATTCATATATTATATTTCCACCCTGTAAGCGCCATTTAGAACCTGGAAATGCGCTATATAAATGGTAATTATAATTTTACTTATTATTATTATTATTAATTATCTGAAGCAACTTTTTATCATTATTATTATAGATGTTTTGTATCTATCACGTAATGCTTTTTTCTTAACCAAGCTTTCGGAGATAATTCTCCATCATCAGGGTATTGAATATAATAATAGAGCGCGAGCTATATTCAAAATCATAGAACCCAGTAAAATAAGCTCCTTTTAAAGAAAATCCGATCCCTTTTGGCAACAACGGCAAGTTTCTATACCAAGTTTCTCCTGATCCTCAGTGATCTTCAATTTTTTGGTGACTAACTTGATTGAAATAAGTTTATCAGATCTAGAAAACGAGTCATTAGGTGTGTCACTAACCATTTTTTTCAGTGTTTTAGCGGCAGTGAATATCTTGTGTACTCGCCAAGTTTTACTAAACATAGCGCCAAATGCCAACGAGAAGCCAATAGATAAGACAGCCGTTCGAGCCTGAAATAAAATTTCTTGGTTAAAGAACGCTAACTTAACGTTTACGATGTGTAGTATACTTACGTTACAGTTGATACCGTAAGCGTGAAGTGAGAGAAATCGTCCATCCAATCCAAACAATATTACAGAAATATAACACAGTAGACACCCTAGGATGATGACATTATTGAGTTGAGGGGAAGACATCTTGATTGATCTGTGGACGATAACAGTTTTCATTTATTTATTTATCTATTTGTTCGTTCGTTCTTTCTTTCGTTTTTTTTTTCTTTCTTTCGTTCTCTCTTTCGTTCTTTTGTTCTTTTGTACTTTCGTTCTTTCGTTCTTTTGTACTTTCGTTCTTTCGTTCTTTCGTTCTTTCGTTCTTTCGTTCTTTCGTTCTTTCGTTCTTTCGTTCTTTCGTTCTTTCGTTCTTTCGTTCTTTCGTTCTTTCGTTCTTTCGTTCTTTCGTTCTTTCGTTCTTTCGTTCTTTCGTTCTTTCGTT
This sequence comes from Actinia equina, assembly GCA_011057435.1. Taxonomy (NCBI): domain Eukaryota; kingdom Metazoa; phylum Cnidaria; class Anthozoa; order Actiniaria; family Actiniidae; genus Actinia; species Actinia equina. Next base: position 160,275 of record WHPX01000162.1, on the reverse strand, counting down.
CTTTCGTTCTTTCGTTCTTTCGTTCTTTCGTTCTTTCGTTCTTTCGTTCTTTCGTTCTTTCGTTCTTTCGTTCTTTCGTTCTTTCGTTCTTTCGTTCTTTCGTTCTTTCGTTCTTTCGTTCTTTCGTTCTTTCGTTCTTTCGTTCTTTCGTTCTTTCGTTCTTTCGTTCTTTCGTTCTTTCGTTCTTTCGTTCTTTCGTTCTTTCGTTCTTTCGTTCTTTCGTTCTTTCGTTCTTTCGTTGTTCTTTCGTTCTTTCGTTCTTTCGTTCTTTCGTTCTTTCGTTCTTTCGTTCTTTCGTTCTTTCGTTCTTTGTTTTTTTCTTTCGTTCTTTCTTCATGTGTGTCTGTTACCCTACTTACCTGTTTTCTCTGTAAACAATATTAAAGTAGAGAAAAACAACGGAGAGCAAGGCCCCCACAAAGGCCAGCAGCCATATAACGGCAATAAGCGTGACGGGGTTTAAGAGGAGGTCACCAATGCGGATCATCCGGTCGATTGGAACACGGTTTCCTGTGATGAAAGAATTGCATAGCAGGCCAGTAATAAGTAGGTTGTTCGAATTGCGTTCCTTTTAAATTCTATCCTCCCTTTGCTGAACTGAAAAAGTGACGTAGTGTTGACGTCACTTCACAATTGAGGTGTCATGAAGCCTGCGACAGTTAACCAGCAGAAAAGAGGAAAAGTGACACCCCAGTTTTGCAAATTGTCTCGATTTTTATTGGCTAACAGGTTTTCTCAGACCAGCTGGGTGGTATAGAGAAATTAAGGTGGCTGACTACTTTTCAAAATTCGATTTGAGCCCACGATGTGCGCGCGCTCAAAAACCGCTTAATGATCTTTACGATTTTATTAATGAACCATACACACTTTAAACTTCAAGAGAGCAAAACCCTCCAATTTTGCACGGGAGACTACGGGACAATTCAGTTTATGAGAACAATGTAAAAAAAATCGTTCTGTTTGTTTTGTGCTCAATTTTTACGGTAACTTGCACACCATAGAACCTGAACCAAATAAGTTTTTCAATTGTCTACAATGGTTTATTGAAACAACTTTTATTAGTATTTAAAAAAATAAGTGTATTACTAAGTTGCGTGTTCGGAGACAATTGCTCATGTTTCTTTCTTAGTTTCGGTTTAATGATTTTTTTGTACAGAGCTTGATTTTCGTTATTTTTCTTCGGAACAGACGCATGTCACTCGGGGGAGATTATCTCAAAAACAAGTTCGGGACACCCCATTTTTATTTGCATTTTCGAAATCAGCACAACATTTCAGGTTAAGAAAGTTTCAATTTTCAACTTTTGTTTATTATTTACCAAAGTAGTCAGCCACCTTAAAAAATAAACAAGGTTAATCGGTAGGAACGTGGCAAAAGACCAAAGAAATTCAGAAAACGTCCTTGGCATTACAAAATTACTTGTAAATCAGTCTATGACGGTTATAACGTCAAAGCGCGCGAAGGCTGAGAAAGTTACATGCACATTTGAAGTCTTGTGCACATTTTAAGTCGCGTACACATTTTAAGACACGTGCACTATTTTTAGGTGCACAGTTTAAGTCATATGCACATTTTATTACCCGTAAAAGTAAGGCGTACTAACCTGGCCAGAGATGTTCTTCACTTGAACCAAAAAATTCTAGTTTATCTTGGTACGTAAAATGTTGACCAACTTCAACCCAGCTTGCTGTAATGGAAGGGCATTTAACATTCATGGCCTTAACACATTTACATTTATTGTATAGTTAGGAGAGTACGCGCGCGCGCGTACTTGAAAACTGTGCTTTATCAGTGAACGGAGCACAGTGTTGACGCCACACGCGCGCGCGAAGTGCTGCTTGATCTTGCGAAAGTCTTTCTTTTTTGAAATAAATTCAATACCGAAAAAAAAGGAGCTATACAATAGATCAATTAAAACAGCTTTTTCCGTGCTAAGTTCAGCAAATAAGCATTTAGGAAGCGTCGAAAGCACTCAATAAGTGCCAGTACGGCTCGTGCTTCTCCTTACATTTCTTTTGTGCTTGCGCCACTTCCTGCGTGCTTTATTACCGAACGGTGCATGGAAAAAGCTGGCCTTATTTAAGCGGGGGCTTATGGGCTTATGTATTTAGCATAACTAAGGTATTACAAGTATAATATATTCTTTCTCAAATTACAGTTAATACCAAGAATAAAAGGCCCTTTTAATTGTTTGCCTCAAAACTTTGAACGAGGATAATGACTGTGTCGTATATGAGATTTTAAAGATGTCAAATAAATTCTTCAACTTATGCTTGAACGTAATTTTCTTACTCTAAAGAGAACCTAGTATTAGCTATAGAGAAAAAACGATTTATTGGAGAGGGGGAAGTGGGCTTAATATGTTAATAACCTAGATTAATTTTTTTTCCCGAACTGATTGTAAGACGTTGTCAGACGTTCATATGGACGCCTGTTTTTATTATTTGTAGTAAGGTTTACCAGCACAATTCAACATAAAGGCCTTAACCGGATACCGCCGTCAATTCCAAACGGTTTGTATTGAGTTATTTAAATGAATTGTTAATTTGAAAAAAAAAGCAAAAAAAAAAAAAACCAAGCTTTTAAACCGAAACATACAAACATCACAAAAACAGGCCTAGGCATTATCCAGATTCGATAAGCAAGATGCATTGTGGTATAGCTTGGGTAGTATATAGGGCCTTGTACCCAAGCTAGACCAAAATACGCAATGTTCACCATAAATGACAATACCGTTGCGCATTTGTTTGATTACTACGTGTCCCTGTCTCTCTCTTTTACTATCAAAGCGAATCGTTCCCTACAACAGTGAAAGAAAAACAAATTTCAGAAATAATAGCAATATTACTAGCTACAAGAAAAATATTATTGCTATTGTTCATTCCAAAACGACGAATATTACAGCAACTGCTATAAAGAGCGACATGAAATTTTCAACAATCATTACTTCCGTCACTCCACCCCTTCTAGGATGTACTTTGCATCACAACCTTACCAAGACTCCTTAAAATTATAGCCTTGCATTCTTTGCTTCCCTCCACTCTACCCCTTGGACTTTGATTTATCCCTTATATCCCCCACCCTAGCCCTCTAGAGTTTACTTTTCATGACAGTCTTAAAGGGACTCCTTCGAATACTAGCTCATGTATTGCATCTTTCCACCCCACCCCTCTAGAGTGTATTTTGCATGACAATCTTACCGAGACTCCTTCGAATACTAGCTCTCTTATCGCCGTCCTAAATGCTCTCATATGACTGCGAGAAGTATATGTAAAATTATGTAGAGTTAGCCCGTCTTTTAATGCTTTGTCCATGACAAGAGCAGTGGTCCATACGGCATCGAATGCAAAAGGTGTGGCCGGGCCTGGAGTTGAATTTCTAAAAAGGATCGAATTGCAGTACTCTGTTGACGTCTATCAAAAGAGAAAACAAGTCAGGATGGCGTGGTGTTACTAATGGAAGAAAGTTACAAATATCTTGGAGTGGACATAAATCAATCCATCCTTAACACAGGTCATGTACAATGCGCATGATAGATTAATCTCTAACACAGGTCATATGTACAATGTACATGATATATCAATCCCTAACACAGGTCATGTACTATGTACATGATAGATCAATCCCTAACACAGGTCATGTACTATGTACATGATAGATCAATCCCTAACACAGGTCATGTACAATGTGCATGATAGATCAATCCCTAACACAGGCCAATATGTACAATGTGCATGATAGGTCAGTAAGTGAGACCGTGGGAGACCATGCATATTGATAAAGTGATATTAAGGACCTAAACTGGGACAATATTGGGAAAAACGAGTTTAAGGTGGTTTTAAAATGTTTTTTTTTTTAAAGCGTTTAGCTTCTAATCTTAATAATATTATAAAGTATAATTTTTACAACAACTCACGTAAATAACACATTCTGATTGGCTGAGAGCTATGATCAATAAGAGGACAGACACATGGATGACGTAATGTTTTTGAAACCAAGACTCGCCGGTAGGATTTTATCGTAAGGGCTGTGATTTTGCGAATTTACTTTGCTAATAAAAGTCGACAATGAAACCAAAAGAGAAACCAAACTTTGAATTTAATCTTGCTGATAGTCTTGCCGACGAATATTTAGTTCTGGAGGCAGAAAAGATAGAGGAAGACGTGAAAAATTCATCTCGCTTTGCAACCGAGTGCGAAGAAAAAGACTTGAATGAGCTTGTGTCAAGTGCCATTCCAGAGTCGATCTTCAATGGCTGCTCCATCCAGAACTTCAATGTCTATGTTGTCAAGCGAAATTGACATTGCTTTTCTTAGCTGAACTTATTACTAAGCTTTGTTTTTTAGAACCTTTGAGTTCGTTTTCTGACTCAAACTCTTTTCGACTTAGCTAAAAGGAGCCATTTATAAGTAAATGCCAAAAGTTTTGACCAATAGCAAGCATTCTTTTACAGTGGATGTCAAAGAACTGTCAAAATTAGCCAATCACAGTGTAGGAAGTTTGTTGTGAAATGTTGACGTGTTTTATGAAAAAAAATTTTGTAAGTTATAAAATAATCTTTGAAGTTTTCAAAAGTAAATAACCGAAAAACCTTCGTCTTACTTTCTGTACTCTGTCCTCTAATGGTTATGAAAACTACCATCTTAGCGAAAATATTCAAAAGCTCACAATAATCGGAGCTGTTTGGTCTATCGCCTTGCTTTCCTTGAATGACAAATTTTCGAAAAACTTTTCGCTCATTTTATTTTGTAAACATTTCGCAGTTTGTTGTAAAAAACAGATCGCACATAGATTTCCATCATTGTCTGTCCTCTTATTGATCATAGATGACGTCTTAAAATGGCGTCTCGCTGCGCTCGTGGGTTCACTTTAGTTTTGAACATTTTAAGACGTCATCTATGATCAATAAGAGGACAGACAATGGAAATCTATGTGCGATTTGTTAAATATACACTGACACACGAAAATCCCGCGCCCACAAAGCATATACGCATATATCCATTATTTAAGACTAACTTATATGATCGTGAGCTAGAAAGAGATAGGTTTGGCTTTATGCATCAGTTTTATTCCAAATAGCCAATGCAGCTCGGTTTGGAGGACAAAATAGAAGGGCTTTTGGACCAAATTGGACCAAATCCTGTTTATGATTTAAATATTACTTACGAGTCCTGAAACAGTGGTAACGTTGTCCTTTCTGAGACCAGAAGAATCCATGCCAATCATTCCTTCCATGAACTCAATAATCTCGGCTGTCGTACAGTCCAATTTACTCTTATTTTTCGCCATAAGCTGGCGAATATAAGTGGGATTGCTTCTACCAAACAATATCCAGACGTAGTTCTCTCCATACATCTTAAGTTTGTAAGCCTGCAGCGTACATTCGATAAAGAAGTAAGAAAAACTGATGCATGACTACAACAGTGCGTAAGCACAGTAATTAGTCAATGGTGAGATAAGGATATGTGGGAAGCAACATTATTCCTTACTTTTACCTACGTGATCGAAAATGTTCACAGGACTTATATAAAATAAAACCGTGATCACAACATATTTTCCCTCGTTATTCAGGGAAATTCACTAATTTCCCTCGTGCTATGGGATTACAATAAAACTTCTATAGGCCAAAAAAGCAGTCATGAGAAAAGTAAGACAGGGTCAATGAAGCCATCGTGCAAACGTCCTATTACATGCATTGTCTATGCAGTCGTTATTTCTTATACATTATCCCCTATTCCTAATTCCTTATTCCCCCCTATCATAGGGCATAAAATGTATTGAAACATTGATAGTATAAAATTATTTTGGTAAAACATTTCTTATATAACGGAATAAACAAAGTATTTGACAAACAGTTTTGTGGAGTAAATACTTTGGATTTTAGTTTTCTTTTATGGCTGTCACGCAAGGTTTCCCTCCCCACGAACGTCTGACTACTTGAGCAAAGCATTCCCTTTCCAACTGCTATCATGGGTCAATCGAAATCGTCTTATTGTTTGTATAATTTTAGACTTGAATATAAAAAAAAAAAATTACTTCCGCTCTGGCAAACCTTGGGAAACCTTATCAATGATTAACCTCACAGAATAACTGATCGTTCGACCAATCATATCGCGAGAACCTCTATATTCAAGTTAAAAATTATATTAAATAGAGATATTTTCTACCTCTTTCTTCCGATCAAGGTCCTGGTTATTTAGATAAGCAACAAAGATCGAAGTAAAATGATTAACAAACCTCACAGAACACAGTTGGTGCACTGATATCCTCAAATTCCGCGATAATGATACGAGCGTCTAGAGACTGCAATTAAACAGTAACATATATAATATAGTCAATATTCACTTTCCACATAAATCACTGACATTTATAAATTTTTTTAGATACAGCTAAATAGCATCATTATCGTTATTTCCTACATTAATATCGATCAACAATAGCAGTGTGATAACGGAGCAGTAATCTACCTTTAACTTTTTGACTTGGAAGCTGGCATCAACAGTCCCACTATACTGAAACCCCTCGACAGCAATAGCACTAATGTTTTCTTTTTCTAACATTTCCTGGAGTTCTCTTACAGACTAGAAGTGAATATATGTAAGGAAAAACTGAGTATTGATATCAAAATAAAAATAGATAAAAAGTATTCGTGAAACGAAAGCTGAAATAACCCCTCAAAAGGTAACACGATTTCATGGCAAAATTCCATTGCTAAAACATAAGTTCCTCAATACCAAACAACAACAACATCGTCAGTCAACTCCCATCGAGATCAAAAAACCTTTTTAAGCCATTGGGTCTTGCTCATCATTGCGCGTCAAAGTTCGTCTATAATATATAGCCTATATATAGCCTATATATATCCGAAATTAGAGCGTCTGGGTGAGGGATCTAGTGCCTCTGTTAGGGCACAGGAGTCAAATTGCTGGATCGTTTGTTTTTCTGTATGCTTTTTACGCTGTTTGCCCATGTTTTTATTCATTAAGAAAACAGTGTGGAGCATAGACTATACAGCATAGAGTGCGCGCGCAGAAAAATTAATCCATGGCTAATTAATGTGATTCTAAAATAATAGCAACAAACGATGCCTATTATGGTTATAAGCATAAATACCAGAGATTCCTTCTCTTGCTCATTTTCTTTTGTTAAAACCAACGACGTCATAGCCTATCAATTATACGTTTGGGCTACCTGTGTAGGCGCACGATCTCGAGTACAATTTGGAATTTATAGGTACGAGTGATGTTTTGAAAGTTTTCTTTGATAATTTTCAAGACATCACGAGTATCTTTAAATTCAGAATTGTACGAGAAGATTGTGCGATTTTTTGTTTAAAATACACTCAAAAAATTGAGCAACTTAATTGCGACTCTACAAAGTACAATACTGGATTTAACTCCTTTTGTACAATCAGAATCGGGTAATTTTGTTGAGTGTATTATAAGCAATATAAATTTCTCACATTTATTTGCTTTCCTACATGTATAGCCGTTGATCGACGGGAACAGGTGGGGATTGGGCGGTTAATCTGGTCTAACAGAGACTGGGAAACGTGGTACCAGCGCTCATTAGAATACAGCAACAACACAACAACAACAATAATAAGAATAGTTTTTTTTATCATGAGCTGTGCATGCGCATAAACATCAACATGGCTGCCTGTGTTATATGAGAGACTAGGCAGATGGTTCCGGATCCCGAGAAAGCAAAACGGCGTCCGATGATATGTGGTTCGTGTTTTGCAACCACGAAATACGTTTGTATTTCTTGTGAAATGCGAATATGCAATAAGTGTTTTGAATGCGGTGAAGAAAGAAGTATAGATGGCCGAGCTGGAGACTGCGGCACTGCGGAAGAGTCTAATTTCTATATTACTGCATATTAACCGCTGTCCTCGGCTACGCCTCGTGGTGTTAAACCCGATAAAAGACTCGTGCTCGTATATTACACGGTACTTAATATATATATATCGATATATCGGGTGCATTATTGGTAATTTGCAATTTAAAATCGTTTTATAATAAAGTTTAAATTCAATGTTTTCGGCATCAGATGGTATATCCAATTGGCTATTCATTCTTTACTTTTTTACTTTTTATCCTGTATATATCTTTATTTTTTCCTGAAGAAATCTAGCCTCCTTCGCAGCCGTAGTTAGGGTCGTCACGCAACGTTTCCCTCCCCACAAACGTCTGCTTACTTGAGCCGAGCATTCCTTTCCCAGAATTGACCAATCAGCACGAACCTACTAAAAACGAGAAGGTTCATGCCTGATTAGTCGACATTTCCAAGAAGTGTTTCAGCGTGTTTGTAGTGTTCATTGGAAAAAATTGCCTTTACATTTGGAATATTTGCTCTTTTCGATATCTTTCTAGAGCAAAAGGTTGTGTTTAAAAGTAAAGTTATATATCACAAGTAAATTGCGTGACACAACATCCTAAATGTAAATCTTCTATTGTTCGCGAACTACCGTAGTTAGCGTGTTTTCGAGGCTACTAATCCTGAGAAACCATAAGAGGCGAATGTTTAGCTAAAAGATAGTGTGAGCTTATAAAATCAGCAAAAATACGGTTCTAAATTTTTAAAAATTCCTATGAATTATATACCAAAATGTTCAGGAAAGAGCGGGAGTTCTGGTTCTGTTTTATTTCAAGGAGAGACGATTTTCTAGCTTGACGCCGGTTATGTCACTCATTTTCTCTTGTAAAATACATCCAATAGAGTACATTCAACTCAAAAAATCTACCAACTGTTTATCGTAAATCGCTTATCTATCAAGCCCTGCCACTATGTTTTGACGTTCTGAACACCAGAGAATCGAAAATTAACATCGTCGTAGTAATATCGAAACTAATGAAGTTACACTTTTCCGATTTATCTTCTTTGTCGCTACTTGTCGCCTTTCAAAATAATCCCAAAGCAAATTTTGACAGCACGCGGCATTCCTTTAAAGTTGTCGTGAACTTCTAACGCAGGATTTGATTGCCTCTTGGTAAGACAATAGGCCAATTTTGATTGGCCCATGATGTCACATCGATAACAATGGGAAAGGAATGTTCGGTTCAATTAAGCAGACGTTTGTGGGGAGGGAAACGTTGCATGACGACCCTAAGAACGGCTGCGAAGGAGGCTAGGAGAAGGCCGAATGGCCGAAACGTTAAGTATAAGATTTTTTGGAACAGTTAGAAGTTGCCTGTTTTCTCTTTTTGCTTGTATATACTAGAATATATATATATATATATAATATATACTGCAGTTTGCATAAACTTTGACCATTTATATAAAAATACAAGTATATCAAAAGTATATCAGAAATTATAGGATGTCATCCCTGATATTTTTTCCAGAATGCCCTTGTGCAAGACAACTCGAAAACAACATCAGGGATCATATCCCATTGTTTTTGATATACTTCTGATTACTTGTGTATATGCACGAATGGTCAAAGTTTATCAAACCGCAGTGTATATATATATATATATATATATATATATATACTGCGATTTTCATAAACTTTGACCATTTATATATATATACAAGTATATCAAAAGTATATCAGAAATTACAGGATGTCATCCCTGATATTTTTTTCAGAAAGCCCTAGTGCTAGATAACTCGAAAAAAATATCAGGGATCATATTGCATAATTTTTGATATACTTTTGATATACTTGTATATATGCACAAATGGTCAAAGTTTATGCAAACCGCAGTATATATATATATATATATATATATATATATACACCAAATCGCTAAAACTTTGACAATTTAGCGATATATATACAGATATTTGGCCTTACGAGGTTATCAACATATGGAATGATAATGATAATAATGATAATAATACTAATAATGATGATGATGATGATGTTTTTATCTCTTCTTCTTACCGGTGAGAATATTTCTGCATCATACTCGTGAATAATGGCCACTCGCTTCCAATGAAAATGTTTCATAAAGGCCACTTTGGCTATGTTGAGAGAACTGGTGGATGGAACCATCCGATAAATATTCCGGTATTCGATAGATTCGCCGAATTTGGGGGACATCGCCGCATACGTAATCTAGTGAGAGAGAGAGAGAGAGAGAGAGAGAAAAAGATAAAATATTATTGGTGATGGCTCTGTTGTTCACGTACCAGAAACCTAGAGAGGTATATACAGTCAATTTAAAAAACGTTGTCGTAGACCAACTAAAGAATAAGCCACCAGACCGAAATGAATTCTGGGTATAAATTACTGAAGACGTTTCTTAATGCCTTCGTATTTTCGTGATTTTGAACTGAACCATAACTACTTTTCTTTTCTTTCTCTAAACCCAAAAACTAAATTAGTTGTTGCTCTCCATTTTTATTTTAAAACTAGCAGAAACAATGAATTTATCTTATGAGCGCTTGCCATCAAATGATATAAAATGGTTGGATTGTGTTCTCGAACAATTGATATCCGAATTTTTTGGTAACACAAACCAACACGTTTTGGGCTAGCGCTCAAAAGGTGAATAGGCGACTTGCACTAAGAGGTCACGTGATCAAATCCGCTATTGTGGCTGGCATTCTACAGGATTTTAGCCCTGCGAGAATGCAAAAAAAGATGGCTGCCTCGGCTATTCTCGTGATACGATGTTTTGCCGGCTTCATGACCTACAAACGACTTCTTGTCGAAAGTATTTTCCAACTTCATTATTGAAAAATGCATTTTTCTTGCAAGAAATATCAATACGTTTAATAGACATTTAAGTAAATTTTTGCTATAAATTTTTCAGAAAAATAGGGGGAAAATATAGTGTTATGTCATGAAGCCGGCGAAACAAGATTTTTAAAACGCTTCGTTGGCCATCACATCGTATCGCAAAAAAAAAAAAAAAAAAAAAAAAGCAACAAAAAAAAAAAAAAAAAACACCATAATTTTTTCACGCTCTTTGAAGTAAGTCCTAGGTAATGTGCAAGATATACCTCAAGTAAGTTCCATCTAGAAACTGACTTAGCTACAGGCTCAAGAGCTGCCGTCGTTGCTGGTCCTATCAACATCATCTTGGTAGGAGGATTGTGAATCCAGTCGAATAATATTCAATTGCTCTGCCTCCATTGCCCTGTGTTCATAAGGAAGGCCATGTGAATTTAGTAGGATATTCTAATATAATTAAGGTGCTGACACACGGTGCAACATTTGGTTGGCAGCTATAAATTTTGTGCAAATTTCAATGTTGCAGGTAATGTTGCAGCCATGTTCACATGATGAAATTTACAGTGCTAATAAAAAAAACCGAAATATTTTAAGAATGTTTCTTAACCTATTAGAACCGTCATCTTTCAGTTATCTTGTGGCTAAAAAGTCAATTCTGATTAGCCAAAGAACAATAGAACATTAATTCCTGGAATATTTTTGGTGCCCACTGTTTTTCGATTAGCACTGTAACAGTTATTTCACGAACTCCAGTCGTGCATGATTTTATATACAATTATATCAATATTAAAGCGATGATGCTGCTTAAAGCTCCTAGAAAGTGTGTGAAACATTTTGTCTGTGTTGCATGCTAGAAAAAGCAATGTCATGATGGAATGTTAGAACAAACAAATAAACAAACTAGCGTAGTGTGACATGGTAGTAGTGAAAGCCATACATCCATGAAATAATACTTAGTATTTAGTTTTTGTGCTATTTCAAATATATATGGCTTTCATTTTATGCATTAACTCACGTTAGCAAACTGTAAAAACAATGAAACAATATGTATGCATACCAAGGTCTGCCGTTATAGTTGAATGACATCGTCCTTTATTGTATCATTTAAAATAAAACTATTCTTTTTATATTTTTTAGATTCAAATACCTTGCTTGATGCGATGTATACTAATGCTTACCCAGATAGTATCGCCAAAGTGAAGCACTATTTCATGACCAGGAAGAATATCCGTGTTGTTATTGATCATCTCCATCGCCATCACCATAGCCTTCTTGACCGCATACCTGTCTTCGCTAAGAAACCGTACATATGCTCCAATATGGAGTTGTATGGGATGAACACATGATGTACTTTGATTCTTACACTCAGATGAATTGCAACAAGAGCTGCTGTTTGAATATTGTCTTTTCTCGCAGCAGAGTTCAATGAGGTTTGTCTCATTGTGACAGCATCCTACAACAGGGGTGGTGTTGATCATTGAAGTGTAAGCCAGGAGTAGGATGAGAGAGGTAAGGAGGGTTGAAAGAGATAGAGGAGCAATCTCCATTTCTGAATAAATGAATAAACATTAAAAACATTATTTTTTTCCATTTCAGTTGTGTTGAATTATAATCATACATACTTTTCGTTATTTCGCAGTTATACGGCTATTCCAAAAAAGGTTGGAATACTGAATACTGCATACGACATGGTAAATTCCTAAGATTGAAGTGTATTATGGGTCATAGTGACAACATTGTAGGATTATAACATGACTTACTTTGTTTTTAGTATATTCTGAAACAATGCGCTAAATACATGTGGAGGGTTAATTGCTTTATATTTACTTTTTACTTCTAATTAACGAGACCCACAATACCCTTTGGTCTTGAATACAGCTATTCAGTATGCAGTATTCAACTTTTTTTGAAACAGCCGTATATTAAAAAAAGATATAGAAATATGGATAAGTTTGCGAACGAAGTTATTCCGGGCGAAAGACCCTTGGAATTAAATTCGGAAGGAATAATTTCCGAACTCGCTGGGAATCGGACTACCGATGCTCTACCAGCTGAGCTAGATGTCAGACTGAGAGCAGGCAGGGGTGAAATAGATGTTAGGTCGCGGTAGTTGTGATGTAAAGATGAGAATACGTGGACCCCGTAGCACTTATGAAATACATGAAGATATAGAATATAGATAAGTTATAGTGCTTGGAAACGAGGTTATTCCGGGCGAAATACCCTTGGATTTAAATTCGAAAAAATTAATATCCGATTATAGTAAAAGATTCAAATTCAAATTCAATCAATCAATCAATCAATCAATCAATCAATCCGTCCGTCCGTCCGTCCGTCCGTCCTATTACCTATTAACCAAACCAACCACTCGTCCACCCTTCCTTCCGCCCATCAAAAAGTCCTTTAAATGCTTTTCTAGCACGTACGAAATCAGTAGTTCCTATCTTTTGTGTATATTTAATCGATCTTAACGATAAAATACCCAAACGAACGATGTTCTTAAAAGCCAATTTTGTCATTTCAATGACTAATACAGCTAAGACAAATGGATGAACTGAGCCAGTCATTTTCCTATTTGTCGGAGCAGAGATAAGATCTCATTTGAAACAGCAAGGAAATGCCTTTCAAGTGGGTTAAGAATTCAATTTTCACTTTAAGTTGGCTTGCGATTATTATATTAGATTGGGTAGAAATCTTCTGGTCAAAGCGGATTAAAGATATGTGCTATCGTCTTTCTGCCCTGTGTTATAGCTTTACAAATCTATGCAAATACAAGAATCGTGTTTTGTTCAACTATAGGAAATTTATGATATTTCGCTATTAGAATGATAATTTATTAACTAATTAAGATTTAGTAAAAAATCTACTTCATACAAGAGTATAGAATCCGCGAGGTTAGTTCGCTTCCATACGATCACTTATTTTGTCAAACATTAAAAGGAATGGGACTGGAGTTTTAAAGTGTTAACAAAAAACTGATCCAATCAGACGGTATTTATAACACAGCATAAGACCACGAAGAGCCGATATATAATATGGCTAGTTTTCATTCGGTTTTCACATGAGTAAAATCCTAATATTTATAGCTGTTGATTCAGTTGCTTTTCCAAACATTAAACAGCAAACAAAATGAAGGGTTCTTTTAATTTCTCTAAATTAACATTTTGTACTACCGAATAAATATCCATCTAGCATCACAATATGGCTGAAAGCTTTCAATTGCCTCCTCATGGTATTACACGCCTTCATGCTTGCTATATCTGTTAGTCTATGTCAACAAGACAAAGTTTATTAGCTAAAAGTCCTACTGAATCGGTTTTGGCGCGAGTTTCATCTATCTTATAAACCTGAAATGGCCTTGCAAAAGGTGTCTGTTTTGTTGTGTAAGTCAATGACTCTTATTCTTTCGCGCTAAAGTGTTAAAAATTGCATTGATTTGTACCGGGCCAGTATAGCATGAGATAAATCGTTCAGTTGAATAATCACTGAAAAACACTGAACAATCTAAAGGTGTTAACCAATATACATCTGAAGTAAAATGTCTGGTGTTGAACTACTTATTTTCTGGAATATCTTTTCATTCAATAAATAAGACTTATCCGACTGTCTCACGATTGCATGAGTCATTTGTAGAATAGAGCGGCACGACGTTTCCACTACAAACTAGTCTTCATTAGACAATGACGGGATGGTGCCTCGGTCATGTTTTATTTTATTTTATTTTTTTGCCGAAAATTCTAAATTTATTTACTTATTTTTAATTTCGAACGAATTACGAAGCTTTTAAGATTATGCGAATTTAAGTGCAAAACGACGATGTTCGTATTATTGATAGCATTCGGAAAATTGAGAAATAAGGACTAGAACAAAATCGAACATAACACGCACCCACATGAAACTCGAAAAAAAGAGTAAAAAAAAAAGGCAAACACAAATAACAAATGAAAAGAAATAACAATTCAATATTAAATAAAATGAAGAAAGAACGGTATGCAAACGATAAAATTCAGCCGAATATATTTTGCGATATTCTTTAAGAAGAACAACTTAGCATGGTTATCGGACTATTGGAGAGAAATATGCTTAAATAACACAATATGACTTCGACGACGCTTGGAAATATAATATCATTAAAGCCTGTTTCGAAAATCGGTAAGCAAATGCACTGTACGAAAATTCAACTTTTACTTATATTTGCTTTGCGCTGTCATGATAACTTTTTATATTTTATTCCAATCAATGTATCGTTCAAGCTGATTTCGCCTCTAAAACTAATTCCCTTATTTTTGGTAATACAATTTGATTTTCAATACAAATATTTCTCAACGACAATACTAATACTCGATCATACATAAAAAACATACCTTGGAATATTCTGATGTTTGTACAAATTTGGTTTCAGCCCGTATCCATAACATCCATTCCTTACGTCCTTACACTTTAACTAACGCTTATGGCCACGGAAAGTAAGATCGAAAAGTAGAGATTGGTGTTTGTTCGTTAACTATTACTTTCTGAATAACTAACCCGCTATGTGGTAACAGCAGTATTATGAGAAGATCTATTGTATATGATCATCGGCGTAGTAGGCCCGGCCAAGTCAAGAGTCAAACTTGATCTTTTCAAGTCTAAGTAACTACCTATATTTGGTACTTCCAATTGATAAAAGTACTTGAATTTTTTTAAAGCTGGATAAAGTTAATGTATTGTTGATCATGGGAAAGACAGAACAAATAGAATTTATGTTAAAAAGAAACCATATGATGATGAAGTTGTATTTTGTTTATTTATTTGAACGCTTTAGCTTAGTGCGTTATAATAGTCGATCGGGTGATTATTCGAAATAAAAAAAGAAAAGAAAAGAAAAGAAAGGCGGGACAGGAAAGAATAGGAATAAAAAACAAAATTCTTGAATGATCATAATTGAATTCAATGAAAATATACTGTTCTGTCCTAGCTTTTATACCAATGACCTTTAAATCCTTGTCTAAAATGTCTGGAAATCAAGTTAAGATGAGCGAATTTTGATTATTCTGGAAGTCCCCATCTCATGAGCATTACAAGCTGACATGCTGCAATACGTATTTTACTTATTTGAAGCGAAAAGTCGTATAATCTACAGAACTATTACGTTCAAAGGATATTGGATATCATAAGGCAGCATTAGCATGGGTTCTGACTAATTGCTCTTCCGACATTTCGTTGCATTTTGTTTTTGGTCTTATACGAATTAAATTATGACAAGGATTTCTTAATTTCAAAATCGTTATATATTTTTCCTTTAAAACCTTATCATATTTGCTTTGTTTGGATATCTTTTATATGATTTAAAAATCGGCTAACCCACTTTTGTTTTTTTGCACTGAATTTTTCCTTTCAAATGTATTCATAATAACTGTGTCAACATCGATTTAAATTTTATCTGTTAATGTGAAGAAAGAAGGAAAGAAAGAAGGAAAGAAAGAAAGAACGAAGGAAAGAAAGAAAGAAAGAACGAAAGAATGAAAGAAAGAAAGAAAGAAGGAAAGGAAGAAAGAATGAAGGATAAAAAGAAAGAACGAAAGAAAGAAAGAAGGAAGGAAAGAAAGAAGGAAGGAAAGAAAGAAACGGAACGAAAGAAAGATAGATGGATAGAAAAGAAGAAAGAAAGAAAGAAAGAAAGAAAGAAAGAAAAAAGAAAGAAAGAAAGAAAGAAAGAAAGAAAGAAAGAAAGAAAGAAAGAAAGAAAGAAAGAAAGAAAGAACGAATGAATGAACGAAAGAATGAATTATACCTATAGGTGAGAGGAGAAAAGGTCGTGAGAATGAAATCAAATCAAAGAATGTGGAAGGAACGAGATAATGACGTAAAACAATAATAACAACAACACTGAACAACAACAACAAAACAACACCAACGACAGCCATTTACAAAAATGAAAGAAGAAAAAAAAAGAAAAGAAAGAATTATTGCAATGGAAAGAAAGAAAAAAAAAGAAATTAGAAAGAAGAAAAAGGAATACATTTGATGCCTCTTCGTGATATGTAAGTAGCTTTTTAAAGACAGTTTGACTAGCAATTGTAAATTGACCTTAAAGCCTCTATTTTCCCTAATGCGTCACGTACAGAGTCTTATAACAGAAGCAGCGCATCCGTTTTACAATGGGTGTAATTGAAAACCATTTCAGGCCATTAATCATACCGCTGATCAGGCTAAAATCGTGCTATGGGTCTTGATATTTTGAAATAAAAGCCTGCTATAAGGATTAGACTCTTTACACGTTGGGCGAAGTGTTCTGGAATTACGATCACTATGGCGAGAGAAATGATGGTGATGGTGGTTATGAAAATGAAGACGAGGATGAGCAGATAGTGAGGATAACAGCGAGGATGATAGTGTTGTTGTTGTTGATGATGATGATGATGACGGTGATAAAAAGGATAAGAGTGAGGATGATAGTGTTGATGATGATAATAATGAAGATGACGGTGGTAATGAGGATGAGCGTGAGGTTGATAGTGTTGACGATGATGATATATATATGTATATATTTATTTATAGCTCCTTTTCAATATGGCCGACACGAAACTCGATAAATGCATTGAGAACTCGAAGGTTGATGGTATTGATTCTTATTTCGATCAGAAAATCATGCTTTGCTTATATTATAGTCAGATTACCTGGATTCATCTATGGATAACTGAAAACAAGGTCATTGGTCTAGAAAGAATAGCACCATTAATTACCTAAAAAAAGTTGATCGATTCCTATGCTTCGATTACCCTATTCCTAATAAAACATTCTATAAACCAGTGTTTAACCTACAATTTATGGTTGCTGTCATTGCTCTTCTAGGCTCTAAAAATACGCGAATGTTTTACACAGTCGCAGTTTTCTTTGTGTTGATGTTTTGTACCCCTCTCAAGACCATGATTTTTAGCTTAATAATAGGCAATTTGATGTTGCATATAGCCAGAAACTACCTTGAAAGATCGATATCTTATTTTTTTCCTACTTTAATAAATACTCACGATACAAATCCGACGTTGACGCTGACGTCACCCAGATTGATACTAATTTGCCAAACAAAACATTATTGGTAAGGGCACATACCATAAATCCTTGAAAAAGTTAACTAACAAAATGGTACAAATAAGTCCAAAGGTTTGTAGGTCTACGGTCTACTGAACTTACTAATTTGCGCAATTTTGTGAAATTCCTTTGCATGTCATTCACGGATATATGGTATGCACTCTAACGAACGGAAGATATTTTATTTCATGGCAAATTCAGCTACTGTACGGAAAAGCAAGTATTACAAACCATATGCATTTCATGTGACAAGGCGTCATTATCGATACTGTAGTGCGTTCTAGTGCGCGTTGAAGGAAACTAGTTTCGAGGCCCCCGAATTATTGAATGGTGAAATAAAATTGCGTCTAATGAATGCAAAGAAGACCTCTAGTAACAGAAATTATGACTGTTTTAACTAATAGCAACAGGAGATATAATGCTTTAAATATTTAACGTGCATTTGAGTATATATTATGTACTCGGTCTAGTAACGTTGTAGACTGTTGTACAATGCCGGCAAATCTAGATTTGTAGGCAACTAATGACGTAAGCTTAGTAAATACTGAAACAACTATGGGAATTTAACAATAGAGTTAACTTGAGATCCTCTAGCACCCAAGGAATCTGTCTGCGGTGTTTTTTCTTTCTTCTTTTTCCCCCTCTTCTGCGAGGTGTTTTCACGATAGAACTCGTGTTAAGTGGATGAATGAGCTGTCAGAGAGTTCGATATTTACTAGTTGCCTAGTTAGAGATGATTCCTGCATGTAAAATATATCTCGTATTTTCTTGGAATGGCCTCCTGACTTTTTTCAAGTAAAAATCAATGGGGGAATATGAAAAAGGAAAACCCTAAGGAAGAAAAAATGGAAGTAAGGGAGGAAATCCAAAAGCAACAAAGAAAAAAATGGAGAAAGTAAAGAAGAAAGAAAAAGAGAAAGGACGAAAAAAAAAAAAAAAAAAAAAAAAAAAGGAAGGCGCAAAAGAGGGGGAAAAAGCTACTCGACACAATTTAAAGAAATCCATAGCAAGATGAAAGATGGTTAATTCTCGTGGACAAAAAAGGCAAGCGCAAAATCATTAAGAGATTTCATTATTTTCTTACGGCTTTTTATATACTTAGTGTATTTCCGGTGAAAAAATATATAAGGTTCGGCTAAACGTTTCACCTTTTAGCCGTTAAGCCAGGTTAAAGCTCTGAGTAACTTTATCTGAGGCCCAATGTTTAATCGAGTGGTGCCAGTAACAGAACATCAAAAGCAACAAACTCATTTGAACTGAAAAACTGAATATTATAGCACTGACAGCGTCAACCAAAAAAAAACACGAGTCTTAAATTTGCCTCAGCCATTAGAATATCTTGCTAACGACCCCGTTCAATCCGGCACTGTTTCTACCGCTGGAAGTTTCATTGTATCTGAAAATTCAACCATTTCTAGTAAATGCTTGAAGTACTAGACTTCTAAACAGCCCTGTTTTAGACTAACTATCAAATGACTTACCTTTGCTCGCAGAATTTGTTTTTTCTTTGCTTGCTCGAACGATATTACACTCGCAAGATCTCCCTTTGTAAAAAAGAAAAAGGAGTTGGTGTGAATACCATTCCGTTACCCATCATGCCGTGCATGCTAGACAAAACAAAAGATACTATGAACATACTTGATTTAAGTGTAGAAGTGTAGAAGATAGTGAGAGGTGATAAGGAAGGTTTTATCAATGATACGGCAAACACAACAAAAGCCGGGTCAATGCCTCTACATCCAATATAGTAGTCTATTGACTCACTATATATCTCAATATATATTACATTATCAACCTTCGCTGTATTGAAAGAGATAAAAAACTGCCGATGATCTAAGTATCGTATCGATTCTATTATTATTCTACTATTATTCAATACCCAAAAAGCCGACGTTTCCAAAGTCACACCTCTAAAATATATTTTCAAACAACAATGTTTTTTCTTTTTTCTTGATTGATGTCGTCACTTTCATGGTGGGTAAATTTATGCTGATGAAGCAAACTGTAAACAATCAAGTTAAAATTATTTTCCTTTTAAGATTAACCCGAAGCGATAAAGTGAAAAGAACAAGATATTTATTAACATATTTGGTCTTCCTTATCTTCTGTTCTATCAGAGACATACATATTGCACAAACTCAAGTTAAAAAAGTATTTTCCGCAAAATGCTAGCTGTGGCAAAGCAATCGTATTTACGTATGTTTTAAATTCTGTATCTCATTTGATATCCTGCATCTCATTAGATATATATATTTAGCGATATATATGCATATATATGTATCCCTTTTCTCCTATTGTTTTTCCTTGAAAAGACAATAGGAAAAAGGGGGATATAGGTATATATAGGTATATATATTAAAGTGTCAAAGTCTTAGGAATTCGGTGTTTATGTGTGTGTGTGTGTGTTTGTATATATATGTATATATGATCCCGAAATGAAATTTTAGCGATTTTATTTTTTTCTGTTATTTTTGGTTTACTTTTGAATGCTATTCTTGATTCGACAAAAAGTATCAATTCTGTTCCTAAAGGGATTCCGTATCTTCAGTCAACTAAAAGTAAATTAAAAATTAAATCCCGGTTGTTTTGGTGTGTGGTCCTCCTAGGTACTAATAATAATCAAGAGTCCTTCATTCAATAACATTTAATCATATTTTCAGCGTTAGAGCTTTTCAGCGATTTCTGATGGATGAATGAAGGGGATGTAAATTATTTGATTCCAACTGAAGAATCTTTATTGCCCTTACCTTCAGTAAACCAGAATATTACTAACGGTATGACTGACTGATACTGCTTTAATAGCAGGATAACTTTTATCCACACTTACATAGAACTCTCTTGCCAATGAAACAATTTTTAGATGTGATGGATAGCAATATAAAGGAACAATGATGATTTTATGATAGTTTATTGTGGTGGTCCGAGAATAGCCCAGTGTTTATGTTCCAACATCCCACACGTCTTTTCTCTCAACCAAAAGTTAACTTGAAAGTTTTCAAAATAAAGAGACCGTTGGTTTAAAATTGAATGAAAGAAAGGAAAATTCAGATTTGCCCTAAGGAGATCAATAACCTTCAAATGAAAACTGAAAAATAGTCCTTCAGAAGAAAAAGAAGAAGAAGTCAAATGAAATAATAATAAAAAATAATAATAATAAACAAACAAACAAAAAGACAAAAAAAAAAAAAAAAACAACACAACAACAACAAAAAAAAAAAAAAAAAAAAAACGAAAAAAACAGGAAAATATTAAAGGGAATATATTTGCACACAATTTTTTAACGGTTTTCGTAGGCGCCACGCTGGTTCCAAAAAAAAAAAACTTGTTTTCTTAAGCTTGTTTTGGTTTTCCATTTCCTTAGAATGATTACAAAAACTACTTATAGTCAGTCGACAAACCGTTCATCAAACATTCAGCCTAAAATCAGGAGCGCCATTATCGGCTCAAGATGAAGGCTTATGACGCCATTTTCTGACATCAAAGCTGTGATTTCTTAATGATATGAAATATTTATCAGATCGAAAGATGGAATTTTAGTAAACCTAGTAGAGTATATATATATATATATATATTGCAGAAACGTTGTAGTATACATTTACACATTCATACAAATATCTAATGGAATGTATAATACGAAATAACCATTTTCAACGCTTAAAACCAACTGATTTATAACCTGTACGATCTAATAGACAAGAAAAAAATATTTTGACAGTCATTAACACGAAACAAACAAAAAAAAGCGATATTTCTGTTTTGCATATCATTAAATATACTGAAGGAATTAGGTATTTGTATAAATATATATATATTAAATCAGTGTCAGTGTTTACATGGAGGGAACCAAAGGGTTGTTGTTTAGTTCTTGTTAAATTCAAAAGTCGATCTCTTGCACAGCGTCTTCCCTCTGGCTATTCTTCTATACCTATGAATCATTGTAAAGTACGTAATTCCTATGCTGTGCCTCAGGGTCCTGAAGAACATTATGATCTTTAGTTTCCCTTTCTAGGTTTGTAAGAATGGTTCTTATTATTTTTAGCTACTTATCTTTCAATGTATGAAATATGAATGCAAAATTGAAAAGAATAGAAAACACAATAAAAATCGAAGTGTTGCATTGAATGGAAGCCATACATGAATAAATAATTGGATGGCTCGATAATTAACGGTTTAATAAACAAGGACTGGATGACCATGGATTGATGAGTGAATGAATTAGTAAATAAATACTTAAACGAATGATTGAAGTTATTGAAAATTCAATCATTGATTAATAAATAAAGGAATGATTGTATTTTCTATTCATGATAATTTGAACAAACATTTCATTAAAATCATCGGCTTGCTGACAAGTTAAGAAACCAATTAATCTCCCAATGCTTTAAACTGTCTATGACTTATGATAACAATAGCTTACGTCATGCATGCTAATATATATGTCAATAATGCTATTCAACGCTAAATTACTAATCCTATTCCATGCTCAAATATTTATCCATTAAGTACACACATACTTTTAAATAGCGAGTGAGCTATGGAAGAGTTGGGAAGAGAGGAAATGGAACATATAAACTAGAGCTGAAATTTTACTGGTATTTGTTAAAGAATATGAGTATAATCCTTTAACACTAATCTGTTGTGTTTTTTTTCGTTTACTTACTTTTCATTTTGGTTGTATTGTTCACCGTAACCTATGCTTTAAAATCTAAATAATTAAAAGCTTTTTATTCTATATTCTATTCTAGTTCTATTCTATTCTATTCTATTCTATTCTATTCTATTCTATTCTATTCTATTCTATTCTATTCTATTCTATTCTATTCTATTCTATTCTATTCTATTCTATTCTATTCTATTCTATTCTATTCTATTCTATTCTATTCTATTCTATTCTATTCTATTCTATTCTATTCTATTCTATCTATTCTATTCTATTCTATTCTATTCTATTCTATTCTATTCTATTAATATCTCAAAATCATGAACTCATGAACTTTTTTCCAGAACATGTCTTTCTCGATTATTCCTAGAGCGTGTTAAAAGGCAAGCTTAAATTTCATACAGCACTTTGCACATTTTATTCCATACAAAACCCTAATGGCAGCTATACAACCTACGACGCATTTTTTTAATAATCCTTGCATTAGCTAGTAAATTACACAGTCGAGAATTTTTCTCGCAAGTCAAGCGAAATGGAAAGATGAGATTTATTGATTACCTTGGTAAAGACGCGAACAATAAAGTCCACAGCTAGTTTATTTACTTACCAACAAAGATTTATACTCTAGAGTTTGTTTTTCGCGGGCCGGGTACTAATTTAACATGGCCGTGATATTAACAAACAAGTCACCAAACTGTCGCTGGCAAGAAGTCAGTAAAACGTTGTCGTATCAACACGACAAATCTTCCTTTTGAATATCTCCAACTTCCCTAAAGCACTGAACTACTCATAAATCCTTTTAGACCAAAGTCCAATTCTCTCGATGCGGCTTTGATCTCTTCCGACTTTATCTTTAGCATAGTGACGTTTAGGAGTAGTCAAATGTCCAGTTCTTCAGGGCACCCTTTTATATAACCAAATCTAAAAGATTACAATCGTGACTCGATTAGAAGATAGATACTGCCCTGTAGGAGCGCTTTGTGTGGTATTAACGTCGGAGAAAAAAAATCAGTCTTCATTTACCGAAAGAACTAAATGTACCCTTGTCTTCTCTTTCTCATTAATGACAGCTGTTTGATATCGTATTATGAACAGTTTTGTATATTTACTTTGCATATAAAAATGAATATAATAATAAAATAAATAAATAATAATAACAATAATAACAATAATAACAATAATAATAATAATAATAACTATAATAATAATAATAATAAAATAAATAATAATAACAATAATAACAATAACAACAACAATAAAATAATAATAACAACAATAATAATAATAATAATAATAATAATATGAATAATAATAATAAATGAGTGTTTGGCTAGTCGACGTCTTTATTCAAGGATAGCTAAACGTTATTCAATGCACTTCTTATATATACATATGTATTGACATCCGTTTTCAACAAATCTGTGCCTTAAATAGTATTAAGTAAATAATTGCGAATATCAAGGTAATTCTAAGTTCTTGCTCAACGCATATCATCCCACTGCGCTTAACGAAAGATTGCGGTTTATTTTCAGACAGCTCCGATATATCATTGAAAAAGTGGATGTATACACAGTTGTTTGTGAACTGATCGTAATCTTCCAGGGCTATATAGTTTGCTATCAATAGGAGTCAATTCTCAGTAAAAAGGAGTTTTACTAATGTGAATGGCAAGCTTTTAATAGAAATTTAGTTGGATAGTTGAGCACAAAAGCTTTTGTCTGACTGTTATTGTAGGGTGGTTTTCAGATTCATAAGATTCGTTTTCTACTATGGTTGCCACGGTTCAAGAAACCCTCGTGTGAGGCATCAAATAATTAGCTTTTTAAAAACACTTATAGCTACTGTGTAGAATTCAACCGCTAATTCTTTTTATTTCCTATTTATTTTTTTCATCCAATCACAACGTTTGGTTATGGTTACGGTAGTATATATACACGTATAGCGTATGAATACGAGTTTCTCGAAAACCGTTCTAATTACAAACCCAGAAACACAATGCATGGCTCACAGGCAATGATCTTAATATCTAATAGATTGCTATGGGTAAAATATTGTAATAATATACGGATAACAGAGCTTTTCCGAACCTTCGGCTTTACTACTTGTTTGTTATAGCTGCTGTATTTTAATAACAATCGATAAACAAACATGTGAATGAACTGATGTTTACATCAATCAATATATCTTCAAAATGTCTCCTATTACTACTCGTTAGAGTTATTTTTAAATATATATGGTCATATGTCCTCTTAGTATTTTTGAGTACAAACACGGGCTCTTTCACGAGTGCAAATAAACACTAGAACAAGGTTGAAAGTAGGCGTATTACTTTCATTCAAAAAATAATGAAGTACTTTTTCTTAGAAAGTCCTAGCATTTTCAATTGACTTTTGTATAAATAACCTTTGGAAAAGCTTTAGTATTTCAAAAATTTCGTTTTTTAACTCTAAAAAGGCACTACTCTTTTAAAAGCTGTAAAAAATTAAAATAAAAAAAAAAACGAACAAAATATTCGGATCTCGCATACAATTTCAAAGAGGCAGCTCTGACGAGAATGTCGAGAACTCTTATGTTATTTGCACGTTCCACGAGTATTACTATTATAACGCATACATATTTTTTGGTAATAGACTTCAATGCAACTGATATACTTCAATTTAACTGATTATATTTGTTGTATGGAGCAATGAAAATATTATCAAAAATCTACCCAAAATCATTGATAAATCATCTAGAACAGATGACAAATAGTTGACAGCTAAAAGCCCCGTTTACACTAGCGATTTTTGCTGTGATTTTTTTGCGATTTTGTCCATAATAAATAATGGTAAAGAATTTACTTGTAAAGTTTTTTTCAGGATACCAAGATTTTCCTAGACGAATGTCTCTTTGAAGTATGAGACAAAATATTTTATATTTCGAAAATTGCCACAAAAATCGCAGCAAAAATCGCCAGTGTAAACGGGGCCTAAACAGGAAAGGCTTACCATTACCAAGCATAGTTATGAGTTTATCGACTCTTGGATCTAATATTCCCATATGTAAAAATACACACGTTATATTCATATCACAAAACCATTAAAACGCTAAGTTATAACTAAAAAAAGTATCTATTTATAGCATATAGTTAAACAATTCTGTACATTAGTTAAATTGGGTTTAGATGCCGCATAAATTGATAGAACCATAGTAATGAAAAAATCCGCGCTTGAGGTCTGTAGGCCAATTCTGCAGCTTGGTAAGATTTTAGAATTTTTTTTGTTCTATAAATCGATTTTGCAAAATGTAAGTAAGACAATCAAATGCTCAAAGTAATGATATTCTATTGCAAATTTTCCCCCTTTATCGTTTATAAATATACATATGCTGTTTTGTAAAACGTAGTAGCCAATGTACACCTTACCCTAGAGCACCATCCCGAGCACAAAACAACAGGCCTACCAGAAGAAAAAGTATTTTCAATTCAATTTTCCATCTAAGTTCTTTTTTTTTGAATTTCTTTGGACTTCCAAGGTGTGTTGTACCTACGTAATAAATACTATCAAATTCCTTAATTAAGGTTTGCACATTAAGGTTTGCACATTATATCATTCCATTAATAAACACTTAGATGACTGCGTATTAAAATTACCCGCCCATTACATTTTGCTCACTGTTTTGCTTACCTCCTCTACTATAGGACACTACTTCACTTTAGGTTTTGATGGTATAATTGCCCATACAAAACCCATATGATTGCTTAAAGCAGCATCTGAAACGTGCATCAGCATATTGTAATACTGGTTTATTATTAGAAATAGTCATTTAAAAAAAATAGATTATTTAGTCGTGGAGTGGGTAAACACAATTGAATTTTTTTCCCCGAAGTTCACAGTAAAATTGACATCTCATGGTGCGAACGATTGTGGGAGATCACGGGGATTTGAATTGAACTTCAGATGAACTAAAATAACCACTACATTTGAACTTATGTTTACAATAAATACCATGTTGGACAACAGTCATCCCCTATATAATTTCAAGCCTAATTTTGTGGGATGCCATAAGCGACATATTGGCTAAGTTGAACGGAAAACTTTTCATTGGTGTTAGATCCGCTATCTCTCTCAACATGGCAACATGGTGTCTTTTGCTATTTCATTCTGATAGCATCGACTGCGAAACAACTTTTGAAGGCCTACGCATATTTTACAGCCTGTGTTTTTGGTCAGTTCTCGTTGTACTGAGATTGCTTGAATGTATTGTTATTCATTATAAACAGAGCTAGCGTAGGATGTCAATGAACACAACAAGTAGTTCTGACTACTTCGAGCCAAAAGAGCAAAGTCATAATAAACAGATTATGCTCTAACGCAAATATTTTTTCTGTAATTATATAGAATCAAAAAAATACTGATGTTATGCAAACGACTTATTGAAGCAATATTCTAAACCCGAAATAGGGAATGCCTTTATGACCATTTCAAACACTATACTCCGGTTATAAAGCAGAACATATTCAGTTTTTCTTTTTCGTGTGTTCATCACAAGACTAAAATCAAAAACCGTTAAAACCGAATTCCGATTTTTTCCAAAAATAACTTTTTTCAGTTAATGATGTTTTTTTAATTAATATTAAAGGAAATTTCTTCAGTTTATACACATATTTTTTTTTAAACCGAGATTTAAGATTAATGCGGTTTAATGCGACAAAAGCGTTTCTTGGCAGACTTATAGCAGCAATAAAGGTCGGCCAGATGAAAAAAATAATGATTTTAGGAAATGACTGCTGAATTGTTTTGTAATGAGGGATACTTGCGTCTGCTACTTCAACTGCTTAATCAGTATGTACAAGTACTTTTTTTTCAAATAAAAACTTCGCAAGTAGTTCGAATATTAGACAAGAGACGTGATTATTCAAAATATACTTCATGCGAGAAGAAACCGCATATCGTTGTCTGGATCACTATCAAAGACGATAAATATTACTGGATAAGTTTGTTCAAAACCCCTATTTTTGTAATAAAAATAATACAATCTGTGAAGCAATACTTCTTTGTCGTGCCGCCGCTGTAAACTTACCGCTTTGATCCAATATATTTTTCAAGAGCAAAACCTTCACAAATGATTAGTGAACAAATGTTGAATCCTCTCTTATAACGTAAATAAACTTCGAAGTAAATTCTCGTCCGTTGTATCAATCGTTGATCCCAACGCATTTCACCGCGCCATTGGCTTTGACTAGAATTGGATAGCTACAGGAGTTTACTGATGCTTTCCGTAGGCAAAGCCCATGATTTTGTTACCAAAAAGGCTTTTAATCAGTGATAATCAAACACTTAACCATGATTATTCTAATATACAACACAAGAACAACTGGTCACAGTGGTATTGTGGCAAATGGGCTTCAAAATGTACTCTCAAGCACCAAAAACTCAATTTTGAATATTGAAGAACATCATCGAAGGCTTAGCCAAACTGATTCCGACTGTTTTTTGCCTTTTTTTTTCTTTCTTTTTTTCTAAAGCTTACTAAGCACGGCACATTTTTTAGTATTATAAACTCAGAAAAAACTGTGAATATATAGAAATATATAGAGCCACCTAAATTCGTTTACTGAGAAAAAAATATCATAATGGAATACTTGTGGATACCGGATATAATCAAAATAGTAGATATTGATTCAATAATGTATTGAAAAATAAGCATAATGATGTTCACTTTTGAAAATAGTTTATCAAATGAGCAATTTAAACTAGTAGAAAATACTCAGATTTAATGATTATTGAAATAAAGGAGAAAAAAAGATATGATCTACATTGCAACAAAGAAGAGAGTATCAGGAGTAATAAACAATGTAAATCAATGATGACATTTATCATCATCAACTCAATACATATCGCAAACAACATGCAATATATTAAACGTCATCAAGAATTATTTCAGTTCATTGCCGACCTTTCTATTACTTGTAAATCCATGATGAATGCAGATAAAACCCCATAGGATTGTGATGGCTAGAAAACCTCATCTATCCACGGCAAATCTCTTCAAAAAGTCTCTTAATTACGTTTGAAATATAAACCGCCCGTTAAGTAAACAAGATTAGATGGATCCGCCATCGATGAACATTAAATATAAATGAGCTAGCTTTTTTGTAATGTACGTGCTGTTTGACAATGTTTCTGTGGCTCGCAGATGGGGCAAAATAGCTACAATAAAGTGCCTGAAGGCATAAGTACAACCGCTTGTAAGATAACAAAACTGGGACGCTAGCTGACCAGGTTTTGGTGGGTGTATGTATCTTCATGAAAAGAAAATATTATTGGAAAATTGCTCAGGCGAAATAACTAAGACTACAGATGCTTTGTGGGGACGAATATTGGTCTTAATCTACCGATGGCCGTTGCATTAGGAAATAGATGCACCTGCTAGACAAATACTATTTAATGGGATTTTGTGTATAATTCCTCTCTAAAACTGACGACACTTGTTCGTATTAGGAGTCTCTTAAACAATGTCCAACCTCTTATAAATGACTACCTAACTATTTAAAAGCGACCGCATTCTTCTTGTAAGCCCTAATTCAAATTATAATCATAATTATAATTATAATTTATTTACTGTAGCTATGGCTTTTGTATCATATTTTTACTATTTTGATATTTTAAGTAATTTTCTACGTAAGGGATTTTATCGGTTTACATATTATAATTAATGCATAGTTTTTGAGGGCTATGTTTGTTAGTATTGTCATACTATTACGTGCCACCCTCACTGAATAAAGTATACCACACCTGTGCATTGCGACCATCTTACCTGTCTAAAGCGACCAAGACACATGTTACCTACAGTTGATGGTATCTTGGGTAATATCACACCTGTCGTATGCGACCATCTCTTTTCTCTAAAGTGACCGTATTCCTTTCTCCTTAAAATAATCGTACACCTAGATTCTCTAAGCCAAGCTAAATGGAACAAGTCTCTCTAAAATCTACAATATGATCTTATCAACAGTCCTATTCGATTAAAGTGCATAGGTACTTGTTTGTTAAGCTTCCTCCTAAAGTTTTACACTTGGGGAATCAATGGTACTTGGGAATAGTCTGATGCTGATGTATCGGTACAACATTCGACTCTCCTATCTGAGTTTCATTCATGAATTCCGCATCACATTTGAGTAGAATTAGTTTCGTCCATTCTTTCATTTGAGAAGTTTTCTCTGGTTTTTCCTCACTCAGCAAAACCTAACACGCTAAATTGCAATTCGATTTATGAGTTAGCCATGTCCTGACCTTCACTATAGAGAGGTTTTTTCAGGGTTCTATCGGTGAGTTAGCCATACCCTGACTTTGATCAACCCAGAGGTCGTTTTAGGATTTGATTCGTCATTTATTTCCTTGAGGGCTTTACAAAATCTAACGCTCTCCCCTACTAAATACAAAAGCTGCTATATATAAAACTATAAAATTTTGAAATAACTGGGCAGTAGAGTAAAACAAGTGCATTTCCGAGGATAACTTAACCATGTTATCCATTGAAATTTTTAAAAGCATAGCATAACGTGTAATCCAGCACGCATGGAAAGATCGGCTATCTTAGGTCTATTAAAAGACAGCATACTACATCAACTACTATGTGTACGAATGACTAACCTTTAACTAGTAGAGGCAGTCCAAAAATGCTCCTTGCAAAAGATGTTTTTGAGTATCAGTCTGGCTTAGTTGAGTCACAGCTCTGATCTTATTCAAGAAAAAGAGAGCAGAAAATCTTTTTTTTAACCATCTAAATTGACCAGAAGTCAAAAAATTTATCCTGTTTTTCCGGCATCAAGTCTAAAGTGCAGCGTAAAGTACCCTAAAGTAGCAGGACTTTGTTTTACATCAGCTAATACAGTGTTCAAAAACCAGGAGCTTCGACGCCTTGTCGACACATTGTTATTTTTAAACCGGAAAACGCGATATTAACTTTATTTTTATGAATCATTGAAATGGCGGCAGTTGCCCATGAAGCAGAACGTTGGAATAGTCACCACCTTTCATACATAATTTCCCTGGTCAAACACGAAGCATTCAATCGAAGCTGAAAGGGGAGATTCAATTTGAACGGTGCAGTCTCGGTTGAATGTTTTGTGTTTGATCAGTGAATCGATGTATTCTGAGACTGCAGAGTGAGGGGGGAAAAGCACTTAAGCACTACTGTCGATCGATTATTCTACAGTTCATTTTAACAGAACCGTGATTAGGATATCTGTCAAAGACGAGCAGAGGCCACGAAAAAGAGGCCAGCCGAACTAGAGGAGAATGGATTAAGAGATAGGCAAGGGCTGAATATTTTAATCTACAGCTTCCTTCCACCGTCATTTTACATTTAATGTCGAAAACTTTAGATTTATATTTTGTGACTGTTCACAGTGACAAGTGACCCGCTGAATGTTTCCGCAAATGGTAAACAAGTTAGTGCTAGTATATCAAGGAGGGTATTGATTCGTACAACTTCTCATGGAAAATAGTTACAAAACTCCCTCTCTTATAAAAAAAGAAAAAAAAAAAAAGAAAAAAGGAGAAGAAGAAGAAGAGGAAGAAGAAGAAGAAGAAAAAGAAGAAGAAGAAGAAGAAGGAGATAAATCGATATATCAATATAAAGATGAATAGACCTAAGGAATGAGATTAATTTGTATTAATACAATGACCCCGGGAAACGTATATTCGCTATTTCATATTCATAATCTCTAAGAAGTAACATGAGAAATCCTGACCAGAGGTTCTAATAAAGCTTCTGATGCTCGCCTTGACGTTCATGCACGTGGCTTTTGGGAAAGGCAGAGATCTGCCTTCTTTGATGTTATGGTGTGTCACCCACCTGCATGAGAATGAAAAGAAGCGCATGTATGCCAGCAGAGTCTTGGAAGTTGAGCAAGCGACTTTTACGCCATTAGTATTCACTACAACTGGAGGTATATGGCAGTTGAGTGAGAAGATACCACAGTAGGCTCGCCGAACTACCATCTTGGTCTCATTTTAGATGCTGAACTTAACTGACTTAGATCATTGTCGACGTGCATCAACATCGAAAACAAAACTCACTCGAGATACTTTTAAGTATTTAAATACCACTTCTAACATTTCACAATATATTGCAGAATAAGAAAATCGATTTAACTAACGAAATTCTGCAATATATTGTGAAATGTTACGAGTGTTGTTTATCTAAATATCCACAAAACATTGCAAACATTGTTCTTGTATTTCTCTTATAAAGAAGAGCAAAGAGATATATACTATACGTACGATTACTAAAAACCTGACTTAGATCAGCCCAGAGTTTGTTTCTGTGAGTTCCGCCCATTTTATGCATATACAAACTCTAGCGGCACAGTTTTTATATGGCATACTACATGATTCTATATCTAAATACTCC
Source organism: Actinia equina (assembly GCA_011057435.1). Taxonomy (NCBI): domain Eukaryota; kingdom Metazoa; phylum Cnidaria; class Anthozoa; order Actiniaria; family Actiniidae; genus Actinia; species Actinia equina. Next base: position 128,458 of record WHPX01000162.1, on the reverse strand, counting down.
AATTTACATTTCCGTTCAGAGACCACGAATAATAATTTTCCAAGTTGAGGTTGGAGTTGCCGCGCAAAATTCTAGTTTTATGGAAAATTGAATATTGTGATTATAGAGTTTTTCACGGTCATGATTTCTATCGTGTTTTCCTCATCGAAAATTCTCGATCAAATTACATTTGAGAAGAACAAAGCAATGATATATGTTTATTTATCAGTTTTTATTATCCTTTTACGAGATGTGTATTGGACTGAGCAAAGTAACGTAGACGCCCAATATTCCAAATTAGTGCAAATATGAAATAAAAGTCTGTTTATTTAAAGAGGAATCACTTCAGATAGCCATCTGAAACTCTTGCTATCATTTATTATTTGTTTAACTCTTTTTCTATGAAGCAAGGTTTCACAGCCTTCTGCTATAGCTCCTAAATGTTTTTGCAGTTAAGTAAGTTAGTGTAACAATTTATACTTTTAAGAGGCTGTGTCCCTAAGAATCACCAGACCAAATTGCATGGGGTCTTAGATCTCTTTATGTACAGAAAGCCTTTCCTACTGGTAGTATCAAAATGCATTTTATTTTGAATGTCGTCACAAATTCGCTTAGTTGAAGGGGAGGTCAAGTTTCGGGCAAAAATTACGTTTTTGGGCAGCCACCTCCTGGTTACGTAATTTGAATGAAATTTGAGGCTTTGTATCTCTTTTAAAAATGCACACAAAATGAAATCATTTTACATGCTGCTAGATACACCTCTGAGGAATAATCTGACGTATTAAAAGCTTGAAGAAAATGTATTTTATTTGGAGAAAATTCGCACTACTTTTGCACTATTTTTGACACTTTGTGTGACTTCCAAAATTATGACAAAACATAAAACTTCAAATCTCAAAAGTGGATCGCTCTATAACTCTAATATTTTTATCGTGATACAAGTAAACATTGATATTTCATAAAATGTAAAAACATTTTTTGGGCAGCATGTTTTAGGCATATCGTGACTCCGCCAAATGTCAGCATTTTTCGAGTTGTCAAATTGAAAATGAAAATCGAATGTTGTTACGACCCTCAAATTCCTACTCTATATTGACATAGAAATTATGTTTAAACCCAAGATAGGATACTTTAAGGTGTTTATTTGAACACATTCCACAAGTGGGATCAGAAAAAAAAGCTCTCGTACATTTGTGGTTGGTTTTGTAAGAAATCTGTATGTTGAATTAGCCATAAATTAGAAGAAAGCAATGCGAACGCTTATTTCAAAGAATTAAAAACAAATTTCCACTTGTAAGATCAATGAATCAATAAAGATACACTGCTTTAGTTTTAATTGCATTGAATTACCAGAAAATAGCTTAAAATTTAGCCATAGAGAGCATTAAATACAACAAATTGAACAGACCTTCGATTGACCTTTTTCGCATTAGCTTTGCACGACTGCTAAAATAGCATGTTTTTCCAAGCAATCAGCAAGACAAGTCTTCAATACCTCTCCTAACGATTGTCCAAAGGATTAGTTTGTAATTAAGTATGATTCTTGCAGCATAATTGTTTTGTTCGAGCGAAAAATGCAGTATGTTAACACCACCATAATGCAGAGTTGGCTTTGTTTCACAGAAGTCTAATAATCGAGGCCGCTGGCCAGCAAAGCACAAATGAGCTGTCAAATGGCACTGGACGTCTTTTGAAATTGTTTCAATTGCAAATTGAAGCAATGGAAGTTTGTTTTATTGATGATAACAACTGGGGCGAATCGCGAGGTACATCCCATTTAGCTAGGTTGACTGAATGTGCTGATTATATAAAACGCCATCTTTTACATAACATCGCTGGTGGGAAGAATTGACTGAATATGAACTTAGGGAATTTTTAACTTGGGTTTGGAAATGGGGTGAACCACCCAAGAAAAAAGGGAATGACTGATTTCCTTACCCTCCTCTTGGGCCTAGCATAAAATCGTCATCGCCCTCCCCTCGCTTGTAAATGATATATCTAGTTCTTGCAATAAGAAGAGAAACTTACTGTCAAAGAGTTGTTGAAATTATTGCACTCCAGCATCCTGTTAATAAAGGCACAGAACCTATTGGCCCATTGTCTCTTCATTTTGAAGGGATAAGTGGGCTATTCAAGGCACAAAAAAGCATATGTCCAACTTGCTTTTGACAAAGAATTATTTACATTTAAAGAATCCCAATATATCATCAAGTAATATTTATGCTTCGATCTTAATGAAAATGATGATGATGAAAGTGATCATATTACATTTGATAAAATGGTGATGGTGATGCTGATACTGAAAATATTGATCAGAAGAAAGCTCAGACTAGTCTACTCGCTAGTTCCCTTTCCCTCCATGATGTTCAGCTTACCTATAACCCATCGTGTATTCACACCCTCGCAAAGTAAATAGGACTTTTGGTCTTTAATCTTGTCCTAGACATTATGTCTTGGATGATGAGTATAACCAAGCTATTGACATTACACAGCCTTAAACACACACTTAAACTTGAACTTGAAATTTGAGGCGTAGAGGAAGGTCAAATTTAGTTCAAACTAGACGCATATCTGCATGAACTCGGGCTTCATAGCAGAAAATCGAAAGCATTCTTGTTGAACACTGTCATCCTTTTAGATATTGCAAAGTCTGTTAGACTTTCCGAAAGGTATTTGTCCTTGTAAATCAAATATTTTGATTCCACAATTACCATTACCATTACAATAGATAGCAACTGCAGTACTCCCTATTATTGACACAAAAGTGGTGTAGTTTTCAGCTATAAGTGATTCAAAGGCTCTTTGCAAAGAAGTACAGTATTGATATCCTTCTATGGCAGCCTCTTGATAAATAGTACCAGTGTAGCTTTCAATGGTATTGAAGTTCATAGTCAGTGTCAAACACATTTAGCATTGGTCGTAGTTCTGACTGCATTAAAAATGACTGTCAGGCTAATTTAGATAAACTTGAATACAAATGATTTCCAATATCCATAATTACATTGAAGTCATGCACTGGTAGAATTAACTCCTTGCTTGTTATTGTTGTAAATCAAAGAGCACAAACTCATTGCAACACACTGTTGTCCTGAATTCTGTCCAAATACTAGTTCATTTTCTTGACTATAAGGTACTATTATTGTTTTGCTAGGGTCAATGTACATTGGAGCAGGGCCAGGGTTCTTCTCTATGTCTGTATTTAGTTTAAATTTACAATAATTTGGCATATGGGTCTTAGTCTTGTGGAGACACATCCAACTATTACAAAATGATAAATACCGACTGTATCTCTATGATATTTTGACTTCATGCATTATCCCTTTATAAACCCCGTTCAATTTAGACAAAAGCTTCTTTTCATGTCGTGTGACTTTACTTTAGCTTATTCTCTTAGCATTCAGCTTACATTCATTTTTTTAAACTTTCACATAACAATATAATGAAGCCTGGAGGACTTCGGTGTCCTTGGAAGAATACGT